>VXAZ01000550.1:2536416-2567494 GCA_013399875.1 Gymnorhina tibicen
AGGGGCTTGGCGCGGGGCCCCGCCGCGAACAAAGCCGCGGGCGGAGGAGGCGCTTTATGCCGCCCGCCCCGCGCTCCCCCGCCCGCCGCGGGGCCGGGCTGCGCTGCTGGCCGGGCGGTGGGTGCCGGTGCCCGGCGACACCGGCCCCCGACAGCTGGCACGCCACAGGTGCCCGTCACGGGGCCGGACGGTGACAGCCCGGACAGCACCCGCTGAGGCGCCGGGCGGAGGAAGAGCCGAGGAGGAAGAGGAGAAGGAGCGTTAACCTCTTTACCCTTCGCAGCCGAGGCGCGAATCCCGTTTACCTCATAAGCCTGGGAAACCCTGTGAACCCTTAAGGAAGTTTATAAAACCGACAGCTGTTCCTCAGTGTGGAACTAATGCCGTGAGAGAGCCTTAGGAGGCAGCGGATTAGCGATGCCTCCAGTGGTGCGGCGTGGTGCCTGTACCGGCGGGCTGGGAATGCCGTGAGTCACCCGCGGGACCCCGCCGTGAGCGCTGGCAGCCCCGGTGCCCGCAGAGCTGCGCTCAGCCGTCACCGCCTCGGGGCTGTCAGGCGGCTCAGATGCTGCTCTGGGGGCTTACCCGAGGGTTAATCGGGGAGGTTATCATTTTACTCTTAGCATAGCTAAGTACACACCGGCTGCACAGCATTTCGCCTTCCGGGCAGCGGACCAGACTACACTTTAGGAGGACCTCTTTTTTACTTCAAAGAAAGCTTTGGTGTGGTCAATGAGATAAGCTAATTAATGCCATTTTAGATAAAATTAGTGTTATGGCGTTAGGTATAATCTATTTCCTTCCTGTAGTCGTAGCTAAATGATAAGAGTTCAGAAGTTGGTCAGTCATTCATGCTAAATATATGCATGCAACTTGGCAGGAGCTAATAGTACAGGCAAAACGAAGACAAGCTAAAGATGAAACTATGAAATATTATTTTCTTATTTATGTGGACTATGGAAAAGATACAGTTCATCTGCAAAGTATTGAATAGGTATTTTGCTGTATTAGTAAAAAACTTCTTAATTAGTGTGTTTCTGTTTGGGTTCAAAATGTTCATTGGGAAGCTCTCCTAGATGGAGTTGTATGCTTACATAGGAAAACCTGTTCCTTAAATGCTTAGTGCAAGAGTGGTGTTTGCACAACATTATGTAGTACTCATAAAAGGCACTGGGACAAATTAGATCCTGGTGGCAGTACATTCTGTCACAGATGGGCTAATTTTTTAGAAAAATTAGAAAGTAGTTCACAAAGAAAATGGTTGGAGTAAATTTGCCAGTATTATAAATCACAATGAAGAGTTTATCAAGAGAACTTAGATTTTTCTGCCCTTGTTGGCCTGGGATTAACACAGAAAATTAATGACAGTTACTGAAAATCGAACCAAAAGCCAGGCATGTAGCAGGAGTTCAGTGGCTTCCTTCAAACTTTGAGAAAAGACATGTACGCTTCACTAATTTATTTTGTATTTTAAGAGTACTGTCATTTCACTATTGTTCTAGTCTTTTCTGTCTAAAACCTAAGGATGTTCTTGTATTTGCCTGAAGACTTTAGTATTCTATCCTTTTAAGCATCCCCTGTGACTTAAGTCATTATCACTCTTTAAAGCTATACATGATTTATGTGAAAAGGGACTATAAAAGCAGTGTGACTTTTTTCAGATTTTTCGTTGGTGTTCTTTGTAGCATTTGCCCCTTTTTTACATGTGAATAATATAGTTAAATGTGTTGTACAGTGGAGACTAGGTCACAGTCTTTCAGTGACAAATGTCACTGATAAAAGCAGAAAAGAAGAAATTGTGTTAGCAGAGAATGGAAGGAGGAGTTGCTCCTGCAGCTGCTTTTCTCTTTTTCAGACACATTCACAGTAGTGTAATCAGTGCATCTCCTAAAATTGCTTGGCTCCAATGGATATTTTCTGCAAACCACAGCAACAAGCATCCAGAAGACTTTTGAGCTTTATCACTTGAGAGTTATTTAAATGCTGATAAAATGTGTTTAAGTATGTGTTGTTACCGTGGCAGAAAGTGCAGGTATTGCTGCACTGCCGATACCTTAAACCATCCACCTGAAATTACGACTTTTAAATAAGATGTTCCATAAACTGCAAGATGAATGTAGGTAATTGGGAGTCTGATAAAAGATGCCATGAAAGTGGCTGGTACGTTGCTAACAGTGGAGTTATTATTCACAATTGAGACCTGGATTCTTGTTTGGGTTGGGTTAGTTTTTTTCTTGTAAAGTATGTACTGCTAGATGTCAGCATGTGCATATTAAACCATATGAACTTTCTTGTAAAGCAACCATTTGGTTGTTTTCTGAGCATAATATCAAGTAGGCAGATGTAGATCTGCAATGGATCTTCTTGATGTCTTTTAAGACACTGTTCCCCCGCATAGATCTTTTATAGAGATTAAAAGTGGATTTTCTGAAATGAATTTTCTTCTGAGTCCTCCTTTATTGTTACTGGAAATGAAGAGCTGCATTGTGAATCTTACCTTGATTGAATGGTGCTAAGTGTACTCCAGCCTGGCAGAATGGGTCTCAATGTGAACACACAGCCGTTGCCAGTACATCATATGAAAAATGGAATAAAAAGGTCTTGATGGAGGCTCACCAATATTCATGTGTACCTGCTGATTTTTGGAGACTACACCAAGTCTGCATTATGAAGCAGTTTGAACCATATGTTGTTGTTCTGTCTGTTACAAGCCTGCAAAGGCATGGGAGGCACAAAGTTAAACCCGGTAAATTACATGCTCCTTTTTCCAGACCTGTAGTCATTCATTTTCTTTTGCCACAAGGTGAATCTGCTGAATATTATCCCAGACTATAAATGTCTGTCTCACTTCCATTGAAATGATCTGCTGAATATTATCCCAGCCTCTCTAAGTGTCTGTCTCTCTTCCATTGAAATGATCTCTCAGTTCCTCTGTAGAACTCTCTTCTCCTGCAAACAGGCCGTTTATCTTATCTCATGATGTCATTATGGTGGAGCAAGAAGAGTGTTTGTTAGAAAGGCCAGTTAAGGCAAAGTGTTGACTGTGATGGAAAGTGGAAGGGAGAAGATGTGTGCCAGCAACAGAAATATAGACGCATGCTATTAGGTTGATCAGTGCCCTAAAACACAGTGACATTAGAAATCCATCACATATGTTTTGTGCCTTGCTGAGGAGATTCTAGAATAGTGTTGATGGCCTGAGATAGTGAATATGTATCTGGTCTTAAAAAAGACTACAGAGGATGGTGGTTGAAGATCTTGATATGGCATACTACGTGTGAATTCCTGTGTGCATCAGTCTGCTTGGAAATCTAATCTAACATTAAAGAGGGTACTACTTATGGTAGTTGGGTTGGGTATTTTAATTTCATGTATTTATTTAGCAGCTTAGTAGCTGCTTTTCTTATCAGAATGGGGCACTATTTTGATCAACTTTTAAAACTACAGAGAGTAGTTTGCTAGCTTCAGAATAAAAACGCCAGCAACTGGATTCCCTTGTCAGAAAGGGGCTGAGGGTATTTTGGCGTAAAGCTTTTGAAATTTATAAAAATATTTTAATTTCTGCACACACAGATACATGAAAGGTACAGCTATTATAACTGGCAAGATTGAGATGAAGATATCAATAGAAAGTTTTATGGAATGATCCATTTTACAGTACTGAAATTTAGTTAGCAAAGTACTTAAATATGTGTTTAAATTTCTAGTGAGCAAAAGGCACTCCTTAGCTGTATGCTTGTTTTTTGCTGTGGGAGGGGTAAACAAGGGAAAGATACAAATGTATTTTGTAAATTCTCTTGGATTGGTCTAGGATTTCAGGTCTAATGTTAGAAATACATAATTTATTGCCTTGTTTTTCAAAGCTTTTATGTATGTTTGTAATACATTGTTGTAATGTTCTAAGAAACTATGTAATTGTTGGAGAGCCTGAAGAAATTAGTGAGGTGGTTTAGTTTAAACACTTGAGAACGGAGGAAGAGCTGTTACTGCTTTTGATCTATATCAGAAGATCACTGAGCAGATGGAACAGCGATGTTGGTTGGGGAAGCTCTAATGGCTCTCAGAGGACAAGTATTACAGGTTGTATAACTAATTTGGCAAGTTATCTTCACAAGTCGGATAGTCAAAAGAAATAATTACATATTTTGTCATCTGGTCGTGCATGTAAATATTTCAGATGGCTGAAGATGAAAATTATATGTATTATTAAAATAGCGTTGTCTAAGAGTCTGGGAATGTTTGCTGTTTGCATTGTTATGTCTTTCTTACTCTTTTGAGGGGAGAAGAAGATTTTACTCACTTGTCTCTGGCCTCTTTGGACTGAGTCATTTTGGAATCTTTAAGGAAAGGTTGATATGTTGCGTGTTTTTAAATAAAACATTCAAGCAAACATGGAATAGTTATGTGACTCATAAAAAGCTCTAAATCCCCCAGAAGAACTCAAAGTATAGATTGTGTGCAAAACACAGTTCTTTTAAACTCCCTGTAATTTACCTGAAGAGGAAAAAAGCAGTATCTCAGTGGTTATGAAAGAGTTTTTTGTCACAGAAGTCACAGATCACAGAATATTCTGAGTTGAAAGGGAACTACAAGGATCATCAAGTTCAACTCTTAAGTGATTTAAGACAGTTACGTATGGGGATTGAACCCACTACCTTGGTGTTATCAGCACCATGCTCTAACCAACTGAGCTAATTTCAGGGTCAGTCAAATTAAATAGACTTAAAACTTAGATGTTATTAAAGAGCTGGGCTACTAACACATCAGGTTTTGCTTTCAAGTGTAGACTTGTTTCATTTTTTTGTCCTGTCTCCCTCAAGTAACTTGAGCAAAACCAAACAGAATTATGGAAGGAAGAATTTACTTTTCAGTCTGTATTTTCCTACTCTGCTTTTCTCTTAAAAGAAGTCATATTTGCCGTGTCACAAAGTGCTGATTTCATCATAAAGCCCTAGTCATCATGGTCACTCTTCATAAATCGTGGACGGAAGACGCTTTTTGAGTTAAAAGTTCACAGAATGGCGGCGGTGCTTTGTCTATATCTGAAGATGCTGGTGTGTATTAATGGACAAGAGAGGAAGCAACTGGATCTCAAGAGTTTCCTGGAAAGATGTGGGAAAGCTTTGGCTCGAGAGTACAGTGAAACTATGAAAAAATACTATAATGAAGAACAGTTTATTTGAAGGAACCCTTTCTCTTGAACATGAAGATCCTCAGAAATCTGTATCTAGTTCCTAGACATTCTTTTATTGTATTGCTAAGCTATTTCTTTTTCTAGGTCCTTCTGAACTTGTGGGGTTTGGCTTCTTTTCATTTACAGGCTTCAATCTGCTCACTCCTTTGCATCTCTGTCAATTTTAGATGCAAATATTAGGAGGTATGTGGAACTGCATGTGTATACTTTGATTATTAACATGAGTAAGCTTAAAAGCTTACTTTGTCTTGCAGAGAAAATCACAGATATAAGGACTGAACATTTCCCTGGAGAGAAAACGTGGTTTTAAAACTTTTTGAGTAAAGGAAGATAGGACAGAAATTGAGTAGAGGTGAGAAAGGAACAAAGTGTGAGGTGTTCAGCTTCTTGTGCATGCATTTATTTTTGTTCAAAACAGTGGCTATGTTGTATTGTAGAAAAAAAGATTTATATACATTTGAGATATATTCTGTCAGATAATTGATTGCTAATGGAGTGGTACATAAGCTTGGATGAGAGATCAAATGGAAATCTGTGAGAACATTTTCAAGACACATTGTATGAGTAATAGAAGAAAAATTGGTATGACTAGTTTAATTTTTCTTTTGAGGATAATAGGACTACCAGCTCATTACAGTTTACTCAGTGTTCTTTTTTTTGCTTTGAAAAAATAAAAAGAAAGTTTAATTTTTTTCTCATGTGTTCAAATTTTTTGTGGCCGCTATTGGGTATTTGTTAAAAAAAAAAAATAAAGGTACTTGTTGAAATCTGGGATTCCAGTGCTCTTTTAAATTGAAACTACTAGAAGTCTTCCTGTTTCCAGTTGTGAGTTTTTTTCATATCACTCATTTGATCTCCATTTCCCTGAATCCAGAGATCTGTTCTTGCTTTTGATACAGGGCTTGATTATTGGGTTTAGATGTTATTATCAATATACCCTTTAGTTCAAATCTTGAAAATAGCTCTCTGCTTTCCTATAGTAGTGCAAGGTAGAATGAGCTTTAATTTATACCTGCTTTCTTCTGAGAATGCAGAGAAATATAACTTCAAAATAAGCTTTGTTCTTTTGCCAGTTCAGAGAGAATTGTTCTTAAATTCAAAATGCTAGTGAATTTTGCAAAAATAGAGAAATAAGTCAACACAGCATTGTTAGTAGCACTGTATAAACAAGAAATGGAGTTGTAAAAATGCAGTTTAAAATGTTTTCTTGTTCCTTGTGTAAGGAGAAGGAATTACAGAAAAGAAGGCACAAAGTTGCTCTTTGCCTACTTTCAAGACTTTCTTCATTTTAGCGCTAGTCTCTCCCTCATTTCTGTGGTCTTCTTTTGAACTACTTGTTTTCTTAGTGTGTGTGTTGCAATAGCAAAACAGAGATGACTGCAACTTTTGTTTCCCTAACAGAATCTAGACAAGTTTGTTTGTTGGTACTTATTTGGAAATAAGCTTGATCACCACCACAAATTCATTCTAAAGAACTTTCAGTAATGCGTGTCTGATACTTCAAGGAAATTGGACTTTTTGGCATATGCAGGTGTTGCCAGAAAATCCTGTAATTTTTTCCTGATAGGAAATAACCAATCGACTAGGTGCTTTTAAATATTGATGTACAAAGATATTAACTGCAGACTAGTATACAGTTACTCTAGCATCTTAGAGTTTGGAATAGTGAAAAATCTGATGAAAATAAGGACAAAAGAAAAAAAGGTTGTGGAAGTAGGTCCAACTTTGTTGAACTACCTTATATTGCAATATAAGATTAAATACTAATAACACAATTGTTGGGAATCCTAATTTAGGGTCTGAAAGCTCTGTCTTAAATATCTGCCCCACAGAGATTTCAAGGTATTTCTATGTATTCATTTCAAAATAATTTTGTTTCTGATACAAGCTAGCACGTCACTTTGAATTTGGAATGAGAAATGTACCACAGTTCAACAAAACACAATTGATAATTGCAGTCTTTTAACTGCTATGCCGAAACATAAATACATTTTGAAATGTATGTTGATGAGACGCTTGTCTGCTGACTGCGAGTCGGCTTACCCTATTGTGTTGATGGTTCTGGTGTTCCTGTTTATGGAAGGAAACCTTAATCTTCATTTTGCCGTGATTTCTTGAGAAGCCAACATTTTATAACTACCTTTACTATAACCAGTGGAGAAAAGACTGAAAAATTAATAAAAATGTTCAGATTTCTTAGAAGGCGTACTTTCTTGGAAGTATGGAGCGAGTTCTCCTGCTTCCCTCCTCTTCTAAAAAGGAGCCCCCAGCAAGCTTCTAGATGGAACAAATTCAATAGTTGCCAGCTGGGCAAAAAAATGTGAGACTCTAGATACCAAACAAAAAGTTTAGGGTAGTGAGGGAGTGATCAAATCCTAGTTGTAACAACACCAAGTTGTAGCATCATGGCAAAACAAAGAAGAGGTGGTCTATTGGACTGTGCTTCTAAATCTCAAAACATGAAGAAATTTTGAAATTCTTGACAATGGGAGATAATAATGATAAAGAGAATATATATCATTTTTGTGATGTTTTCAGAGGAAAGCCTAGATTTTATGAAAACTGTACTGCCATGGCAAAATTACAGCATATCTCTAAAACTATGATAGCAAGAAAGACCCGAGAAGATTTTTGAAGAGATGGAGTAGATGGGATTCTGGGACTGAACATGTTTCTGTGCAAATATTGATAAAATAGGTGTTCCAGAGAATAAGCAGAGTAAATTGCATAACAGTTTGTTCAAATCTGACTTCAGTGGAAGGCTGTGATTTGCTAGAAGAGGTTATCCCTTAATCCTGGTTTTGTTTGCTGACCTTTTTACTTGTCATTAAACTCTTCTCTGTGAAGAAACGCCCAGTATCCAATCACAAAACAAGGGGAAAATATTTAAGTGTTCCTAAATCCGTTTTGATTGTCTAAGGGAGGCAGCCAATTTAACATAAAACCATATATTTGCATATGCATATATTCAAAGAAATATTGAGAATATATTTTTTCAGTTAAAAGGTATATAGGAAAAATGTCTTACTGTAACAGGTAGTGCTTCATAACAGTGATAAGAAAACCCTGTCGTACGTTCAGTTGTACATTGTGCTAGCTAGCCTAGTTTGCTGTGTTAAAAGAAATAAGGGATGTCCTGATAGAAGACTTCTTAAAGATGGATGTGTTAGATTTTCTTCATTATTTGGAGTATATTCCAGGAATTCAATTTAGCTTTCTTGAAAAGAAAAAAAAAAAAAAAACCAACAAAAATCCACAGACAAGTCTGCAGTTTTGTGAGCAGTATCAGTGTCTTTGTGGGCTTGCTTTTCTCATGATTCAGCAGCGTGTAAAAAGTAATAAAAACCTGTCAAAATAGTACAAGCCTGTCAAGCCTTGCACACTGAGCATGAAATTCATGCAGTTGGTTCTTCCCTTATGTCTGCTCTGTTCCGCTCCTCGCAGAGCTGTTTCTCGCAAGCTGCGGTTTGTGGGCTTTGTTCTCACTCTGTCCATTCAGTGCCAGACATGCCACATGGTAGGAATTAATGTAAAAGTGATATAAACAAGGTGGGAAAATGATGAAGTGCAAGTGCGTTTGACTTGTTCTACGGTATTTGCAATTTACTAAAAAAAGAAAAAATCAAACCCATGAACATTTCTTAAAATGAAAATTTAAGTTTTGTTCAGTTTCTCTAGGGAGTTGAAGCACAGAGTTGAAGCCAGAATGCCTATGAATAATCACTTTAAAATGTATTGAAATTCTCCAGACTGCTTTTGAAAACTCAACATGATGTTCGTGAAAAGATTGCATTGACAACTGGGTGGAAGTCATCACATCACTTTTGTTTATTAACGAGGAATGGCTATCAATTCCTGCTTAGCTTGAACTGAATTTAAACTCTTCATCTGTATCTGAAAAGCTGATTGTCTTTTTGCCAGAGATGTAGTGTCTCGGATTCTGTGCCAGTTGGTGATTGTCAACTTGAAAAGAGTTATAATCTTGAGTTGGTTATTAATAAAGTCTTATTTAGACATAGTCTGTTCATTCTAAAGGTGCCTCTTTCAGGCTTCTTCGTTAATGAGAAGTTAGATACAAACACAACTCTTGAGATCTTGCTGTTCCTTTATACGTTTCTCTACCTGTTGGTTTTATTTTTCTCAATTTTTGATCTTTAAATATCAGTCATAACTACATTTTTACTAAAGAGGACGCATTGTGGAGAGGAAAAATGTAGATGTATTCTACGTAAATGCAACTAAATTGGTTTCCTCTTACGAGGAAAAAGTTAAATTTACATGAATCGGGTTAATGTAAACAGTACATAGAGACTTAAAGTAAATCAATAATTTATGTTCTTTTTAACATCCAAAAGTACTTTCTTCAGCCCTTCTGAGCCAATATCTAATAAACTCTTCTTCTTCATTTAGTATAAGGAGGAAGGAAAAATATGGATTGTTGGGCAGTGCAGGAGTTCTGCTGATCAGGAAAATCATGCAGTGGGCTGCAGCCCCTTTCTTGAAGCATCAACACAAATGACAAATGCTTTTGTGATTTAAGTTTTCTTGCGTTAGCTACACAGAGAAGTCTGGACAAAGCCTCTTCACATACAGATTCTCTCCACGCAATTCTTTATGTGTTGCAGTATCGTTGCATCTTTAAAGCCCTGTGCTCCAGAAATGGCAGTTTTTTGAAGTTAACTGATTAGAATTTGCAGTTGACTATTTGCAGTGTGTTGTGGAAGAATGAACTGTGGGAGATGGAATGGAGTATTGATTAGGATCCCACAGGAAGCAGCAGTTGCCTGATGACGGTTTTCTGTAGATGTGTCAGGATTTTTGTTGTAGGATTCTAATCAGTATTCATTATTTTTGAGAAACAGTTGATTATCCCCAACCTTGGCCCCCTGGAAGTTACATTGATGCTTGATAATACACTGTAACCGAGGCTGCAGTTATCGTGCAGTTATCAGTAAGACTCTGCATATATTCATTAGGGAGCCTCAAAAGACTGGCAAAGATTGCTCTTTAAACGAAACAGACTTCTCTGAATCAATTTTCAACATTAAGGTCCTTGGGGATCTGCACAACTGTTAATAGGAGACACCATGTAGGTAACCAGGGCTGATCCAGCAGAACTTGCTGAAAGTGTTAAAGATTTTTGACACTGTTTGACATCATCTTATAAGCAAACTAAAGACTTGGTTAAGTACAATCATCATTTCATGGTTACAAATGAATAGAAAGTTGGACTTAGTGTTATTTGTTTTAATGGCTTACTCTCAAAGTAGGTGGTCATTCAGTCTTTCACAAAGCCTATGTCACTCAGTATTTACATTATTAGCAGTGGAAAGAATCTGTGGGTATATGTAGACAGTGCTTACTGAAGTGGGTGGCAAACATGGTGAAGAGGCTTAGAATTCAAAATAATCTGATACAAAAGGACAACATGGAAGCAACACTCAAGGCTTTTTTTGCCTGTTTGTGGTAAGGACTGTCCTTGGGCTTCCCAGGTCCCTGAGTTTAATGGCAGAATTGGAGCAGTGAAGTATTATCCACTGTACAGAAGGTCGAACTGGGGGCCACTTAAGCAATTTTGATGCATGCACGTTTATGGGACTGAGTACAATGTATCCCAGCATCCTGCAGGAGCTATTTTGTTACAAGGCTATTTCCTTGCTCATCTTTGAAAGGTCATTGCCATTAGAGATTTCAAATGAAGCAGGGGAAAAAAAGCAAACATCAGCTCCATCTTCAAGGAGGGTGAGACGGAGTATTGGGATCTATAGGCAGGTCAGCCTGGCTGCAGTCTCTGGGAGGATGATGGAGCAGGTCCTCCTGGGACCCGTGTTCAGGCACAGGAAGGCCAAGAGCGTGATCAGAATTTATCAAGGGCAGTTGTCCTCTGTGATAAACTGAGGGTCTCAGATGAGGAGAGAATGGTGGATGTTGTTTACCTTGACTTTAGGAAGGCATTTGATGTGATCTCTTACAGGCTATTTGTACAAACTGGAGATGGGTGGCTTGGATAGGTGGTCTGCAAGGTGGGCAGAAAATTAGCTGGACTGCTCTGCTCAGATTGCTGAAGCAAAGTCCAGCTGGTGGTAAGTAGTGTTCTTCAGGTGTACAGTTGGATGCTTTGTAAATCACCTGCAGAACTGGAGGGAGTGTGCCTTCTGCACGCTCATGGATGATACTGCCTTAGGGAGAGGTTAGTGAATTGAGGCATAGGGCTTCTTGTCAGAGACACTTTGGCAGTCTGAAAGAACAGGCTGGCAGAAAACTCACGAAGTCATAGCAGCATGAAAGATGGTAGAGGAAAGTTCACACACTTTCCCATTGCCAGAAAGGAGGAATTTTAAATTTCCATTTCATTACTGGGCTATAAAAGTAGCCTACAGAATGTTCTAGTGACTGAAAGAAAGAGGTGATATCACACAAGCTGTGTGATCCAGCTTGAAGTCAGGAAGGGATCCTGCCTTTCACAGTAGTGGCCAGCACTGTTGTTTTCGTATTGTGAAACAGGAGGAGGACCCCCAAAATTGATTTCTGCCTACAATCCCAATTTTGGAATATTTTTTGTTCTCATGACTTCTTTAAGCCACATTGTACTTTTCTAATGTGGTCAACTTTGGTAGGTAATACTCTTGGGTTTTACCTGAAACAAGGTAAGATTAACTTGAGGAACAGAATTTTGTTATTTGGTATGATGCTGTTATCTTGGGTGCTAATGGGCTGATGTGATCAAATACTGATTGGGAAATTAAGGGGAGATAGAAGCCAACTGAGCTCTCTTTTACCTCTCTCCTACTCCTCCCTATGTAATTGTTTCATTGCAGCATGTATTGAGGTGGTGGGAGGAGGAAATAGTTAAATACAAGTTTATCCTTCCCAAGCAACTGCAATAAGATATTCCTTTTTGTTGGGAGAATCACATTCAAATACTTGATTTCACAGTGCCAGATTAGACACAATATAAAGCTAATTAAAAAGAATGCAAATAAATAGGCATATATTCAGTAGTTCAGTACTGTACTACATCTTAAGGAGCTGTGTTAATCTGTGCAACAAAAGGATTATATAAAAACTGCATTTTTGTGATGTAATGCAGCAAGATGACTAGCAATTAAAATAATTTATGATAGTGTTTCACTCTTTCCATGCTCTCTAAAATAAGCCTGTATTTTTAGATATTGTCTTCATTTACTTAGTTTGGGGAAAAACACCTCTTTAATTTGAACCATAATGTCCATGTAACTAGTTGTGTGGGGAAAATGGATTTCAAGTGTTTTACTAGGAACCCACTTGAAGTGGGTTCTATTGTACAGAATGCTATAAAACAAGTGAAAGTAAATTTATTCTGAGGATTTTTCTTCAGTTGAAAACATAGATTTTGCTTATAGTTATTTCTTACATAAATGCATGTAAGTAAAACCATAAATGAGTCTTGTAATGCTCGAAATCAAATACAGTGTAAGTCATTTGTATTTAGGGTACCATTATTAGAAACATGAGAATCATTACTTTCCTTCTTGAAGCTTTATATTTTCTCGTTTCATAGTTTAATGTTAATAGTTCAATCTTTATAAAAATGAAAAATGTCAACCTTAACATTTAAACACGTAAGACAATTAATAAGCAGAATGAAGGGTCTGTGTTACATAGAAACTTGCAGGTTGACAGTAATTTGATTGACAAGCACTGTGTGGAGTTACTGGCAACTGTTGCTTCTGCATACTTTTGTATTTTTAGAGTTGGCTTCTAACTGGCAGGCACAGATGGCCATAGGTTATGATTTTTGTGTGTTTCTGAATTAAAACATTTATATGGTATTTTAAATTTCATTGTCTAAATATCCTGTTAATTACATTAATTAATTATATGGGTTTTGATATTAATTGGGAAATTAGAGTGTGGGATTTTTAGAACCAACTATTTTTTTGCTATTATGAAAGCATTTTGTGCCCAGCTAATAAGAAGAACATTTGTACTCATTAAGCAATCAATGTTATTTTGTGGTAGTGGAAGTTGTTAAAAGTTTTATTGAAAAAAATTAATCAGATCTGACACCTTGATCTTGCTGATAATAAAGAATGTTCTGCCACAAAGTCAGAATAGGTTGTTTCAGTGGTATTAAAGTCAAAGGGTCATAAAGTATTTAGGACTGCTCTTACCTAGAGTTTAAAATGCTTTTAGAGAAACCCTGTGAACTTCTGTTGGAAATACCAAGCTTGTTCTGCCCAGTCTATGAAGTTCCATGTGGTATATAACTTCTTTCCCCTCTCACATTCCTGTTAAAAATGAGGACTACAGTCTGTATTCTAGGGTGTGATAAATTGCAGTTATGTGTGGTTAATACAAAGAAAATGATAATTAAAGAGAAAAATTACCCCATAGGAGACATGAAAATAATTTCTTTTACCAGAACCAGACTTGGTTCTTTCCATCCATTATTAACAAAATTTAGCTTGAAATTTAGCCTTGCTTCGGGCTCAAGGAAAAGATAGACTCACTTTTCACTGCCTTACGGTCTCAGGAATGTTTTCCTAAGGTTATTTTTTGGGGAAGAAGGGCAGCATGTGAAGAAAATTACAGAACAAGGCAGAAGTTTACTAACCACCTGACTGCTTCTAGTATTTAATGACATAGTTGCATTGCTTTCTAGGCTGTACCTGTTCTGGAAGACATTTGTTTTGACTTGAGTATTTTTTAAGACCTAAATATAGTGGAATTAACATGCTTAATGCTTAACTGTGTTACCGTATTGCAGTTGTTTTCTTAAAATAGTTACCCTGTAAGAACTCCAAGGGATTAATTAAAGGCATCTCCAGCTGTTGATTTAACTATATTTAGTCAAACAGCTGATACAACTATGTACTTGTTAAAGAACAGGTGTTAAACCGATTGCTTTGAGAAGAAATAAATTAAAGTTACTACGTAATCAATGCTCAGATTGTTAGTAAATTTATTTTGGTGATACAGAAGACAACATACTGACATATGTCTGATGACTCTGCTGCTTTCCAAAAATTGAAATTCTGAATAGATTAATGTTTTAATGCTTATATTTAACCTCTAAGTTGCTACTATGCTGTAAAATAGAGGTTGAGGTGTGTTTTTTTAATAAGCTTGACTGAAGCTTGCTATCTGTGAAAGTCCGTTACTTCTTTTTGTATTTCTTGTGGTCTGTGGCATATTAATCTTTATGGTTTACTTAAATATTTAATTGTAAACAGTTAATAAAGTATGGTTCTGCAGGTAAGAATGAGAAAAAATTGATCCTTTTTGTAACTCACTTGACTTCACTGGGTCTATAGAAATCAACTGCAGTAAATGTAAAGCCTAACCCTACAATTTTGTTGACTCAAACACAATATTGAAAGAAAAAGCAGATATAAAGTTGCAACCTAGTACATAGTTTTAATGCTTAAGTGCTTTTTGCCTTCTGTTCAGGAGGGCAGTATCTGCCTTTTACTTTCAGAAGATAACTTGTTTAACAAGGCTGAATTCATTAGGAATTGAGTGGGAGGGACGAACTTAAAATCTTAACCATGTTTGTAATTGTACAGCCTTACAAAAAATAACAGTGCAGAAACTTGCTAAAGAGTTCACCTTTATGAAATATTGTACTAATTATGGCTTCTGTCTAATGATTTTTCTGTCACGTGTGTTTTGTAGGCAGTTATTTAATCTGTCCCAAAGACCTTACGATGCGATACCTTTTGCAAGTCCCAGGCATTTTTGATTGTTTGTTAGTTGTTTGCTTTTGTTTTACCTGTATTTTCATCTGATCAGATTTATTGAGTACAAGCTTTATCTTGGTTACTGTGTATGCCTTAGGCCAATAGAGATACACAGCAATCTACCTTCCATTTGGTTGGTGTCATGTATCATGTGTACCCTACCTGATTTAATCTACTACATGCCACCAGTGGCTTAGTTTTATTAGCTATTCTTAATTTCTAACACAGTATCTGACAACTTTGAATTTTGACAACTTTTCATTAAGATGAAAGGGCATCAAGTTGTTATACATCAAGACCATGATAGGTAAGGTTGTGTCTCCTTTTGGAGCTCAAAAATTTTATTTATTATTCTGTCTGTCATAGCCTCTACCACTTACTGTTCAGCTGTTTAGTGTTACTAAGGTATGATCATTTGATAGCTTGACTTAAATTACCAGAGATCAAATTGTCTGTTCACTTCCTAAAGTCTATCTGTTGTTTGTGTCAGCAGAACATATCGCATCCTGTGCTTTCATTCATGGGAAACTGATACTAAAATCATAGTAGTGTAGACGCTTACATACAAATTTAAAACAGCAGCTGTTTCAGTTAATAGAACCTCATCTACATTTACATCTTGTTTAGGGTCCTGCACTTCTGTGAGCTTACTGTTCTTAAATGGATGCCACAGCTGAAGTTACCCAATAGCCTTATGTGGATACTGAAACAGCCCAGAAAAGTGCCTGAAGATAAATATTGATGGTCTAAAGGATAGTGGGATAACATGTTCATACAGTCCAATGAACAGTACTGTATGGAAAGCAACTAATGCTTTCAGAGTATCTAAATCTAATATTAGGATGAGTTTTTAAGAATGGATTAATGTACAAACCCATCATCCGGGTGCAAATTTTCAAAAGACTTTCATGAGATGTGAAGGATGACATGGCAAAGCAGTGAAGTTTTGTAGTCCAAGAATTAGTGGAGAACATCATATGACTTATTAAAAACTGCCAGTTTAGCAAAGTAAGTAGTAAAACCTTTCTTCCCTCATTCTTTTATAAAGTTAAAATTACCTGAAACATCTGTATCTCCATGATTAAAATTTATTTGATGAAATTTTAGCCCTGGCCTGGAATTTACTTGCTATGGCAAGTTGGATTATTTTAGAAAGGCTTAGGGAGTAGAGGAAGAAACATTTTTCTTAAACGTGTTTGTGAATCCATTTGTTAGCATTGTGATAAGTCCTCCTCCTTCCCCACCTCTCCTCCAAAAATTGTTTCAAAAGGTTTTAGGACATTGAAGACTTGACTTTGTCTCTGCGCCATTTGGGGTTTTTTCAGCCTAGCTGAAGAATATTTCAGGATCCAGTTTTTAATTAAAGTTGGCGTTACACATAAACCTGGTGGAGCAGGAGTGCATTTCTGTCAGTGCATAACTCTTGCCTTTCCATTGTTACTGAGCCTTTGAAACTGGGCAAAAGCGGTGGATAGATGGTGCCTTTTGAGGCAGGACCCAACTGGTGATCCTCATCACTTAATGCAGAGTAAAGGAGGCTCAGTTTTATGCCAGTGCCTTTAGCTTGGATGGCCAAAGACTTCCTAATTTTTAGGCTTCAAGTATGGATGATCTATGGTTTTTTAGAAAGCAGCATGAAACAAGCTTCTGTTGCCCTCTTATTTTTGTCACTAACAGCTTGTCCCAACCCACTTATTTCCTCTGCTTTGGGGGCATTCAGTACCAATTGTGGGTCAGATGATTTTTTCACCCTCTATATTAGCAGAGAGGCAGCATTCAATATGAGAAGAGTAAAATTTAAAAGTAGATAGGATCAATATATAAATCATTTATGTAGAAGCAGTTTAGTTAAAGACCAGTTGAGCAATTTTTTAGAAGTTTGAAGCATTGCTTTTCTTGAAGCAGTCCAGCGTTGAAATATGCTTGATGTACTTGTGTCAGTGATTGTAACCTGACTTAAGAGTGAATTTTCATACTCTTCACTTCCATTCCTTGTCCAGAAAATAACTCAGCTGTAATGAACTTAGCTCTTCCTAGATCTGTTCCTATTTAAACTCTTGGGACGGGGAAGAGCAGACCAGATCAGAACCACACTAATTCAGAGGCTTTCCAGCTCACAGTGCCATCTGGCGGGGTTCATTCCAGTTCAGCGCCCTTGGTAATTAGCACTGCCAACAGTACTCTTTAACTTGATAAAGACTGCTAAAAAGAATTGCCTGAGGTGCTGTTGCTCTCATTATCCTGTGTTGTCCTTCATGATACCATAGCTATAATTGTAAATTGTGGTGATCCCATTTGTTTTCTTCAGACGACTGCAAAGGAATGTCTGTCTCTGAAGCCGAAAGACTCTCAAGCTTTTATTTAGGAAAAGACTATAGGATTTCTTCTTTGGAAATTTTCATAGTCTTACTGTCATCAACTAATACTCATGAGCCACTTAAGTTTCCATAAAGGGAGACATTCTCAGGTCTTTTTCAAGCTATTTGAGAAAATCTGGCTGTGAGTACAACATAAAAGTCAGTAGATTGGAAATACCTCATTCCTGCGTGATGATTTCTTGTTCATTAAGCCTAATGTTTCCCATTTAGTAAATTCAGCATCTGTTGAATGGAACGAATAACGTAAAGCTCTGTTTGGCTCAACAGATAAGCAGATTGAAACTTGCAAAGAACATTAATTCTTTACTTACAGTTTGGATTTTCAGCTATGTGACATAATATGTTTAAAGTATTTGCAGGTTGCCTGCTCAGTTATCTTCTTTTTGTAGGTTTTTATCTCAGGATTTGAAAAGAGTTGTGATACTCTCTTATTTTTTGATTAGCAGAATAGAATCAGTAGACTTCACTAGGAAGATGTCTGTTTATTCTCTGTATTTGACGACTTTTCATTCATCTTACTTTCAGTTATCCCTTCCTTAGTATAGACATCAGGAACCTAGAAGAAGCAGACACTATAAACTTACCTACACTTCAGGAGTTAGTGCTTTGCCAAGACAACCCTCAGTGCTTAGACCTTCTGAGAATATGACAAAAGTGACAAAATGTCACTTCCTTCTCTAATACCAGTTAACTGTTCAACATCTCTTTAGGGGGCAGACTGTCAATCTTTTACAAAACTCGGTGGCCTAACAGCAAATGAGTTTTAAACAGCCCAGGTGAGATTTACTGCCTAAATCTCAGTGTTGCTGTCTCCTAGATTCTCTTCCTTACCCTTTTAAGGGCCTCTTATCTGCTGCTATGAAACATGAAAATTTACTGTGTATTGGAACCATAAAACCAGGTCATGGGTGAGAAAGAGATTATGGCAGGTATTTTTTCAGTTATCCAGGGTAATGTCGGATGGATAAGCTTAAACCACAGCAAATGTCCAACTTCTGAACCATGTCAAAATTTCAAATACAGATTGGCTTTTTTAGTTTGTCACTTTTGATTTGCAGGACGCCCCGTCAAAACTTCTTGGGACGTATGTGTGCTTAACAAATGATCAAAACAAATCCTATCTCAGGGCTCTGCTTTTTGTTCTTTTTGTGTTACTGAAAGCCTCTGTAGGAATAATTGCTTACCTGTGGTTAAGGGGAGTAGGAACTTGACCTACCATTACTAGGGCAGGTGATTCCTAAATTAATCCTTCACCTTTTAAAACAAGGTAGCAGTCTGTCTCAGTCTACATATTTTTGTTTCCCTTTCACTCTCAATAATATTTCAGAATTTACACCTTATTATCATTCAGTGATGGGGATTAGGAGCAATATAATTAGAAAAGCCTGAGCCTTTCTATCATAGGACTGTTTATGATCTACCATGAATTTCATGATATGTCCAAGTGTTGTTATGATTTTGCAGCCAGAGTCTGTCTGGGTCTGGGATATATCGTAGTTGCCACTTACACAATACAGTTTGCCACAATGCATGTTATACATTCAGGTGCAGCTTAAAGCAGACTTTGTAGCATTCACTCTATATGCAAAATAAATATACCTTTCTAAGGCAAATTTGTGCCTTTTGTGTTGGCGGAAAGGTTGAAGCAACACACAACAAAAAATTTTATTTCACTTTTTCTTACCCTCAGTATGCTCAGTTGCAGATATTGCTCCTGTGGAGACTTTCAGTCTTCTAGACTGAAAGTTTAAAATATGCTTTCTACACTTAAATGAAACATTTGCATTGAAGCACTGAAGCCAGGATTTCTTTGTTAGGGCTTTTTCCGCTGTTTTGTGAGGCAGTCTCAAATAACAAATGGTATTATTGTTATCAAATTCTGTTCTACAAAGCATGGGGGCTTTTCAGTCATACTGTAAGTATTTAATCACAAAACTGGTGTTTTAGTCATTTGCTGTGGCAGGCATTGAGAGTTATTTCAAAGTTTAATGGTTTCTCTTCATTGGTGCCAGAGCATACTGCTCACTCTGGGGCAGCTTGCCAGGTTAACTCTCTGGTCCTCTTCAGCAGAGCTACACACCACTCCAGTCAGTCCCCAGCTGTTATTGCAATGTGGGGTAATTCCATCCCAGGTGCAGGATGTGATGTTTATTTTTATTAACTCACATGCAGTTCTTGTTGGCTTAGTCTTCCAGCATGCTGAGGTCTCTCTGTATGGTGGTTCTTCCTTCTGGTGTATCTGGCTTTCCTCCAGTTTGTTGTGATCCATGAACTTGCTTAAGGGGTATTCAATTTTATCATTCAAATTATCTATAAAGAGTATTTTAGGGCTTTCAATTTGTCTTTCAGCCACTAACTACTGTTTTTAGCTAGAGACCAGAAGATTCAGAAGTCACTGTCTTCTTACATTGGATGAGTGATCTAAATATGACCCAGTCCAGCACAGAACATTTCTCACTGGACGCCAGATTGTTTGAGAACTTCTGACAAAGAGTAAGTCCCTGTCTGTGAGAAGGACATATTAATCTGAAGCTTAAGCAGTGTCTGGAACATCTTTTGAAGTTATAGTAATTGAGAAATGCAAGATCACGATGTAGATCTCCATTCGTGCTTTTTTTGTACTGTGTAGAAATAAAAAAGTGGAATTACTTGCTGGTAGCAGCTTGTCTGAGGTTCCTTTTTTTTTTCAGTCTGTATGTTTGTGACTCATCCTTTTATACTTTTTCCTTAAATGAATTAAAAAAAAAGAAATGGGGGTTTTGTACTCAAGAAGAGCTGTGAGAGATGAACAGACCCTGCTCTTCCTGTAAGAAATGCCTGCGTAGCAATGAATTGGACATGTGTTTGGTTTTAGAAAGTTGAAGTTTGAATGTAATGTTTGTGTACAGGTACATGAAGTGTAGCTGTGGAGCTCTACTTGTACAGGATGTGCTATACTTACGAATTTCTTAACAATTAGAAGTTGTTTTTTAAACTGTAACTACAGCAAATAGTTTTACCTTAAACTATTAAAACAGCAAATTACCTTGCTATTAAAACAGCAAATATTGTTTTACCTTATTACCTAACATCCTTCTTTGGAAGCACTGAGCAATTTCAATTTCTGTTAACTGTAATACCTCTGAAAATGAGGCTGTCCAGATCTATTATGTTACCTGAGAATGTTGAGGAATAACAGGCGTTCATAAAGCGGCATCCAGTTTTAAATGGTGCTTAATGTGTTTTTGTTCTAAAAAGTCTTTTAAGCATGAACTAAAAATATAGCTATTGATACTTTAGAAATGTAGCTTCATTGATTTTCATGGATTTTTTCAGTGTTGCTTTCTAATGGTGTATAGGCAGTGATTAAATGTTGCAGCTTTTGTTCAGACTTTTTTTAAAGTGCTTAAGAGATTAAGTTTTGCATTCTGTTGGAGCCAAATTTTATTTTACCATGGACTTTTACTCTAGAAATAGTTCAGTCAGACTGTATTTGAAACTAATCAATGCACAGTGTAACCCAACAATCCAGATTGCTGGCATGAGTGCCAAAGGTCAGAAGCTGCTGAAGGTAGCTGAATAAATAAATAATGCTGCTGTTAAAATTATAATAGTACATTAACTATCATAATTTACATGGTTTACACAAGTAATCCCCTCCACTCTGCAATTTAGTTCCCTTCTGTCTCAAGAGTATTTAGTTCCTAATAGTGATTGAATCTTCTCTGTATTTCTGACTTTCTGCCAGCTGGAGGATACCGGCATTTAAAAGTGACAATAACGTTGTACCAGAGGTTGGTAATTTTGGTGCAATCTGTGATGTGGGAATTGGTGCCAGTATGTTGTTTTGGGATTCATGAGTAGGAAGTCGTAATTAGAACTAGATAAATGCATATATCATCTAAATACCTAAGTTCTTCTATGCAGTTGTTCTTTACTGTGGGAAATTATTCTGAAAAGTATACTCATTATCAGTTTGCATGCTGCTCTGTTGTAGTCTGGTGACTCTCAGGAAGTGTTTTTCTGTTTATGAGAGACAACATGTCTTGTGACAGAATTTGGTGCTAATATCCATTTCCCATTTTTCAAACTGATGGAAAGCTGAGTAGCTGTTGTAAATGGCACTTCTGAAAATCTGGAAATAAACAAGTAATTCTTCCTGCACAATTTTATTGTCCCTTTTTATGCATTAAAAGGAAAGAAGCATATTTTCATTCTCATTTCATTGTACACTGGATAGTTGATAGAAATATTTCAGACAATACATTATTTTTTCTAAATGCTGTGAATGTGCCTGTTTCCAAGAGGATTGCTTTTTTGCCCAGAGGCAGGACTTGAAAAAACTGAGCTGAGGATTGCAAGTTGTTAGTTAATTTAGTTGCAGAAGCTGAGAGTCAAGGAGTGAAATCGGTTGTTCTTCACTACTGAGAAACACAAATGAAATTTTTAACAGGATTCAGTACTGCTTGCAGGATCCAAGCAAGGTCCTATCAGTGTAATGGGAGAAGCTGGAGGCAATGTCTTGACAGATAGGTGAAGAGTAATAAAAATGCTCTGTACTGGTTTTCATATGTACTAAAGCATGTCATTGAGTTGGATCATATCTGACTGTGTTCCCGATGCTTTCACAGGGTAAGGTGCTCGTTCTCTGTTGGTTCTCAGAGGTGTATCAATGCAGCCTGTTCTGAGTATCCTTCAGCTTCTGTTTCTTTGCATCCTTCCTCCTCCATGAGTACCTCCTGTGTTTACATACTTGGCCCTTGCTTGCAATTTTTGCAATTCAGCAGAGACTTGACATTGAATTGTTTCAAAACTGCAGATTCAGAACTGATGGAAGCAGCATTAAGTTCTCCACAGGCTTAGTTCTGGCACAATTAAGCTGGTGTGCCTGGAAGACAGGATAAGACATTGTATCAGTATGTATTTGTTTCACGTTTTGTTCACTCTGGAAAAATCTATTTTTCTAGAAATACAAAATCTGGAAGTATTCTTCTTTTTAATTGAAAGTTTTAATTCTAAAGAATTTGTTTTCCTTAGCTCCCATGACTGCTGGTGGACTTTTCCCTGCTTGTCTTTGGAACAAAGATAGATCCTGGACTCTAGTACATGAGAAGGAATTCGGTATCTGAGACTCCTCTGTTTTGACGTGAGCATCACAGAATGTGTTTGGTCAGCAGTAGCTTTTTGCTGTGCCGCTTCTCTCATTTCTAGCTTTTAAAATTTGATTAAAAATAAGAACTAAAAGTTAAGTTGTATTAGTAGCTGGACAGTTCTGTGTGTACTTGAATGTGTGGGGTTAAAAGTGCTATGATTTGTGCATGGATCCATCACTAGTAGTGCAGTTGTTTCCAAAGTCCTAGATGCTCATACAGAATTTGTCAGTTGAGAACTTGTGTAACACAAAAATGTAACATTTTCATTTCCACATTTGTTTAGCTTTTGTATGTGCTCATCTTCATTAGTGTTTAAACAGAAAAAAAAATTGGATCTGCTTATAGCTGCCATGGTAGATTTTAATCTGTTAATTCTGAAGAAGTGAAAATTGACAACTTAATTTTGAAAGGAGAGAAATCTGGCATGCCCAGATGCCTCAGTTAAACTATGCAAAATACTTGAGGAGAGACAAGGGGTAATTCATTTGTCCTTGAGCTACACATCTAATTTTGTAGACAAATAAAGACTGTAAAGCTGCTTTTAAAAAGCCAACTTAACTTTCCATTACAGAAGGTTTCAATCAAGTTGGGGAAGAGAGTTCTTGACCAGTGGCACTACATGTCATTTATTACTTTAAAATAAAACATAAAAAAAGCAAAATCTCTCAGTAGTTACACTTGAAGTCAGGTTGTTTGCTTTGTGTCATTGGGACATTTGAAAAAATTTTGCTTTTCTTTTGGGTAAACGGAAAATATTTTATTGAGATAAACTTACAGTTTCAGGAGAATGTAGTAATATCCTAAGGGGACAAATGGAACCTTTACCCTTCCCATTTTTGAGAAACTAAATCTCTGTTTAGTTGGGTTTGTGGAGTTGGATTGGTTGGTTGGTTGGTTGGCTGTTTGGGGGGTTTTTTCTCTTAAACTTTGAAGCAGAAGGAGACTATCCTTTTCCTCTTTAGAACTTTTGGATTTCATAGATTTTTTGTGAAATAACAAAAGATACATATTTTAAAAATAGAAAAAAATCACGAAGTTGAACTAATTAGAAAAGTAGTAGGGAGGAGGTAAGTATTAAGTACTTAGGTGAGCATATTTGGCTCAGCAAATCTTCAGGTCCTCCTCCTGTAAACAGAGCAGGAGCCATATGCCAAGCTGTCCGTCGTTTTAAGAAAGGAGAGGAGGCTGAAGAAACCCACAAAGAAATACAAATAAAGGGACAAAAGCATAAACCAGCCATAAGTCAGAACTGATCTCTCAGTGATGCATTTCTTTAGATTGGGATTTCTCAGCTTTCTTGGGGCCAGATGAGAACTAGAAAGCACTTCAGGGGATATCTTGCACGGTAACCAAACAGTGACTGGGAAGGGGGATCTGTGTGTCCTGTTCGATTTGGGCATTCCTGAAGAAGTTGGATGGAAGCCTGGCTTTCTCGACTGGTGAATATCATGAGCAAATGTGCTATCTTTTCTATGTTTTTTCCTTACAATTGCAGCATATTTATTTTAAAAACCGTGATATTTGAGTATTATTTGAGTTGATGTTGAAAGTTTAAACTTTTAGGGTCTTTATTTGTATGCTTTATGTTGGAGCTACATTTATGAAATCTATTGCAGCACTTAATGTTGGATGTTTCAATTGGAAAGTAATGATTCCTGGTTTTGGATTTTATTGATAGGATCTTTTTAGTTTTGAATTTTAATTGGTAAACCCTGATGTGCTTGTTTTTCTTATTTGAACAAAAATTCTGTTCTTGTTAAGAAAAAAATATTTTAAATGGATTTTCTTGTGTTAACCACTGTAAAGTGATTAAAAGTGATAAGCTCTTCAAAAGGCAGTGTCTTACAGTATTTGAATAGCTTACATACTAATTGGTTTTTAAACTGTGTGCCTGGCTCACCTGTGACTTTTTGTTCCATCAGCATGTTTTGCTACAAGGTAGTGTGTCTTGTGATCTGCTCGCTTTTTGGCTTTGGACTATTCCCTTAATATGTATTTTGCTACTTTGCTGTTTCTTTATAACTTGATCAGCTTTTATGAGTTATAACAAACTTTTTAAAAAACTTCATATGATACTTGCTGGAAGAGAAGTCTGCTTTTATCTGTTTCTGAAATAAAGGTTAAAAGAAATTTCTGTAAATTATTTTCAGGTTACTATAAAATTGAAAAATGAGATCAGGTTATTTCATTGCATTTGTCCTTTATAATGACATTTGTACCTTTGCCTTTGAATGTTTTGATTTCTAGATATCAGTCTGTGGAACAGTAACTTGTGAATCTGAAACTGAAAAGGAATTAATCGAGTGTTGGTTTAGATTCAAGATTTTGTTAAAGCAAGCTATGTAAATGGAAGAATAATCTGGGTCTGTCTCACATATGCAACATTAACTTCCAGCTTATTTTCAGTAGTGATTAGTTTGAAGCTTTATAATAAGAATAGCGGGTAAGCCTTTATAGAGGATGTCATTAGTAATAAGAGGAAAACTTTCACCTTTAACAAGATTTTGTCTTCTATACAGCTTGCCCAGTTTAGGCAGCGGAAGGCACAAAATGATGGTCAAAATGGATCAAAGAAGCAGAAAAAGAAGAAGAAAACAGCAAACATCAAAGATGAAGAATCAATACAAGATGGGATTGAAACGGATCGATCTCGAAGTGATGAAATATCCACATGCAGCAGTCGAAGGGGAGCAGCTGCTACTGCTGACTTTGCTATTATCAGGAGTTTGCATAGTGGAGAAATTATCAAACACACCCAGGCTTACACCATTGAGGTAAGTTCGTCTCAGGCTATAAACAGTCACTTTTGGGGGTGAGTGGGCATAAAATAATCCATTCATTTTGAGAGTGGGAATAAAGGAATATGATGAGATTTTGGACACTATTTCCTTGCTACTTCTGGTCTGACTTAGTATGTCCAGAGAAGGTACCTTCTACCTGCTTGCTGGCATCATGTTTTTTGTTGTAGTCAGTCCCCTGTGGATTATGGAAAGTGTGTTTGTACTGCTATACTCCTTAAATGTGCATAAATTAATTTTGTTTTATTAGAAGTTGCAAGTTGCAGTGGATTTTTGATGCCTGCACTTATGGCTACACCAAAATGCAAAATGAAACATCTTTCTTGTATTCATAATGTAATTTGAGTCGCTCTGGTTAATGAGGAGAAGGAATGAATTTAGGAAATCACTGCTGAGAACTGGGTGGCTTAAGAGATTGATAAACAGTTACTCTACTTTCACTACGTAATGAAATATAATCCTGAGTGCTATTGGCTGAAAGTACATGCTCTAGGAAGTTTGTAAGATGCTGTGTGACATACACTGGCAGTCCAGTTCAGTTCTGAGTGGATATGAATTCATGTAATGTCATTGCAGATAGAAGGGACAAGAGAAGCTGATATTATTTACAGAAAAACTTACTCAATTTGTGAAACCAGTGCTTCTAAAATTACATGAGTGGCATTCTGCAGATTCAGTGGCATCAACGCAGATTCCCAGCTCTGTGCAGATGAATGCAGTCATTTCTGAGAGATGTGGTACAGATGAATGCTCTGCATTTTGACTTGCCAGTCCTGTGCTAGGATAGACCATTTGTAACCATTTTGGCTCCATTATTGAATTTCTGGCAACTGAAGACTAACTGAGAAATTACACTTTTTGAAATCTTTTTGCATTTTTGTTAAAAAACCCCCCAAACTTACTGTGGTGGAGGGGCAGACAGACTAAATCATACATGCAAATGAAAACTTGTAAAGTAACTGATCCATTTATTTTACAGTTTTAAGCCTATGATATATCAATACACTAGATATTTTGAACCTTGTAGGTACGTGCCTTTAAGACGTAGCTTTTAATTCTTAGAAAGCTCATGTTAGGGCTTCAAAACTGTAGTAACTCAGTAGAAATGTCTGTTCAACTCAGATTTTCCTGGAGGAGGAGGTAAGAAATTTGATAACAGAATAAATATTTTCATAGATGAAGATATGACTTTTTTGCCTTCTAGGAAAAGAGAAAGATGTACTTTATGAAATGTCTCAGATTATCTACACTAACGAGAGAGAACCGCTAGGGAAGAGAGCTGTTTAGAGAGAATCACTTAAACTGTTGTTTTAATAATGCAGTCGTCTACATAAATATGGTAACTGTATGAAGTAATTTCCTTGATCAAATATATTTTGAAGTTGCAGATGGACTCTGCTGGTGTATTTCCTTTGTTAGGATAAATATCTCTACTGCAGTTGGAGAAACAGGGTAAAGTACAGAGTCATAGAATAACTTTGGTTAGAAGGGACCTTTGAGGTCACCTAGTCTGATCCTGGTCTCAAAGCAGGTCTAATTAGATCAGGTTGGTCTAGTGGCCTGTGCTGGCCTCTAAATGCATACAGTACAAGACACAGATGATTTTAGAAATGGAATAAATATCTGCACTGCAGTTGCTAAAGATTGCACGCATAGATGCATTCTTAAGATGGGATATGGTTTTTCTGAGGTCTATCTTACTCCCAAAGCAGCTTATCTTATGTTTAAATAAATAAATATGGAGATGCACTGGGGTTTCTGGTTTGTTGATGGGGAGGTTTGATTCTTTCTTTTTTAAAATGTGGCTTTAAAAGAATAAGCATGGTAATCATGTAAATTTGTAATTTGACTCTGTTGAGTTACGTAGTGACTTTTAAACCAGTATTTGCTTCCACAGAAAAATCCCAGCTCCCAGCTGGGAGAGTGTTTTCCTTTGTTAAACGTGGTCTGTAGCCTCCTTACTCATACTACTTAAATAAATAATCAGTATTTTGTAGTTGGAAGGTGATTGCTAAAGTCTTTGCAGTATTAATAGAAGAGGGAAAACTCTGAAAGTGTTTCAGTGAATCTCATAATTTACTGGTTTTAGTCTTACAAGTGCAATGATTTGGACAGAGAGTCTGTATTACAGTAATTGGATTGGAGCTTGCTTAGTTGAAATGGCAGCCAATGTAATAAGCAGTTTCAGGCTAATCTCTGCAATGCAGAATTACAGCTTTGAGCTGTTTGCTTTTTCACCCATCATTGTAGGTTGCTGTGTCAGAAGAGTGAGACAGGATTACTGGAAACATTATGCAGGATCATTTTCTAGCTAAACTTTGATTCTACTTATTTATTTCATCTTCTACTGGAACTGATATTTAGAATTGTTCTTTCTGTACCACAAAATACAGACTCAAAACATCTGACTATACTGCCTGCCTATCTAAAAATCTTGTCTGGGCTCTTCTGTGGTAGTTTTGTGGGTAGAAGTTTATCTTCCTGCAGTTCTTCTAGTACGATTTTTTTAGTCCCCAGTGGAATTAGCATGGCCAAATACAAGTAAAAAAGGGTTCTCCTATTCAATATGAATATCAGAAAGTGAAATAGAGATACTCTTCTGGGAGCTTATTTCCCTTGTGAAGGTAGAAGAGTTTCTTTTCAGAAAGGGAAAGTTTCTTTTCAGAGAGGACAGAAGTGTTTAGAGTACAAAGGGGGTTTTTTACAGTCATCCATTTCNTACAAAGGGGGTTTTTTACAGTCATCCATTTCCCTTTTTTTCCCCCTCTGTGTTCCTAATTCTGTTTCCCCTCTGTGTTCCTGTGGTTGGTTCCTCTATCCCCCTGTATTCCCTCCAGCAGAAACTAATTGGAAGAACTCTGGAAGAACTATCATTGTTTAGCCATTACATTTTACCTTCCATCTGAGTGTATTTGTAATCTCAAAGGTTTTCCATCCACTGTTGGAAGAACAGTTTATTTACACGATCTCTTCGAGAAATGCCAGTTGGTATTTATTAGTGAAAGTCTCTTGTTTCATATGGAATGCTTTTTGTCTTGTTCTCACAAAGAGAATATTTTTTTGTCTTTATTTGTTGCACCCTGATATCTTTAGGTGTTGACATCCATAGTGTCCTTTTCCATATAGAAGTACAAATAACCTAGAACACATAATAAAACAAACTGGAATAAATTAAAATCTTGGGTTTAGGATTGCTTCTTTTTGTGACTGCTGCAATTAAAAATGGAAGAAAGCAAAAGCCACTTCTAGGGTAAATAATTGCTGAGATCACCTTTTCTGGGAATTCTTGAAACGATGAATTGGAGCACACTGCTTTGCAAGAAAGTGTTAATGCTGGGAAAGCAAAAGAAATTAACCTGTGTCACAGTAAAATTGTCCTTGAGTCACCTGGGTAGTAAAAGCTATTATACAAAGCTTCTTAGAAAAGAAAAGTTCAAAGTTCTGTGATGAAGAATACCTGCTAATTGACTAAGGTTGGATTAGTAACTCGTCTTTTGTTTTTCAAAGGACAAATCCTTTTGGTAATAGTTTTAGAATAGCTTTACTGTTAACAGAAGTAGGTGATCAAGTTTATAGCTCCATGTTCATTGTTTCATTTTTATAAGGTATTCCAGTTGTTAGTATTGGAGATTTTGACAGATGAGGATCAGCAAGTGATTAAGAAGGAGACACTGGGTAGGATTCTTGAGAACTGATGAAGAAAAGTGGGAGAAATAAGAAAGTATTAAGTGGTATGGAGAAACAGAGAGGATGCCTCAGTGAGAAAGGGCATAAGTGGTGAATATGGTAAGACATTCCTATGAAGGAAGCATGAAAACAAAGAACAACTAAAGGCTTTGACTAGAAAAGAGATATTCTAAGATGTACAGTAAGATGGAGGATTTGAAAAAAAAGGGGATAAATAAAATGTAGTCAAAATTGGCCCAGTCACTTCTGATAATATAACATCCGTTGAAACATGTTTTGTAATTGAAGAATGAAGAAAAGCAAATGTTTGGAAATAGTCTGTTCAGTAGTAAAGTCAGTGTCACAAGAGAAGGTAATAGATTCTCAGCAGCATATGGTTCTGATTGAAGCCAGTCATCTTTCCATTCACCATCTGGCCAGAAGATTGCCAGGATAATTTGCCAATTTTCTTTGATTCAAAAGACAACCTCTGGTATTATTCCTTCCTTTATTTCTGTAAATACTGATATATAATAGATTTACTGGCACAGAAATTACCAGTATTGGAGAATGATCCTTTTGCAGAGTTACAGGGTTTTTCACTTTAGATTAAACATTTATAAGGCCGTGTTACCAAAGAATAGAAACCTAATTGAATGCTTAGATTACCAGTATTGATGGTGTTTTCTGATACCATCAGAAGTTTACACACTGCACAGTCCAGTACCTTACTGCAGGTTCTATTCAGATTTGGCAGTGGTTTATCTCCACTAAAATGCACTCAGTTTAAATTTGGTCATAGTAAATTGGTTTGGGTCATAAATTACCAGGGAATTTGAATTGAATGGTTTTGATATTAGGAACTAAGGAAGACATGATAAGGCAAAATAAAAGAATAGCCCTTCATATTCAGAATGTTTTACAAGTATTAAAGGCCCATAAGGTTCAGAATGACTTAAAGACAGGGTTTTATGTCTAGGATATTCTGTTTACATTCTCTTTGCCTCACTTCTAGTCACGGTCTCCTTAATTAGACTTAGTTGTGATCCTCTGTGAATCACTAGAGAAAATGGCCACGTCAAAATAACTTGGTCAAGAATTAATCCAGCTTTTTGTAGTTACATTTTTGTGACAGTTTTCACTGAGGTCATAAAAAAGTCAGTAATTTCCTTCAAGTAGAATTCTGTTCCATGAATACTCAGTCTATACCTTCATCCACTGCAATTGGAGTAGTTTAGTATGGATGTTGGTTCTTGCAAAATGTTTTACTGTCACCTATGGAAGTTTTCCAAAGAAATACGAAAATCACTTTTCAGTTCTTGTGGCCAATTTGGTATATGAGTTCTTTTGTGAATCCTGGGAAAATGTTGGGTGTCCAGTGTCCAAGAACATGACTTTTGAGCAATACTTAACTGCATATAGAAACAAATTACTCTAAAATGGGCCTGCTGTATTCCACAGGCTAATACTCATTTTTTTGTTATCAGCTTGCAGTATTTCCTCTGAAGTATATATACAGATGGAACTTTTTAAAATTTTCTGAATATTGTTATCATTAAATGTACCATCTGCAGAACTGATGGAGATAGTTGCCTCTAAAAAGTCTTTGGGATGTCTCTTCAATGTATTTTAAAAATCAACTACATTGTCAGTGAAGAAATACTAAATAAGGTGTTAAAGTATTTTGCCAGAAGAGAGTAACTGTTTGCAGCAAGAAAATGCTGTGGGACATAGTTAACAGAATACATGCAAAACAATTGTGAGGGTGTAAAAAATACCTATTTCAAATTCCATAAAGCATTAAGAGAACTGATAAATGGCCTTCTTGGCATTATCCTGTCAAAAGATTTTGTATTGCTACAAGTGTGTGGTAAGAATTTCTTGGAATTATTTCCTGTCAAACTGGACCCCTGGGGGTCAAATGAGCTATGTAAAACCTAATTACTTCTGTTGACCAAAGAAGAATTGAAGCATACAGGACAGGTGGCTTGATAATGGAAAAAAATAGATTTTGAAATAAAGTTGGTCAGGTCTTAGGAAGTAACATAGCTGCTTGGAGGGCAAGATGACTGCCTGTAAAATATTGTCTACTTGTAATGTTACAGATTCTGATAGCAAAAGAGTAACGTGAAGTCTTACAGTCTGGGGTCTAATGTGTGAGCTCGTAAGATTTAATTCTTTTTAGCTG
>VXAZ01000551.1:0-29825 GCA_013399875.1 Gymnorhina tibicen
ACTCGGCTTGGGGCTTGGGGTGGCAGAGCCCACAGGGTCAGCCCTCACCGCACCGGGCGCTGAGAGCCTGGGGAAGGGGTCCCTGGGGCGGGGGTCCCTGGGGGCACCAGCCCTGCGGGACGCGGGCGGCGGGGCCTCATGTCCGCCCGGGAAGCGCTGTCGCCTCTTGTGGTCTGGATGCGTGGTTTCCCTTGTGTTGCCTGTAAGCTGCTGGCGGCTGTAGGAGGCCCTTGCCTGCTCTGCTGTTCCGCTTGTGTTAACCCTCGGTGGGGCTGCGTAATCGGTTCTGCGGCTGGCCGGCAAAACAGATCCCGAAGTGAAATAAGTGCGTTCCAAACAGTCCTTTTTTCTCTTCGGCTGTTTGAACCATGATCATGTCTGTATGCAGTGTTTACACAGACAGTGTGATGTTTGCGTTGGCAAAGCTAGAGGAAATATTACAGGGTCTATAAGCAGGAGAAGAATGGCACTTCTTTAAGCTGACATTCTCTTTCCTTGGGTGATGTTCATCAAACTATAAACCCATGGCCTGATAAAACATAGTTTGTGCCTCAGGGATAGTTAGAGCTGGTCATCTCTGGTCTAGTTCATACAACTTTCTAAGAATGATTTTCTGTTTGATAGCAGTGGTGTTCTTCACAGTAACAGGCTAAGATGCAGCCGATGTAATGAAGTATTAGAGCTGAGAATCTAATAGCCAGGTAATAGTCTTTGGCTGTTTACAAAAAGAGAGTATAGCAAAACCAGGCAATACATGATGCAGACTTTTGCCTGTTTCAGAGGAGCAGGCAAAGATCACCTGCTAAAACTGTGAGAAAACAGTTCTGTTTTAGCGGGTGATCTTTGCCATTTATTCTTTGGGATTAATGTCACATGTATCACTGCATTTGTTGTACTGGATCCATGAATTATTGGGCTGCCCGCTGGTAGTTAAAGTCACTGACAGGACTTAGAAAGTTTAATATGAAAATAACTTTTGGGGGGTTAATTTTTGCTCTGTTGCTAGATTTGAATGCATGGAGGTGTGTAAGGGAGTCAGCATAAAATGGGTAGCAAGGAGGCAGATTTGAATGCACGGAGGTGTGTAAGGGAGTCAGCATAAAATGGGTAGCAAGGAGGCAGCTGTCCATTCATGCCTAGGAAACTGCTCATCAGCTCCTGGCCTCTCCAAAGAAACAGGTGCCCCAACACTTGCCACAACAGAGCCATAGAGTCTGTTTAATTGGTTCATTGTTTTTAAATACGTTTGATTTCAGGTAGATCTGTTAAGATGATTGCTTCCAAGACAGCAACACAAAGCAATAGAATGCAATACTTTGCTGTTTCTTTCATGGCTGTTGTTTACTTGCTCTGTTCTGCCTGAAACACAGCACAGTGTCTAGATAGTGGCACAACTATCTGTACTGGAATGCCTAATGGAAACTCCTTGCTGCAGTTCAAGCTCTCAACCTTGCTCCCTGACATTACATAATCATCCTGAGCATACTAACAATGCTTAGGAAAAGGAACCACATGGGAAAAAATAGGTGAGGGACTATAGAATATTTAGTTGGTGTTGGTTACCTCTGGCTGACTGCCTTTTTTCTAAACTTACATGAACCAGTGGTCAAAATGACAGTTTTAATTGTCTTAAAGTGGTATGAGCACTGCAAGGAGGAAAGTGTAATAAAAAGTAATGAGCACTTAAGAGCAACGGAATAGCGGTGATACCAATAAATCCACAGGGCAGTGTGTGCAATCCAGTGGCTTAGATCACAGTCTGATTTATTTGAAATTAGCTGAACAAATAAATTAAAAATCCATTCATAGCTTCTCACAGAACTTTTTGATGCTTGAGATGTGGGTCTCTGTCTGTTTGGGGGGGGTTTTTCTCCTCTCCCACTGGAGCGATAATTAGAATTTCTCTCTAGGGTATCAAGAACGTAAATCCTTCTAGAGAAGCCAGGCAATTGGTCTTTGAAGATGTCTCCAAGCATAATGTTTGAAGAGTGATAGTGCTAGTTTCAGTGACTGTAACCAAGTACTTCCTGTATTGACTTTGCTGTTTACAAGGTTTACTGATGTCATTAGTCATAGAATCATAGAATTGTTTGGGTTGGATAAGATTGAGTCCAACCATTAACCCAGCACTATCAAGTGCATCACTAAACCATGCCCTAAACAGGACATCTGTATTGTAGCTCAAAGTGTCTTGGTCTGTGGTGAAAAACCCCAAGCCTTATAATGGCTTTCCAGATCTTTCCATAACAAATGGAAGAGATTGGTAAGAAAAACTGCATAGACAAAATAGTACTAGTTCCAGCTTAGTAGACGGAAACTTGTTCTTCTCACTTGCATTTTTTTGTGTGCTGGTAAATTTCAGCAGTTTGTAAATCCTGCTGTTCATAAAAGGATGGAAATACTGTGTCTTGTACAAAACACCACGTAGGACAATCAATTGCCTCCAACTTTGGGGGGGTGGTAAATGTTGAAGAGCAGAAAAACTGGCCATCAAAGAACAGTAACAGCTTAAATGGTCTCTTGTCATGGAAAATGGTCTTGCACAGCAATTAATTATTTGTTTGTGTTACAGAAAGCAATAGACCTTGCTAGCAAGGCAGCACAAGAAGATAAAGCAGGAAACTATGAGGAAGCCTTCCGCTTGTACCAACATGCTGTGCAGTATTTTCTCCATGTTGTTAAATGTAAGTGTGATGTATTGGGTGGTTAAGTAGAGTTTAGTCGTCAGATTGCTCAAGAGTAATCTCTCATGTTGACATCAGTATTTAAATTTCTGCTCTCATCAACAGATGATACTTGCTAATTGTAGTTTGACTGAGGTCATATATTTTGCAGCTTTTACCTTTACTGTGTTGTGTGCTTGCTCCATTCTTGTAAGAAATCAGATTACTTTTTACTTGTGTTTTGTTTTAGGTTTTTTTATGACAGGAGGCAGGTGTTTGCTGTCTCTCCTCTGGACTTTTGTAGCAGTGTTTCAAGCTGGCCACTGCACGAGGAAATATGACAATAAGTACAGGGATCCCTGTATTTCTGTTGTGCTGAAAACCATGTTACACATGAAGTCTTTGTATCTGCAGAGTGTTTTTTGCTCCTTTAATTCATGCTGCTTGCCGTTCTACAGCCTCTCTGCTGACATTTTTTGCTCCTTTATGTCATAGTCTTGCTGTTTTTCTTGGCCAAGAAAATGTATGAGATGGACTTGTATGTAACAATTTTTCTTCAGTTTCCATATTCTCATTATTTTATGCCTTTTCACACTTCTGTGTACTTTTTGTGCCACATTCAGTGTTTGTATGCAAGGAGTGGGCTTTCTTAATGGAGGTACAGCCCTAATGTAAGTGCGCTGGGTTGCTTGCCTGACAAAAGTACACTTAGAGATCTTCACAATTTGAAAAAAAATATTGTGTTCTTTATAGTCTTTCATTTTTAGGATAATCTGCATTTATCACTTCCTGTCCATTTAAATCTTACAGAATATCACTGTCTGTGCTTTTAACAATACTCATGTACTTCTGGAAACTTAACACATAAATCTGACATGTTAAATTTTGATTGTTGATTTGAAATACTGTAATAGTGATTATGAGAACAGTGGGGCTGTTGAAACACACCTAGTTCTTTCAGATGTTTAATGTAATATTTCTTTATGTTTTAAAATTAGCAGCCTATGGAAGAATCAAGTATGCTTCTAAATAAAAATTGCCTAGCACAAGCAGCTTCTTGATTAGCTATTTTAGAAAAGCAGTTATTAAGGCAACATCTAGAAGCTTGAAAGGCTGACAGAAATGCTTCCAGTGCTGTTGTCCTTAATCCTCTAGAGTCAAATTTTAAGCCAAGGCAATGTTCAGGTGAATATTTGATTTCTGTTACGTGATGACATCCTTCTGGTCAGTTCTTTCCGAGGTATAGTGGAAAAATAAGTAGTTGAGATGTTTGGTTATGTGGTGAGCCCTGAGAGAGGTATATTGATAAGACATAAAGAAGACAGATTTTTAGTCTTGTTTTTTGATTGATGCACATGTGTTTTGCTGTTAACAAAGAATTTTTTTGTCTTCAAACTCTTAGATGAAGCACAGGGTGATAAAGCAAAGCAAAGCATTAGAGCAAAATGTACAGAATACTTGGATCGAGCAGAAAAGCTGAAAGAATATCTGAAAAAGAGAGAAAAAACTGCACCAAAACCAGTTAAAGAATCTGGTCCTGCTGAAGGAAAAGGGTATGTTTTTGGAGAAGGTAACGCAAAATACTTCCTGAACTCAACTTATTCTAAACTTCAGCTATTCAAAGATCATTTAAACTTGTGTTTCTGAAAGGCTTCAGATGACTAATGCTGAAATACAGTGGGCTAATAAAAATAACATGAATTACCATCACAAGCATTTCTGTGCTTCTTTACTAAAATATGCGCATTTGCATGGGAAATTCGCTGAAGAATGAAAGCTGCTTCAGATTAACAGCTGAATCCAGTGATTATTGGTTTAATGGCAATGAGCCTGATGACCTTTAAAGTTTTTCTGCATTTAAATACTTGCTAACTAGAAAATAATTTCAGACTGATGTTTGCTGGGGTTACTGAGTTTGATCTGTGTCACACTTGATAAGAGATGAAAAGCCCTATGTAGGGTAAAGTTCTGTAAGGTGGACTGAATCCTTCTAATGTGTTGCTGCTGCCTGGTCTCTCCACTGCTTCCCTTCTCTTAGATTTGTTTCTCACTTCGCATATCAGAAAGGTGAACAAGTAAAGCCACCCAAACAAGCCCAGCCTCTTTTGCATTTGCTGCTGCTTTTATGGGGATAGGAGAGAGGAAGGATTCAGGGTGGTACTTAAGGAGGGGACTGCCCTTTTTAAGAGTCCTGAACAGCTAAAGTTGTTCAGTTGTCCTTTATAACTTTACCTGATTTTCAGTCTTTTTCATTGTCTACTTATCTCATCAGTTTTATTTTTTGAGCTGTGCCATGTTCTGCTTATTTATAATAGAAGGAAATGGTAAAACCACAGAGGCTACACGTATTTTCATGACCTCCACTCCAATTGTTCTCTATCTAGTCTCTTTTCCTTCTTTAACTTCAGTTGCCTTTGCTCTGGTAAGACAAGAGTTTCATAGTACTTGATGGAATTGGCCAAGTCCTGTTTCAAGTCCAGATAGAGGGCAAGTGCCAATGTCTACAAAGAAACCATTCTGGCACTTCTGTGCTGCTGGATATAAGGGCTGTGTTTTCTAAAGGCTGGCTCAAAGCACGTAGAAGTGTGCTAAGAGGGCTCAGACCCCTAAGAGGAAGTTGAAATGGCAAAGGAGGGTGAATTGGAAAGAAATTGTTGAGAAGTGTACTTCCACTTTTCTACATTCATGTAAACCTGTACAGGTCTGAAAGCATCTCAGTGTTTCTTTCATTCCTCAGCCTGATGGGTTTTCTGCATTTTGCATTCTGATTTTTATGCTAAGACAGCAGTCTCTCTTACTGTATTTCAATATTTTGTTTCCAAATCAGGAATGACAGTGATGGGGAAGGGGAATCAGAGGACCCTGAAAAAAAGAAGCTACAGAATCAACTTCAAGGTAATTTGAAGCATCCTTTTCTTTAAATAGTGGTGACTTCAGTCAAGCAAGTTCCTGTATCTTTGCCATCTAAATTTTATGGAATAATTTTATGGATTTTATGGATTAATGTCTGTGAATGGCTCAGCTAGTATGTAATCTTCACATACAAAAGCATAGTCTTTATGGAAGGGAAGGACTTGCGTGCCATGAACTTATATAGTGATTATACTGAAAGGTATCTCCTGCACTCTGTGCTACATGTTAAAATTGTATCACCTATCAAGCTAGCATTTTCCAACAGAAGCTCTAAAATCCCAGGTAGCTACTGGCTAAACTGAATCAGTCATTTTTACTCAGAAGTGCACCAGCTGTTGCCCAGAGACTGAGGAAATTACGATACAAATACTTAGTGTAAGCAGGACTGTTTTCACAAGAAGACTTGTATTCAAATTTAGGAGTTAAAAACATGGATTCTTGCCCATTTATAGTAACAGGTAGTGTTTTCTCGTATGCAGTGATGATGCTCTCCCAGTTCAGTAGCATAGTTTGGGTTTTTGAACTCAAATACAGAATACAGTCAGTGAAGCAGCTACCAGCAGTTTTGTGTGCAGTAGAAAGGAGGCTTTCTTGATATTTATTTCCCTTTAATAATGAAGAACTGTTCAGAACTTTGCTACCAGAAGGTGCTTATGGGTCTGAAGAAACCTCATTGTTCTCCTGTTTTTCACTGTAACAAAGATCAAATGCATTTACCAGATCTTGTGCCTGTGTTAGTTTCAGGAGCTGTTGTATCCCATTTGGAAACTGTGCCATGATTTTTCTACTTCTCTGCACATTTATTTAATCCTATGCACAGTTATAAGGGACAGTTTCCTGGTTTTTTAAAAGTGACAGAAAACTGATGAGCATTGAACTCCTATCCTGTCTCTCACTATACAGGCTTTGTTTCTTCCCACATGAATCTGACCTCAGATAGTAGTAGTAGTGGCTAGGATTACAAGATCTAATATTCAGTTACTAGCTGAGTTCCAAGTTTCCAAATCTACAAGTTGCTGAGACAAAATTTTTAGCATGTCAGACTAACCAATCTGAAGAGAAGGCTAAATTACAGCTCAGTTGGCTGAACTCATTGATTGAGGGAGATGAGACTTGGTGCTAAACTTTGAGAGAATATGCCTTGACTAAGAAAATACTTCTGCAGCTAAGCAGGATCCATATAACTTTTCTGATGCTTTCAGCCCTAGCTCTCACACCTCTTTTCCAGTAGATGATCCGTTTGTTTGCTGCACATCTGGAGATACCCAGCAAGTTATTTCATCTGCTGGAGAATCTTAAAAAATCCTGAGCTAGTGCAGCTAGCTCATTGTTTAAAATTAAAATTTTTTTTTTTTTGGGAAGTGCAATGGTGATTTAGTGAAGAGGTGGTGCCAGGACTTCTTCTAACTCATGAGTGTTCTGGTTATCCATGGTTTATTATGGTAAATCAGTGTGACAGATTTCTGTGAAAATAACATACATTTGACTAATGGAGTTCAGTGTTTCTATCATCTTAGAAATGCCTTGTTTTTGGTCAGTATAGACATAGGTATAGATTTTTTTTTTTCACCAAATGGAATTTATTGTAATTGTGAAAAGATACGTACATCACTAATTTAGACAATCTTTTCTTACAGGAGCAATTGTTATGGAACGACCAAATGTCAAGTGGAGTGATGTTGCTGGCCTCGAAGGTGCCAAAGAAGCACTTAAAGAAGCAGTCATCCTGCCCATTAAATTTCCACACCTGTTTACAGGTCAGGATTACAGCATTTATTTACCATTGGCCAGTCAGGACTGACACCGGGGCCTGTGAAGTGTGTTGTGTCCATGTATCACAGACTCAAGCCAAGCTCTTAACAGAGGGATTGTGATCCATCTGACAGAAGTTTCATGGGTAGATGCAGAAAACCTCCAAGCGCCCTAGAGGAACGTAATCAGAAAATAGGTTCAGTCTTTCTACAGTATATTGAAAACTGCTGGTTTCTCTCTTGCAGGCAAGAGAACACCCTGGAGAGGGATTCTCCTATTTGGACCACCAGGAACAGGAAAGTCTTATTTAGCAAAAGCTGTGGCGACAGAAGCAAACAACTCTACTTTTTTCTCAGTATCTTCATCTGACCTTGTCTCAAAGTGGTTAGGTGAAAGTGAAAAGTAAGTGAGAGTTGCCAGAGGTCCAGGAAAACATTGTCAAAAAGAAATTAATATAGAGTGAGATTAGTTGCTGTAAAGAATTTGAGGGAATGGTCTTTTTAAAAACAAACTATGCTTCATGCTGCAGTGCCATGTAAAGATACCATTATGTGCTGCATTTTGAGAAACTCTCTTCAGTGCTCAAGATAGTTTTTTAAACCTGTCCAGAAAGATTTTGGGAGCACCACAGAGCTCATTTCCCTTCTGAATTCAGCTGTGATTGTACACTGTATCAGTCTGAAGTGCTGAGTTACTTTGCTTTTTGACATCTCCTCACTCATCTGTCCCAGCAGCTATGTGCCATTTCTTTGTCCATACAGACGTGGGTTTCTTCTTCATCGCAATTTCAAACAAAATCTGAAGGAAGTAAGAGACTTGCAAAGATAGGTTGAAGGGGAGGAGCAGCCATGAAAGGAAATTTTGTGGGTCCCTATGCTAAATCTTCATTTGTTACTGTGTGATACATGAAGAAGACAGGAAAGCAGAAGACCAGGAGTGACGTGTTGGTTGCAGTCTAGAAGACCAGGAATTTTTCTATCTAGTCTTCCAAAAGAGATTTCTTGAATTAATAAAAAGCTCTGGTTTTATAGGAAAAGGATTTTCATATACTGATCAGCATACTTGTCACAACCTGCTTTAATAGTTTGAAGTGTGGGACAACTGAGCAACACTATTTGAAGTTGGTAGAATGAGGAAGAAAGGCTATTAGATAAAGTGTTTGAACTGAGTTATTTTTTTCCCCAGAAAGCTGGAAACCTTAAGCTGCTTTTCTTCTGTTGCACAAGGAGTACAGAACTGGCTTGGCATTAAATTTTATGTTTGACTTTATTTGAGATTATTGCCCGAGATGCAGTGCTGTAATATGCAGAATTTCCCAGCGTATTCCTATTTTTTTTTGAACCTAGTAAAATGTGTTTATGAGAGATGGCTAGGAGTATTTTGGGGTTTGTTTTGTGTTATTTGGTTTGTTTGTTTTGCAAACCAGTGTTTCTTGTCATATAAAAATTATTTAGTAAGTAAAGTTGTATAAAGTAAAGATACATGTTATTTCTTACAAAATCTCTAGAATTAATTTAAGTTAGAAATGTTACGAGAAAGCCTTTTTGTTTTTGAATCTTTCTAGAATGGTGTTTTTATATAGTCCAGGCTGTCGTGTAGAAGTGTAAACTGAAAGAGTTTATCTTGCAAAACTATGCCTGGAGCACTCTAACTTTTTCTCATTATGCTGGGTTCTCTCTTTCAGTATAATTCTGAGTCTTGGAGCTGAAAGAATGTTGTGTCTTTGAGTAGCTTTATGTTAATGCGCTTTTTTCCTTGCTTTCTCTAAAGGAAGTGACTGTATCACAGTCTGAAGTTATGTGTTTCTGCTGTTGTAATTATTAATATAGCTAAAGCTGTTTCCTTCTTTAAGATTAGTGAAAAACTTGTTCCAGCTTGCCAGAGAAAACAAACCTTCTATCATCTTCATTGATGAGATAGATTCCCTCTGCGGGTCAAGAAGTGAAAATGAAAGTGAGGCTGCTAGACGGATAAAAACAGAATTTCTAGTCCAGATGCAAGGTAAGTTTATTTGGTTTTCAGAATCAGACAGAGAAATTAAGATAAACTTTTGAAGTGTAGCTGCATGCGAACACTAAAAACGTCTGCAGTTCATTAAATTTTGGTGACATTTTGAAACAGTCTCGATGTTCATCATCTAAACAGCGAAATTATTTCTGCCCTGATACAGGGGTTGGTGTTGACAATGAAGGAATCCTGGTCTTAGGAGCGACAAACATACCCTGGGTTTTGGATTCTGCTATCAGGAGAAGGTATGATGGCATTTTTTTTCATGGTGTGAAATTCACAACTGGTGTGAGCCTTCAGCCAGAGAGTACTTGAGGTGTTCATCCAGCTCATGTTTGCAGATATGGTTAATGTTCTGCGACTCAATTCCGTGAAGTGGACTCAGCCAAACTAATAGTCCCTTGTTCCTTTAGACAGGTAGGTTGTTCACTCTTATATTGGCCCTGTAGTTTACCTGACTTCTTGGTTAGATGATTATGCGTGAAGAAACAGAGGAATCTTCTGCTTGCTTTTTGGGTTTTTGTGGGACTTAGGGGACAAGTTAGAAAATACACACCTCAGAAGGGCAAGAGGGGGTAGAGCTTTCCTTTTCAGCTATTCACAAACTGGTGAGTAGCTTGAGTTCTTCCATGGAAATGTAACCTTACTCAGAAACACAATGTTTTTCTGCTGGTCTGGCATACCTTGTGATTTTTAACTGCTCTTTTGCAGATAAAGGACTTTTGCAGATACAGGACTGCCTGTACCTGATTAGTAGGATCTTTCTCTGAGCTGCAGAGCAAGCAGAGGACAGATACAATTATGTGACAAATAGGATTATGTTGTGATGAGGACACAGCTTGGATAATGGCCATTTTTGTTGGCTAAAGAATCATTAATTTTTTTGTGACTGACACTGACTTTTATTTATTAATTCAAACTGGCTGTACTTCAGTGTGATTTGGGGTTGGACCAGGGGGCCTCCAGATGTCACTTCCCATCTGTATGACTGTAGTGTTGAATGATTTAGAGGTGAGGGTGTTGCTGAAAATTTCAAGTCATTCTTGAAATTCCAGCTTTGGTTGGGATCCAGAGTAAAAGACAGACATGGACCTGACAGAGTGGGTCCAGAAGGGGGCCATGAAAATGATCAGAACACCTTTCCTCTGAAGGCAGGCTCTAAGAGTGAGGGCTGTTCAGCCTGGAGAAGAGAAGGACCCAGAGAGACCTTACTGTGGCCTTTCAATATATAAAGAGAGCTTGGTAGAAAGATGGAGAGATGTTCCATGGTTTTTTTCCCAGGCTTGCAATGCCAGGACAAGGGGCAGTTGTTCAAACCGGAAGAGGATGGGTTTAGATTGGCATAAGGAAGAAATTTTTTATGATGGGAGTGGTGAGACACTGGCACAGGTTGCCCAGAGAAATTGTGGATGTCCCATCATTGGAAGTGTTCAAGGCCAGGCTGGATGGGGCTTTGAGTAAGCTGGTCTAGGGGAAGGTGTCCCTGCCTGTGGCAGGGGAGTTGGAACTAGATGATCTTCAAGGTCCCTCTCAACCCAAACCATTTTCTTATTATCAGCAACATGAAAGAGAAATTCCCTAGCTCTTGCCCACAAGATTTAAAGGAACTTGTACAACAATGGCTGTAATAAAATTAATTTTTTATGAATTTTGGCCACTTTGTCATGTATATCAAGTTAATTGTGTTCAACAGAATTGGGAGTTGCTCTTACTTTGTTGGTGGGAGGTAATCTCCACTCTGAGAACAGATGCTGCTTCAAAGGAGGAACTGCAGTTACCAGTGTTCTCTTGAGAATGCTTCAAATTTACTTTCATCTATGGTGTTTTCTTAATTTAGCTGGAGACCGTAGAAAGTTGTTGCATAAACTTAGCAGGCAGCTCTTTCTTTGAGTGTGAAATCTGTTCAAATACACTTCAACACTTAAAGATTCCTTCCTCTCAGTTTTTTCTTTTAAGACTCAAACTGCTGGAAAAATGTCTGAAGAGAAGGTTTCTGTAATGTAAAGGAAGCAGTTGTTATATTGTGGTTGTTAGCTTATACTAACTGAAGTATTATTTATGAGAACAGGTTGCTGAATATTTGCCTCAGCTTTTTTTTTTTTTGGAGGTTAGTTGTACTGAAACTGCTTCTTTCTAATACTGTTAGGATCAAACTATATATTCATTTGCATGAGCTTTTTCTACTACGCACCTGCATGAGCTGGCATCTTGGGAACACTTTGGTTTTTCGTTTTTTAAACCAGGTTTGAGAAGCGTATTTATATTCCTTTACCTGAAGACCATGCCAGGGCTGCAATGTTCAAACTTCACCTTGGGTCAACTCCAAATGAGCTAACAGAATCAGATTATCGAGAGCTTGGGAAGAGAACTGAGGGCTATTCTGGTGCAGATATAAGCATCATTGTCCGTGATGCACTGATGCAGCCTGTTAGAAAAGTGCAATCAGCGACTCACTTTAAAAAAGTAAGTAGGAATCAAAACTTTTCAAGTTATTTCATCTATGAGAACAGTCTTCATTTGAAAATTCCTCGCAAATAAACTGAATTTGGTTTGGGGTAATACTGCACGCTTATAAATGTCCCTTTTGTTGACTGGAGAAAGCTGTTCTTCCTTTCCCCATAGCCCCCTAGGTCCTGCTGTAAGTCTGGTGAAGCTAATTTCTGAATATTCATGCTCTGACTCTTATTGTCTCTAGAGAGTGTTAAAAGCCTTCAGTTTGCAGTTTGACTTAAATGGCAATGTTACAGAAGTGCTCTTTTCTATTTCAAGTTAAGTGGTTCTTAACATGCTGGAAAAAAAAATAAATGTATCCCTCATCCACTTGAGAACAGATTGATTATACTTAAGCACATTCTGTTTACTTGGCATATTTTTCAAACTGAAAAAATTAAGGTTCCTGTAGAGTTCTGGTAGAAACATTGAATCAGTGTTACTTGCGGCACTAGCAAGGATGCAACACAACTGAGCAAGGTCTGTGTTTCGTTTACGCTGCTGTAACGTAAAAACCAGTTTACTTTTATATAGGTGCTCACCAAAGAGCCTATTCAAACTGTATTGTTTGGCTTATCTTACAGTTGTCTCTACATGCTATGTACTGACTTAAGAAACATTTCTTCACAATACTTGAATCTCAGAAACTTTATCTGAACAAGAACCAATTGGCACTCTTTAGCACCAGTCTAAATCCATTAAATCTGGGAATGTCTTTCCTGTGGACAATTTTCACAGATGGGCCTTGTTCAGTCAAATTAATTGTTCCCTGTAAACTATTAGACTCTTAAATGGAAAATAAATGAGTGGTAAATCAATGGTTACAAACAGAGGTTAAAATAGGTACGAAGTGTATCAGTTTAATAAAATTTTGTTTTGCTATGTAGAGTATTTTAAAGTAGACCCAGACTAAAGGTACTTTTTGTTAATATTTTTATGTAAAGTTTGATTTTTACAGAAATTCATGTATCTTGGGTGAAGGTTGGTCAGGATATTCTGCAGAGGTGCTAATTGCTGTAAAAGGAAGCTCTAATTTGTTGCTTATTAAAAGAGCAGGTGTGGTAGGAAAAATTTTAGATCCTAAGCTGTTGAGTACCATGTATGTTGTGTTGGCAGCAGTTCTTTGTCGTCTCAGTTACAGTTTTTTTACCAGTAACTCAACCTGGCATAAAAGGGTTAAGGGCCCCGAACTGAACAGCTACACTCACTTTGAAGATAGGCTCTTTTACTTTTGATGTAGTTTCTTCCAGTGAACTCATTCAGCTTAAGATTCAAAGAGAAAGATACACTTAAATCTAGTATGGTCCAGAATATCAGAGGACAGTAAGTTTAACTTCTGGGAACAACTCACAGGAACAATGTGATGTAAGCTGTATTTGTTGATAAATAAACAGTTACTTTGATACATCAAGGATTTTCTAAATGCTTCCTTCCCTTAAACAGTGATGTCTGAAGTATTTATCTGTTGTTAACTTTAAGTGACAATGGCATTTCTGGCTAAAGGGCTGTTAGCTTTTAGCATTTTGTTCAAATTGGGAACAACCTGAGGCATGTTTCAGCTTGCTGTGGAGCAATGAAATAACCTCAATTGTTACAGTTTGCAGAACAACTTCAAAAGGACTCCTTGCTTATTTTTGCTCAAGAAAAAAAAGGAAGGAAGAAACCTACGACTGCAATACTTTGAAGGCTCTGACATAAGCCAAGTTGATTCCACTTGTATTGTTAATGCTTTAATTGGATGTGATTTTGTGTTTTTATAAGCAAAATCTTAGTGTTATTATTTGTGTTACAACAGACGACTTGCCTCAGTTCAGCAGAGCTTTCCTCAGTTATCCGTAATGAACTGTAAACTTTTCCTTGCCATGTGTGATAATGCAGGTTTGTCAGAGTGCATTTTGAACAGTACAGTCTGCTCTCCAGCATCTTGCTCTAAATGCAGTTTGGAATAGCAAATCCAGTTCTGTCCATAGCCAGTTAGCCTGTTGTCCTTCAACCTCTGCATATGCTCCGAGTTCCCGTGGGGGTGTGGTGCTGCAGGTAGCAGCGAGGGAAAGCGAAGTCGCTGGTACCAGACAGTGAGTGCGCTGCAGAAAGGGAACAGACAGGCTGCAGCTTTTTGGGTCTGTCCATCTGGCTGGGGGGGAAAAAGGCTGTTTTGTTCTCCCTTAGGTGGCGCTGTTTTCTGCGGAGCGCTGCTCGGGTGGTGCCAGGAAAGGTGCTGGGAGCTTGGGAACGCGGGATGTCAGAGCGAAACGCACTGGGAAGCTTTTAGAGAGCTGTTAACTAGTGATGAATGAACTCCTAAAGTGACGAGGGACCAGGAAGGGTGGTCTTCTCCAAGCAGATTTCCTGGCATGTCAATTTTCCACAGAAATCCTCAGCCTTATGAGGACGTGGCTTCTGGGATTTGACCTGATGTGAATTTAAGTATCTGGCTACAGCTGCATGTTTTCAAGGTGAATAATGCCAGTACACTTGTACAATTTCTCTTTCACAGGACATGTCTTCCCAATGGGTAGGGCATCTGCATAAAATCAAGGAATGTTTTTGCTAAGGGTGCTGTTCAGCTTCTGGTTTCTGTCTTTAAAGTAATAACTCGTATAAACTGAGTGTTTTCTTATTTTTAGGTAAAAGGACCATCAGTGTCTAATCCAAATATGATGGTAGATTTATTCACCCCTTGCTCTCCAGGTGATCCTGAAGGCATAGAAATGACATGGATGGAGGTCCCGGGTGATAAATTACTGGAGCCTAAAGTTTCCATGGTAGGTGTTCTTTCTTGCTTTGCACAACTCTGAAAAGGCTTTAAGATACAGAGTCTTTTTCAGGACAATTGGATGAGATGGTTGTTTTCAGAAATGCTGGGCATACCAGATAACATGTGAATTCTCAATGTGCAGCACTACAGTATGGCATGCTTATGAAAAAGACAGCTGTCTATCCCTGATAAGCATTTCTTATTCATGTCTGCTGGCATGCAGCTGCCGTCCTCTCATCCATAGGCAGTATCTGGCTCTTCCACTGTTCTTTCACTTGGCTTTTATTCATTCAAAACCTTTAGGGTTCCTGCGCCACGATACACTTTCTTCTCATCGCTGTAGCATAAGTACTGGGAAATGGAAAATTATATTCACTGTAAATTGGGAAGGGATGTGCTATAGGTAAATATTGCCCATGAAATAGATACAAGTATAAAAACCAAAATGTAAGAAGATTTTGGATGTAATGGTAGTTTTGTTTAAATTCATCACAGGTGATATGGCTCTTTCTGCTGTTTCTTTGTGCATATTAAAATACTTGTTTTGGCCTAGGGAATAAAATATGTAAGACAGTTTTCAATTTTAGTTCACTGCTTAAGAAAAAATAATTGCTAGACACTTGTTCTGTATTTTTCCTCAAGAGCAGCAGAAGAAAATTTTGAATTTAGGTACAAAGTTTGTGGGAAGCACTTAATAACAAATCTGCTGTAGTTTCTTGTGTGCAAACAGTCCTGTAAGGAATGAAAGAAATCAATGCATTTCATGGGGATCACAGGCACTGCTTTGTAAATAGAACCATCACTGTATTTCAGAAAAGAATTTCCTGTGTGTATTTGCATACTGAGGAAGTAGAACAGGATTTATGCAGGTGCAGGCCTGCCCTAAAACTTCTCCCTGCATGGTCTACTTGGATTTTTAATCAGTCTTTCCTGGAATTGAAGACAGCAGTTCCTTGTGTGCTCCTAATGGTACCTGGGCTCTGATACACTAAAGGCAGCTGTTTCAGTGTCCAAAATCAGTCCTTGTCTTTAAATGATAAGGTTTTAATTCTTTTTGAGCAGGGTGCCTCTGGTCTGATGAGACAAATATCACGTGTAGAAAATCATGATCCTAACTTTTGGATTTACCCATAATTTTATAGTAATACAAGGTTGGGCATCTACTTCTTTCAGTTGCCCTTGGCCAGGAATTGATTCGTTTTCTTTCCCCTTTTTATTCATAGTGTATTCTAACTGCTGCTTTCAACTTCATAGACCCATGAATTTTTTTCTAAACTCCATTTCCTCACATCTAGATATTTATCTAGGAAATTGACTTAATTGAAGAGACAGAAATTACCAGTCATGAGCAGTAAAACCTTGCTAGAGATTAATCACAAACTACTGTTCTACATTGCTGGACTGTGAAGAGTACGTGGGAACATCTGATTATTTCTCACTTAATCTGCTGTGGTTAATCACAAGTTGAAAATAGTAACTGACCAAAAAAAAAGCAAGTTCAGTTAATTTCAAAAAGGAGATGAATAACACTTGAATGGATGAGTGGCTTAAACCTAAACCTGAGGTTGTGGTTTTGTTACTGGAAAACTCACAGACCGTTGTCTGTCTTCAAAGGGTTAAAATGCTGCCTCTGTGCAGAAGTATTCAGGCTTACTTAAAGTTTTGTGTAAATAGGAACTTTTTAATGTTTTTTTTTAATGCATATTTGTCCTGGCAGCAAAATTTCTAGCAGTGGTACTATGCTTGTTTCTGAAAACACTTGTTTGTTCTTTTTCTGACAGAGTGATATGCTCAGGTCGCTTGCTAGCACAAAACCAACAGTCAATGAACAGGACCTGGAGAAGTTAAAGAAGTTTACAGAAGACTTTGGTCAGGAAGGCTAAACCAAAGATATGTGTGAAGCGTTAGAACTTTTTTTTTTCTTTTTAAAGTATTCTTGTGTCTTTATTGATGGCAATTCAAATAAACGCCAATAAAATCACTCCCTTCTTACTTTGCAGAAGGAATAGAAGATACCTTTGCAAAGACCCTTAAGCTTTTATATTGTATTATTTTCCTCAGATGTCTATTAAATGTCTTCTATTGAAAAGTAATACAAAAATGCAATTTTAGGGTGAGACAGCAAAGTGATGTGGTAATGTCTAAAAAATACTAGAAAGCTTTAAATTACTAGTTCCATTTTAGGTAGTATATTAGACCTGGATGCCAATGAGTTTTTAACTCCTGGTAAGGTCAAAAACCTTTTTAAGGGGTGGGAGAGAACATATTTGTCAGGTGTTTTCAGTATCAGTCAATCAGTATACGAATTAATTGCTCTCATTTCGTTTAGGAAAATGCAACAAAATTTTCTAATCAAGCATACTGCAAGTGTGGGTTTGCTGTTAAAGTAAGAAAGAAGACACTGTGAGGATAAGACTACATGGGCCAGTACTTTGATAAAATATTGATGGACCTGTTATTCGGCTTTTTTCTGCTATGCTGTGTTAAAATTTTGCCTTAAACAGCAAGCTTTTGTTTTTGACTCTTTACTAGCTGGTACACACTGTCACTATGCAATTTAACAGAAGTTTGTTAAATGCAAGTAACTCAGAATGTGTTTCGCTGGCTGTTCTTGGGGGGTTGTTTGGATTTGGTTCATTCGTTGTTTTGGTTTTTAAAATCTGGATTCACTTCCTGCAGAAATTTTGACTAAAGTTAGAAAAAAGCATTAGTAATACCCTATAAGATGCCACACGTTGAGGCTGGCAAGTAGTCTTTGAAGAATGTCTGGGAGGTATTTTGGGAAATAGCATTCTTTCACATGCAAGGAGATTAGAACAGATGTTTTAGCCACAGCCTTTCCAGTGATAAATTAACCCAGAACCCCACTGGTAACTGTAGCATATAGGTTACATCAATTTAGTGCTTAAACTGTGAGAGAAGGCTGGCAGTTTAGTATAGAAGTAGCACTTCCATTGCTCTTTTTCTGCAGAACTGCAAATGGAGATGTGCCTGAATGTAACTTACAACACTACAGCATCAGCATTGAGTTTGTGCCTTGTAAGTTTGCACTGGCTGTAGATATGAAACACCATTAGGATATGTAGAATACTCTATCTTCCATTATCATTGTACAACTCTATCCTGCAAATGTTTTGTTTAACTTGCATTAAAAGAAATTTGCACATTTTAGGTGTGTATGTTCTATGTACATATGCACATATATGATCATCTTTTGATGGGGTTTGGTTTCTTTTATGTACTTATTTTGTGTACTTTATAAATCATAGGATGGGTGACATTTTCTGTACTTAAATGAAGTAAAATGTTGTAGTACAACATCAGCTATGTTATTTGAGTATTTCTTCAATGTTATGTTCAAGTTTTTACTGCTTTATTATCTTCTTAGGTCTTTGTTTCTGTGTTTAATAGTCAAACAAAACAGTTAACTATTCTTTGATCTGCAAGGTGCTGAGCTTTTTTTTACTAACATGATGAAACTTTTTTTCCAAAATCCTTCAGTTACACGGCTTTACCTTTGTGTTACATCGGAATGTGTAAATGTGAATCAGTGGGCTGCAAATCCTTCTGTCAGCTTTTGGGGGGATGGTAGGAGAGGGAGTGGGTGAGGGCAGGAATTCCAGCGTACGTACAGGCAACTATCTTAAAACTTAATCCTCTTTGCAACAAGATCTCATTTTTAGTTTTCTCTTGTGAACACTTTAGAAGTGAGCCACACAGTAGCGTGGCTGTCGTTCAGAGGTTTGAAGCCACTGTCTGAAGTGTTTGTCTCTTGACGTTTTTAAAAACAAGAGTCCTCACTGCAATCCTGCAATCTTAAAATTCTCAGGAACGTTTTTTTTTTCGGTTTGGGGTTTTTTCCTTTTTGTGGTAAGCTGATTGTCCTATGGGCTTCCATGTGCTTAACTGTGTAATCTTTTATCTTTAATGCAAAAGAAAAATATACTGTATGTTTTAAATTTACATCTTGCTGCTTGCTCAGATGACATCTGTAACAGAACCTTTAATCTTTGATGTTGGAAGTTGTTTTTAGAAATATATTCCAAATAAACTTTGCTGCTTAGAATTGCAGCTACAAGGACAACTTTTTGGTTTGCTGTCTTTGTAAAATGACAATAAATTAACATCTATCACCAAGCTTCTTGGCCAGATTATCCATAGTAGATGATAGCCAAATGAGGGAGTGTGCAAAATCATTTTTTAGTTTTCAGTGTTAATTGAAAATACTCTAAATCAAAGAATTCGTGGAAGACTGTATTTGCTTTGAATAATCAAAACCTTTGTAAATACTGGACAAATTACTTGTACATTTTTAACGAGGTCTCATCTTTGGCTGGTTAGCTTACAAATTTTTTTCATACCTTCTGGTGTTGCTGCTTACTCTGACTGCAATATGAAAAAATGTCATTTTCCTTCCTGCCTGTAAAATAATTTTTCGATTAAATCACTTATGTATGTGCTTGTGTCCTTCACAGATGGTTTCTTCACACTAAGTTTTAGATTTCCTACCACGTGTGGTGTATCTCTTGATGCACATACTTAGAGGGTTAGAATAGCTCAGTAAATTACCTTCTTGTATTTTTTTCTTACATTGCCTGACTGATGTCAAGTTCCAGAGTTGTTTGATTTACGTGTTGCGTTTTAGTCCTTGTCTAGCATAACAAAAACATACAAATCTTTTAAGTTTTCCATAAATTTCTTAAGTTTTTCATTTGGTTTGGTTTTTCAAGTCTGCTGGTCTTTGAATATACTTACATGCTTTTGTTTTAATTGGTGGAGCAGAGCAAATGTAGCTGAGGGAGATACTCTGGAATCTGCTTTTTTCATGTTCCTGCCTGTCAGAATTTGCTCTTTTTTATCAACTGAAGTAAAGAGGCTGCTGAATATTCTCTGGTCAGGTGTTTTGATCTACTTTTGGTGTTTATTTAGTGCTCTTAATAAGAATATTCCACATTTTTTGTGGTTCTTCTGAGGATTATCTTGACAGGAAGCTATTTAATAGTTCTGAATTTGTTGAAATATGCAGGAACATCTTCATTTTGCTGTTTACTCTTTCCTTCCTCCAGAATGACAAGCTTGTTTAAAGATTGGCTTCCATGCATGTTTTTGGTCTTAACCAGATTCATCCTAGTAATCATGGTTGACTTAAAGCCATTCCTGTAACTTACGTAAACTATTGCAAGAACTCAGTGGTCTGTTTGTTTCGTACTGTGCTGCTATTCCAGCAGATAATTAGTTCTTATCAAAACATTGTTCCTTTTATTCTTGAGCAGGCAGCTTTTGTTGTAGCTCTCGTGACGTAGCTTCAGTGCTTACCCCTTCAATTTTTCTTTAGCTTTTTATTAACGTACTAATCTAGGGATTTTATTCCACAAATCCTCTGTCATCATAATTAGCTGCGTAAAAACTCTTAATTGGTCGTTCATCCTCTGTCCTGGCATTTGTGTAGTGACAGCCCAGGTATTAGATAAGATTGTCCTGTTTTTATCTTTTGGTCCCTGTGACCTAATTACAATTCTTCCTCTCCCTCCCTACCTGTACATGCACACACACCCTTCTGATGAGAGCTTTTTGATTAGGTTGCTGGTTTGTGACATTTTCTGTTTACTTGCCTTTGCAGCCTTTCTACCTGAGAGGCTCCAACTTGATAAATAAACATTCAGGGATACTTCTTTGCTTTGTCCTGTCAATTCCGAGTTCGAGGGTGCTGGATTTCCATCTGTCTGTGCCACCTGTGCATGGTACCTGCCACGTGTACAATCTGCTAGTCTTTTGCAGAAATAATTGACATTTTTGGTCTCATTTAGATGCATTTCTCAACCATTAGTCATGGAAACACAATACAATGTCCTATCTGCATCATAGCAGGTGCTAAGTTCCCTTCTAGATAGGCTTTGGTTGATAGGTGTTTTGAGACATCTCCAGGAAATAAGTCACTGACACCTGACACAGGCCTGATGCTGATAATGCAGCTGGAGTTTTCTTTCCTGCTTGGTGACCTGTTATCAGGCACTGTGACATAAATTGGCAGGACTTGCTTTTGCTTGCCCTCACTCCTCCTCTGCTGCCTCAACTCATTTAAATCCAAGCTATTCAAGGCAGGGACCTTGCTTTCAAACATGCTCAGTGTCACATGTGTTCTGTCAGCTATAAACAGTAATTTGCTCTGACTCACTCTGTTGTCGGCCCGATGACCATCCACAGGTAATTTGTTACAAAAATCTCAGCTGGAGTAGTTGCCTTCTGCTGCTTCTCTGTCCGTGTCTCAGCAGTAGCGAGTCAGCTAGGCAAGGGACTGGGAAAGTGGCTATAAATATCACTATCTCATTCAGAAAATCCAATGGCAAATGGGGACTGTTACTTGCAGCTGTGACTTAGGCTCTGGCAGAGTCAGGTGAATTGTTTGCCCAATAGAAAGTTAGGAAAAAATTAAAACTATATGAATTCAAATTATCATTTCTTCTTCCTCTCCTCCTTAAGGCTGGAGCATGGGCTGTAGATGGCAGGCTCTGACCTATCAAGACCCTTGCTTCATGTAAGATTTTAGAAAATCTGGAAAAATTAGCTGATTACTTTTTTCAAATGTCCCATTTAGATTGCCAGTTGAAATGCTCATGCTCTTGCCTGACTGGGCATGAGCTCATTTGAAGTTTTAATGATGTTTTAATTAATTAATCACAGCTATTAGTTATTCCATAGACAACTGAACAGCAAAGAAATTATTACTGTTTTAATCTTTATATCTGCTCTTGTTTTGATGTGGACTGGTATGTTTGTGTCCTGCCTTGCTCTGCCACTATAATTTTAAAATTTTTTCCTTTTTTTTGTCGTTCTTACCTGCCCGAAAAGCTCACGCCCACGATGCACATGTCCCCTGTCATTGTGGGAGCAAGCAGGGCACTGTGCCTCCCTGACAGCAAAGCTGGTTTAGCTGCAGCATAGCCACAGTTTCCACAGGAGCCACAGGATCTGCTGAGAGAGCCTAAACCTTTCTGTCCAGCCTTCGTCTTCACTGTCCCTTCACCAGCTTCAGGACAGAAGGGGTGCCCCTATAAAGACACTGCCATGGCCCAAACTCACACAGAGGGCACACGTGCACATCCATATGTGCTGGTGACAAACACCTCAAAAACACGCAGGGTCCTGTGTGACCACCCACCCAATGCACACCAGGGAGGCACTGCAAAGTTACCTCCACCATCCAGCACCTGGACCACTGCGAGGTGCCCGCCCATTCCAGGTTTAAATGAGCTCAGTCCAGCTGGGAACAAATGTGCTGAAGTATTTATGGCGTTTCTGTGGGGCAGTGGGACATAGTGTTGTTGTTCTTCTTGGGCAGTCTGAGGCTCTACATGGGGTAAATGAATCCACAGAAACGTGTAGGGTCTGTGCTTCAGATCTCCTGGAGCTGGCACAGGGTGGAAGTTGACTGGTGAACAAGGGCAGCGATGCTGACACTCGGGGCTCCTATGGGGTTTTGTCCTAGTTGTCAGCTGTGTAAAATGGTTTCCACAAGCTTTGAGGCTATTTGGCTTATTCTCTTGGGCCTTCTTTTGTGTAAAGCATGCTTGCTTCGCTGCAGTACATACTGGAAATGCATGATGCTTCTTAGAAGAAGAAAAGGGTTTTGATGAGAATTTTCCTTTGATGTGGATGTTAATTGGCAATTTTTCCTGCCTCTTTCCTGTTGCTTTTGACTAATTTTCTGGGGCTTTTTGCTGTTTTTTAAATTTCGTTTCTTTCTTTTTTTGTCTGACTTACCCTCTGTCCTTCACACCATTTTTTTTCTTTCTCAAATGGAAGATAAAGCACTGATTTCTTTTTGAATCCTATTTCAAAGCTCTTTATGTTCCGATATTTCTCCAGTGTTTATAGCAAAGCAAGTTTATATCCAACAAAGCAGAAGCTGACAGAGTGTCTCTGATTTCTGTTTTTCCCTTCAAAGCGCTGGGCCCATCTGTACACGCTGTCCTTTCCCAGGCTGACAGCAGGAAGGCAATGGGCTGTACTGTTGTTAGAGGATGGAGACGGAGGAGCACAGGCAACTCTGATGCACGTGGCAGCAGTGCAAGGGGGAGGAATGGCTGAATTGCTTGTGTTCAGCATCCTGTTTTGTACCTGTTTCTTGGGTTAGAGAGGGAGAACAGAGCTACGTACAAGATACCTTCTAAATTCCCATTGCATAGCAGCAGCTTCTCTGCAGTGCGTGCCAAAGATAGATTAGCAGGGACTGATGGCAAGGGCAGAGGTTGTGTAATTTCATTTCAGAAATAAACACCAGCCTCTTGCCAGTGCTGTCAATATCCTGTGTGTTACCTGGAACTGGAAACAGACTTAATTCATGTTAAAAGATTGAGCAAACAAAGTTGTCTGAATTACTTTGACAGAGAACCTGGCATGAACCTGGAGGAGGTAATTTCAGTTCTTCCGGTATTTTTAAGAGTGCAGCTATGAGGCAAAGAGCAATGGGAGAGTACGATGCTGACCCATGCAGCAACGTGGTGGAGGGCAAGCAGCTCTAGAAACTTGGAGTTGTCAGCGAGAGGCACAAAGAAGACCTGGGGAGCAATGTGGCAGTTTGCAAGCACAGCATCTACCTAAGATCACATACAAAAGGTAAGTTTTTGAGAAAACCAGAGGCCTTCCAAGACTGCAAATCATTAATTCAGCGTTTTGTAACAAGATCAAGTCATATGAACGCGAGCATAATAGACATGGCTTGACTGAAGTGGTGTAACTTGTAGCTTAGTCTTGAAGCAGAGAAAACTCACAGACATTTAGGACCTGTCAATCTTTAAAGATTATCTGGAGGTGTTTCCAAAGGTATAATACAAAGCAGAAAATTATTCCTAATTTTGAAAAGCGCATTAGCAACTTAGGTGGAGCAACTTAATCACAAAGTTGCTGAGTAGACATAGGCCAGAAGTTGCTGCAAGTTGAACTACAAAAACATTCCCTATCTGGCTAAAAAGTGAAAGCATTCATGAAAATACATATCCAAGAAGGTAATGATGACAGTAATAGGTAAAGACTGTCTCTGAGGGAATGCAAAACACGATACAAACATTGAGCAAGCAGTGCAGTATCTTCAATGGTAACTCCTAAGGGACGTAGTTGAAAACAGCCAGAAAAGGCTCCCTCCTTCAGCTGTCCACCTAGAGTTTCTGCCTGAAAACCTAAAAAAGTATAGTGACCAAGGAACTAATTTCTCCGTGGATGAAATTCTGTATTAAAGCTCTTTCTGTCACAGTACCATAATATGAGCTTAGAGACCATAACTGCAGCAGCTGTGGATTTTCTAGACAAGTAGGGGCCAAGGGAAGGTGAAGCCATAGCAAGCCTCGCATTACTCATATCTGAGTTTGTTAAACAAAGGGGGAGGGGAGTTCTCAGGCCTGTGAGACTCTTCCCTTTCTCTCATTATCCAGTTTTCAGCAGGAGGTGTGTGTCAGTAAGCACAGCACTGGCATCTTCTCCTCTTCCATCCCCCTGAAGCACAGATTCCCAGGCAATGCATATCTTTGATCCCTGTGGTCGGCAGATCCTTGGTTTGTGCACTCAGCAGTTCAGCTCTTCCTTAGGACACTGGGGAAAGGGGGCAGCTGCAGCCAGCTGGAGAACTGTGAGGCAGGATAGGAGTTGCAACTGATTTTGCTGGAAAAGGAGGAACGGCTGTACAGCAGTGCTGACAAGTGGAAGGCTGCAGGGGGAAGGTGTGGAAAGCCAGAGCAACTCCAGAAAAGGCTGACATGTGTCACTTCTTGAAATACTGTTGATTGTGAGAATGGCTCTACAGACCAGTTTTATGACGAAGACCTTCAAAATACAAGCACTAAGCTTTCTCCTATAAAGACTACAGCATGCCTGCTTATCAAAATAAAAAGGATTGCTTTTCATTAGGACTAAGAGAATCTCCTTTACCCAGCACTCAACTTACAGTAAGTAGTGGAGAAAATCGTACTACACCTGAAAGGAAGGTGATTTTGGTGGAATTGCATTTTCAAACTCCCCAGTGTATCACTTCTAGTCGTATAGCGCATTCTCCTCCACACATTCAATGATTGTGGTCCAGTAGAGGGTTCCCAGGGGATAAATGCAATAAGATGGCAGGGGCAGTGAGGCACTGGGGGTATTGTTACAGTGTCAGGTGAACACACAGTTGGTGTCTCTGGAGCTTCATCTAGCCAGACCGCTGCTGTTACCTGTAATATCAGCTGTGCTATCTTGTAACATGAACTTGCATTGTAATCATCACTTAAATATAATTTTTAAGGTGGTAAGACCAGTCGAGAGTGGGTGCTCTTATGTCAAGAGACAAAGTGGATGTCCCTGTGGGAAAGGTCTGCATTCACTTCTTGCAGATACTTAGCTGCATTTAGGTACATTTTAGCTCTGAACCTTTCAGTGAGTGCACAGACCAGCCATAGCCTCTTCCCTCCTGTGCCTGCTCGCTTTCAGCAGTACTTTTCCATGCCACCTGAGGAGAAGGTAGGCTGCTCAGCCTTCTCTTCCAACCCACAATCCACAGCATCCCTAGGAATATTTAGCAAGCTAAAAGAGTCTCATGTCCAAGTGTGAACAGCAAATTGTTCCCATGTGAAGTCTGGTATTTGTAGGTGTACCAAGCGAAAAGAAACACAGATACTAAATGAAGTTCACGATCATCTTGGTCACAAGTTTCATTTATGTCTTTTTAAATTAGAGAGTAAAGATTTGCTTTTACTACTGGGTTGTCATTAATTTTATTTCAATAGATCTAGTGCTCAACATGCAAAATATCAGTACAGTTACTTCTTCAACATAGAATAAAAAAAATTGTAACATATAATGGTTCATCATTTACAAGTAGTTTATTTCGAATATTGTTTTAGCTTTTTTTTTCTAGCACCTATGCCAAACATGTTAAGCAATTAAATAAGTTTTGAAGTACAGTGTGAAGACAAAATTCTGATTCAAACAGTGTTTTGAGCATTTTTGTTTGCAGAGCATTCAGCCCGAAGCAGCTGCAGCAGCCCAGGGGAAGCAGGCTGGGGGCTGGGCTATATATGTATGTGTCACCTGCTTTTGTAGCACACGATCAGGCACCAACACCTCCTCTGCTCCCAGCAGGCAGCCTCACTTCGACCTGAGCCCCGACTGCCTACAAGCACCACCTGCCTGTGTGCACGCAGCCCTGGAGAGTGATTCTGCAGCAGCCCCTGGGCCATCGGCCCTGCCCATGTTCATCGCGGCAAGGGCTGGCGGCTGTGAGAGCACTGGGATCCAGGCCTGCTGCAAGCAAGCACCTCCTGGGAGATACATAGAGTGCAGCAGCACTGGAAATTTCCTTCCAGAGAGATCCACAGGATTAGGCTGACATTTTTCCAGCAGAGAGGGTACCTGAACAGGGTGCTGGCCTGAGCACTGCTCTGGGAGCTGTGTGGCCCTGCAAGACAAAGACACGCCTGTGATCTCCGCCAGCACGACCACCAGCACACAAATTGTTGTACAGCTACAGCGGGGCTGGTTTTTTGTTTGGGAAAGCGCAGCCAAGCAGACAGCTGGGTGTGATGCACATTTCAGTCACCCTACGTTTGTCACCACCATATACTGGCCGTCATTTCATTCCTCTTTCCCAAGTATCCTCTATGGACAATGGTCAGGGACAGACAGTATGTTAGATCCTTTTCCGATAGAGTACAGCAGCTCTTGTGTTCCTATTAACTATTCTTCTTCAAGAGAGAAGGGATCATGAAAGTTGGTTGACAGGAACAACCTATTTACACTGCCATTATTCTAAAACCTTGAGTTTCCCAGGAATCCCAGAATTACTAACATGGCTCTTATCTCTTGTAACCATTAATGCTAATTTCTTAAGAGGGCTGTTAGATGCCACATCTATGCTTGCTACAAGAAGAGAAAAAAAAAAAGAGAGGCTTGGGGAAGGCTAGAAAAGAAAGCAAGGTATTTTGGAAAGATAAAAAAGTTATTTTCCTTGGCCATGGAAGTTACTCTCTCACTGCTATTTCTTTTTCTAAATGCAGTTGGACAGGCTAGATGGAAATCACACCAAGGTGTCTCCAGCTTTATCACAGTGTAGTCTATGGGATCCTGGTCTCCCTCCCCCTTCCCAATAGGCAGAAAACACAACCAGAAAATTCAGTAGATGAATAGTCAGGCACAAGAGACTCCAGAAGCTGGAGGCTGTAACCACGCTATCGGCTCTTCCAAAACTTCATCCCTTCTCCCATAGGCCTCTGGAAACGAGATGTGGTTTTTTTGGGAGCATGTATCTTTTAAGATCAAAAGGACATTTCTAATAACAGCCATTTGTCCTGTAGTATTATCAATTCACAAACTTGTTTCAACGTTTAAATTATAACTTTGGTTCTACAGTTGCCACACTTTGGCTTATATTGAATATGTGGCATCACCACAATATTGTCACTGAAAAACTCTGTTGGAAGATTTAAATTAACAAAACTGAGGAAGCAGAAAACCACAGCTGCAACAGCTCTTATACTTTGCTTTCATCTACTTGTATTGTATTCCCTGTCCTTCTCTAAACACATCACTGTTGTATTGAAGCTTCTTCTGCAGATTAATTAGCAAAGTAATGAGTATGTTTTATCCATTCTTTCTCCCTCCCCATCCTCAGGGTATATACAGACATTGGCCAGCTCACTCTTGAAAATTATACTTTGTGATGTTATTTATGAAGGTCAGATTAATTAAGTATTGCTTTATGTGTAACTGCAGTTTGGAGTGGTGTTATGATGTTTATGTTAGCGTTCAGTTTCCAGTTCCACAGCCATTGAGAAAACAGTTCTATTGTAAACAATTCCCTTGCGCCAGGAACGCATTTCCTCCATGAATGAGGTCATGTGAGATGAATTCAAGCCAGGTAACTTGGGGACAGCAGACTTCAGCTTCCAGTGGCATTATTTAAAAGAATCAAAAAGGTTTGCTGGGGAAATCATTGGTAACTTGTATGCAGTTCCTAAGGTCTTCCCCTTTGAATGCATTTCTCACACAGAAGTCAACAACACTTTACAATACAGAGAACAAAACGAGCAAACATTATCGCAGCTGCACTGTCAATCCCAAGGTTGCTAAAGTGGCCTCTTAGCCAGAAGAAAAAAGCAGTATGGATTTTTCCATGAAATCTACTACAAGGGAACTTCTCCATTAGTCTAGTAAGCTGTGAACATTTAACTGTGACTGAACAGGACCATATCACGAGTTCAAGGATTCTAAAGGTCCCCTACCAATGTTTAACCTTCATTTTACTGGGAGCTCAGTGCAGATGATTTTTTGCACTCATATCCTCACCTCAGCTCGATCTTGAGAGCTGTATTGTGAAAGACACATTTACTTGTGTCTGCTTTGCTCTATCTCCATACTGCTGACATCTGAGCTTTGAAAGCCTCAATGTCTTTTGTGGTGGAAGTCTATAAACAGTCTATAGTTATTATCTGATTAATCTCCTCTTTTGTGTCAATTTGATATTGTTGGAAAGACAGCGCATATAGACTGTCCTATATGTAAAAGAGGAAATGAACATATTTGGTTGCTGCTTTTTCCTGTCCACATCCTATTTTGACTTCTGCTAACAACATAATTAACATACTTTTCTTAGATGGATCACTAATCAACTTCCATTGATGTCACCCTAGCAGCTAGCATTTTATTATGCACAGTATCTTCCTCTCACTTCCTTGTGCCTCCACCTCTGAAGCACTGGATTCAAAATGCCACCAAAGACATATTCCAGGTCAATCCCATTTCAAGGCTAATCCTTGATTTTCTCATCCTTTTACTGCATCAAATTCAGGTTCTTTGTTCTCACCCTGAAAACTGCATAATCCCTGCCCACAACTCTGTTTCCATTTCCACCTACTCACTACTTCTAATCTCCTCCTCTACAATATTATTTTCACGCCCTTCTGCACACCCTCTTGCCTAGGGGATTTTAGTTTTTCCTTAGTTTGGGGTTTTTTTGGGGGGGGAACTGTTTTGTACAAGTTAATGACTGCATATTAACTAGTGAGAAGAAGTAATCTGAGTGAGTTTTTAAGTTACAAATAATTATAGTTTCAATGAAAAAAATACCAAATGCAGGCATTTATACTGAATAAATATCTAAATATCTAAGTCAAATATATGGAATTATTTTATTCAAACTGCTCTGGGTTTTTTGTTTTGTTTGTTTTAATATTTGTTCTAATATTCTGCCTTAAAGCTGAAAACCATGCTTTTATCTTCTTTTAATGTGAATAACATGAAAAACCTGTAGTTTCACTCAGCAGGGAACACCATGCTGAAAAAAATTTTGGATTTAGAAGAAGAGAGCAGCATGAACTCCAACTGCAGCCAGCAGAACCCAGTGGAGCTCAACCACTGTGCAAACCAAGTCCTGCAGAACCTGCATCTGTTTTTACTGGAGGCAGTGATGTAAAGCAGGCTTTAAAACATGCTGTGATAAAGTCTGTTAATTATCTTGCATAAAGGGTTTATGCTTTCTACCTCTCTGACACTCGATATTTCCCATACAAGGGCGCGCTCTCTGCTCTCATCCCATTCCGAGTGCACATTTCAGGAATGTCCCGACACATCTCCACCATTTTCGTCATGTCAGTTGGTAACCTCAGGCAATGTAATAACAAGTTTGTGTACAAACAGGTGCTTCATGCTCAGTATGAGAAGTTTGTGTGAAGACCTCGGAGCAACCTCCCAGTATCTGAAGGGAACTCACAGGGAAGAGAGAGAGGGACTCTGTCAAGAACTGTAGTGACAGGACAAAGGGGAATGGGTACAAACTGAAAGAGGGGAAATTTAGGTTAGATATACAGAAGAAATGCATTACTGTGAGGGTGATGGGGCACTGGAACAGGTTGTCCAGAGAAGCTGTGGATGACCCATGACTGGCAGTGTTCAGGCTGGACGGGGCTTCGAGCAAACTGGTCTGGTGGAAGGTGTTCCCGCCCACGGCAGGGAGCTTGTAACGAGACGATCTTTAAGGTCCCTTGGAACCCAAACCATTCTATGATTGACCAACATCAGGTTTTTTTCCCCTTCCCCTCCCGAAGCCGGCGGTTCCCTCCCCACGGACGGGGCATTCAGGGCGAACTCCGAGCCCACGCCCCCGCGGCGAGCTGGCGCGCACCGCCCATCTCGGGGCGGGCGGCAGCGGCGAGCCCACGGGCAGGGGCCCGCCCTCACGCAGCCGTGTCGCGAAGAGCCGCCGGTACCGCCGCCAAGGC
>VXAZ01000551.1:30418-61772 GCA_013399875.1 Gymnorhina tibicen
GGGGGGCTCCCGAGCCGCCCGCCCTGCGCCGGGAAAGGGAAGGAAAGAGGGAAGGAAATAAGCCGCTCCCTCCGAGGTGGGGGCGCAGGCTGAGGGCAGTGCCCCGCTGGCAGCCGGGGATATGGCTGCAGGAATCCCGCTGCAGGAGCGGGGAGAGCGGGGAAGCCTCTCGGCAGGGAAGGGAGGTTTGGGGACACCCAGAGCGGGGCTGGGGGCCGGGCAGTGCCAGCCTTGGGGGTGCCGGCGGGTCCGAGAGGAATCGTGGAAAGCTGGCGGTGGCACCCCGAGCTACCAAAACAGGGGAGCCACAAGTCCCGGGCGATAAGGAAATGACCTGTCCCGATGGCTCTGACAACCGCTGTGTATCCCAGTTGCCTTAAGGCGATGATGTGAGTCACCATCTCCCAGTCTCAGCGCTGACTTTTTGAGACATTGCTTTTATACTCCTCAAGCCACCGGTTACCTTGAGTTTGCTTTTCTTTCAGCATCTCCCAGGGTAGTCAAGTGGCGTGTGTACACACGCATAGACCAAAGGCCAAATCTATAATTTCCTTGGTCAAAAAACCAAGTCAGGTATGAGGAAATGGAAAAACCAATACAAAGGAAGTGGTCAGATGACACTTGGGCGCCCTTTCATCTTTAAGCACGTAGATATGGATGTCTTTGAGCAATATTTTGACAAGAGGGTGGAAGGAAGTCTTTGGAAGAGCATACTGTTGAAAGAGTCCACGAGTAGTACACCACTGGAAGTTGCATGAGTATGTGGCTTGGGAAGAGGGGGACAGAAGAAAGTGGAATACTACCCAGGTGCTTTCAGAGGGATCACAAAGTAGTGAATTTGGGCACATGCAGCAAATGAGTTAAGCTGTTCAAAGATTCAGGGTCCTAGAATCAGCTTTCTTAGTTTCTCTCCCAGTCTCCAGGGTATGTGCTGTGCAGAGAAGCTGCAGTTTACTGTTTGTTTAAATTTACTGTAAGTGAGTAGTTTTCGTTTGTTTTTTTTTCGTTATTGTTTTTTGAAGTTCCTCTTTGGAGGATGGAGCTGTCCCCAGAATGATTTAGATGTTTCCAAGTTGCAACAGTGCTCCCAAGTTGCTTTATACAGTAGGTGTTAACTTGGGTGCTGTAACTGGCTTTACAGCATCATAGTCTGTGAGGTGTGTTCAAGGTTCCATTAAGGTTCTTAGATTATGGCTCTTTCCCCACAGAAGTAATAATTATTAATGCAAAAGTGAAGGAGACTTACAGGCTTTCTGTGACTTTTATGAAGAAATAGAATAGCAAATATAAAAAGTTAAATGGATTTTATTTCTTTTTTGTTTGTTGGTTTGGTTTTATTTATTTATGTATGCAAGGATTACCCAAAGTTTTGTTCATTCTGTATAGTGATTAAACTCTTTAAAAGCTACTGTGCTGGTTCTTCTAATCAGAAGGGTTCATTTAAACAAGTTCACATTGGAAATGATGAGACTATTCTTGTTGGAGAAGCCTCCCGATAACCACTGCTGCTAATGAGCAGTTTAAGCTCAATTTGGTACTAGTGGAAGTGTAAAAATCAGTATTCCTGCAAGCCCTGTAAAATTAGGAGATCAACTAGAAAAGTAACTATATGAATATATTGATGAAGAAAAAGGCTGTAAGATATATCCAACTTGATGATACAAATAAAAATCTGCAGGCAAACAGTTTTATTGATGCCACCACTTGTAGAACTGCTTGTTTTATTTTGATTTCAGTTATGCTCTTAAAGTGTTCATGCAAACTAATGAAATGTGGAACAGTTGGTTTGGATGTCACTAGTTCTTAGATGTGCAGATGCTGTTAACAGTGCATGGCACTTGTACATGTGGATTTCAGATTGCCTAAAGTCATGCATAAGGAAAAGTATTGAATGATGGTAATGTAAATCAGAAATACTATTCAAGAAGACTTTCCACATTGTGTGTGTAAAGTGAATTCTTTAATCATATGCTGGGAGTGAACGTTCTCTGCTACTGAAATGACTGAGAGACTTCATGAAAATATTCAAGGACCGTAACATTATGTAAGGGCTTCCTTGAAGTCTTCTCACAGAAAAATATCAAAATCTGCTTAAGTATCAGGCCTCAGTATCAGGTCTATTGAAATAAATAAAAGAATAATGACCTACAAATTGCATATATAGCTGCTTGAGCCCTTTCAAGAGGGCAAGTGATTGTCATTGCACACTAAATATAATTTTCCAAAATATACTTGTATAATTTGCTTTACTGAAGCAGAAAAAGTCAGTCTTCCCTAGAAACATTTACTTCCAGGGGCCTGTTTAAACTATAATGAAAATATATCTGTTACCTTTCTGAAGGAAGGTCATTGGGCAACTTCAGAGGCTGTTACATTCCAGTTACTGAATTTTCGACTTAAGTCAGCATTCTTTTCACTTTTAATCCTTCAGAAAAATTATTTCTCTTCACTGCTAACAGTTATGGTTAGTACATGTTTTAGTTACGGCTAAATAACTGACTCCCGGTGCCATTTGGGATAGGAATTTGAAGCAGAAAACTAGCGGGGTTTTTTTCTTTGTCCTCTACCGCGGTCATTTGCATGATGGAAGAAGCCCTTGCTGTATTAGGCGAGACATGGTTTCTGGAGAAATCATAGAATTATAACAGTCTCTTTTTCTTAGAAAAGAATAGGAGTGCTATTCAGAGTGAGAGTCTAGAGAACTCCAAATTACTCATCGTCTAATCTTGTGGGTTCCCCCGCCCGCCCCGTCCTTATCTGCTATGTATTTTCTTTACCCCAGCTAGCACAATTAAATGGTAAGGGCTTCTCTGCTTTTAAATTGGCTCAGGCATTAGGTTTAGCTTATTTTAAACAAAATGCTTCTCAGATGCTTAATACTTTTTTCCTTCTAGCATGACTAGGAAAGTGCTCTCCAATAAAGGGTATAAAAGATATTTTTGTGCTGTAGAGCTACAGCTTCATGTGCTGAACTTCTTTGTGCTTTGAAATTCAGAAGGCAGTTTTATACATCTCTTATTTTGCCATTGGCTTTAACTCTCTCCTTTGGTCTCAGGCTACAAATTAGCACATGTCACGGATTCTGTGAGAATAAGCTAGTATTTTGGTAGCTGGCTATAACAGTAGGCAGCAATATGAAAATAGGCTAAGGCAGACACCACTGCTTCTTTTGCATTGAGCTCACTTGCACCACATTTAACTGCCCTTTGTGAGGGATGCTACACCTGCTCTGTACGTGTTCTCTCCTCAATTTCTTTACAGAAGTTCTTGAATGATGTTGAAAAACTCTTTGCTAAAATATTGATGCTAATCCCTTCCCCTTGTTTCAGCCTTAATCTTTCTAAAACCAAGTTGAATTTCTGAGAAAAACCCAAACCCCTGAGGTCTCAGTGTTATGAATGCAGTTTATCAAAGTTTGGATTGGCAATGGCAGGAAATGAGAAGATGTTGTCTGCTTGGGACTGTCTCCCATTCAGTTTGACAAGGGCCCCTTTTCATGTGGACATAGTTCAGGACGATCGTGCCGAACCCTCCTACGCATGGGTCATCTCTAGTCCCGTAGTTTCCCCAGTTCTGTGCAGAACCCGGCCTGGTAACTGTGGTTGGCTTTAAGGATGGCCCGTCTCGGTGTCTCAGCACCGTCACTCCTGTGCTGGGAGTGATAAGATCTGTGGTTTGGACGCATCCGAGCGGCTCGACAGGAGGTCATTTTGAGTCTAGTCGGGCGTGCTAACCACTTAGAGCAGATTAAAGGCATGTTCTCTTTCAGCAGAACCTTCTATCAGAGCACTGTCTAAAAGCATGAAGCCAGCTTGCAACCAGTTCTAAGTGCAAGTGAGTAAGTTCTGTTGGAGAGGCCATATCACATCTTGATTCTGATCATTCCTGATGACAGTTCAGTTAACTTGGATTTGGACTGTCTCATCAATTGAAGTGAATTTCCAGGATCTCAGATTTGAAGCTCTAATAGATCAATTCTCTGTACCTCACCCTACCATTTCCATTTATAAGGGGGAAATAAACCCTATGATTCTTAAAAATTGAACTCTGTTATCAAGGATCATAGCTCAAGAAGTTGGAGCCAGACACTTTTTGGAATAGCTAGTTTGGTATCTGTTCTTTTTAAGCATGGAAGCAGGTCAGTAACGCTGCTCAAGGGCTGGTAGTACTGCATTCTAAATATCTGAATTAATGCTAAGTTTTAATTGTTCCTTCTTGTCAAAAAATTAATCTGTGATTTGAGTTGTGGTGGCCAGATTTTTATTTTGGCTAACTCCTCTGTGGCTGAGTTACAGTAAAATTTAAAAGTGGGATCAAATGACTGGAATTAATGAAAGGCAGTAGCAGTGTAGAACCATTGGCTACAAGGGTAAGTAACTGTAATAATGTTGTCTTTAACAGAATAGGTGTGTGCTCTTCTGTTAATTCTGAGCATCTGTGTTAGGAACTTACCTACCTGACAGACCTCATAGATTTGCTTAGGTTAACTGCATTATAGCACAAAGCAAATTTTTCATTAGTGCTGGGGATTTTTATTTTTTTGCTATTACATTAGCACTTATGGTGAATGTTCCTGAAAGATGTGTGTATTAGTAACAACCTCCCATGTGCTTGTAGCAGCCTCCCACCTAAGTGCTAAAGTTCCCAGCTAATTGATGTTGCACTTTGTCATCAATCAGTCTGACATGAGCTCTGTCCAGTGTTCTTGGGTGTGGCTGTAAGCACAAAACTTCCTTTTTCTTTTCCTTGCATGACTTCAGACATCGTCTTTCTGAAACAAACATTAGCGTTGTTTGACAAGCTGGAGGCTTGGTGCCAGTACCTTCACCTGCAGAGAATTCCTCAAGCACTGGTGTAGTTGACCCATTCATGATAGTCACCAGTCTGTGCTGGTAGTAACCAGCACTGTCTCACCAAAAGTTAGAATTGGAGCAGTGTTCCATGCCCATTGATTAGTGCTGATGTACCTGCTGCTGACCTGTAGAAGCATCTCACACATGCTCTGGATCTGAGGTCTGCCTGAATGCATCAAACTATTTTAATCTTTTAGGATATGTATTGAAATATTGCAATCTGTTTTACAAATTTCAGTGTATTTGTTACTTCTTTCCACCATGAAGCATTAAATTAATTCTGTGGTTGTGCTGAAGTCCCAGATCAATAATTAACACAGGCACTCTTATGGACCTCATTTACTCTGAAAGCCGTCATCCTTGGTTCATAATACTGCAGACAGGGTCACGTTTCTAGAGCAGGACACGCATCTTGAAGCTATCCTCTAAGGTTAGTGTGGTGTGAAGCTAATCTTGCAGAGTCAGTTAGAAGTTAATCTGAAGCAGTTCTCTCTAATAACAGAGGAAGCCTAAAGAGCTGAAATTAGTCTTTGTGAGTGCTACACCCAGTCTTGTCCCATTTGCGGCTGAAGATGAACCAGTCAGAAACTGTGGATTGTGTTGTAAATCTTTGCTGGGATTATTTTATTTTCACTAAGCTGTTTTTGAAGACTGGTGGTAAAATACTCAAATGAAGGAAGAGTTTAGTGACTCATGGGAATGTACTTCTGACTCTTCTGACTTCACTGCCTCCGGGAGTGGAAAGAATTTTGAGGATAATGCATGTCTGAAAACAAAACTGAGACATTGCCTAATGAGGAGACAACACAAGGCTTTTGATAGGATGTGTATTTAGAGATTGTGATCTTGCTGTTACACGAATTAGCTCAATGCCTCCATTTTCTTAAAAGGGAGGAGGTAACCTTTCACTGGAGTCTTTGGAAAGGTTTTGATAAAGAGCAAAAGATGATGATTTCCATAGAAATTTGAATTTCATCTTTTTCCAATTCTTCTGAACTCATTTCATCAATGTATATTTCTTTACAATAACTGCTTCTAGGTATTTTGTTCCAATATTTTCTCAGTATGACTTTTAATATGCTGTTTAAGGAAGATTCAAATAACTTGGGTATATAAGGAAGATACCAGTGTGTGAGAACCAAAGGCACATACAGACTGAGTTTGATCCAAGTCACCTAAAGATGTCAGGCAGACATTTTTATTTTAGTCAAAAAGAGAGGTCAGGATTGTCATCTACATCTTGTTCCACAGGCAGTTCATAAGTAGGTTTATTGAGGGTGGTGAGGGAGGTGGTAAGGTGACCTTCACCTGTATTGTTGGTATCATTTGGCAGGGTACACTCCTGCAGCATATGATGCAGGACTGTACCATCAACCTGTATTTATCTGATATTAACAAAATATTAACTTCCTGTTTGCATATAAGACTATGCAGGTGTTACAGCTTGGAGGAAGAAGAAAAGGTTACAGAAGTTTAGGTGCTGGCATCCCCACTAAGCTGAAATAGCAGGATGGCATGGGGGAGGTTCAAGGTTCTGAGTGGGGGACTGAGAAATACACTACAAAGGGCCAGTTGTTGAATTAATGGGATTTTTTGTTTTAATAAGAAAGAAGGTGTTTTCTGTTTATGTTCACATGATGACAGCTTCAGAAGACAATCTGCAGTAGCTGATTTTAGAAATAATTTCTACGTAGGTACGGCCAGGTACGAAGGGGCAGTATGTAATGGTGCTATTATGGCATTAATAGTGATTTCAGACTTTTAACAACATGCTTTTAGAAATAGGCTATGGAACATGTGGGAGTGGCCTAAGTGTGCCTGACAACAAAAATGACCAAAAATTACCACTGAGGTAAAACTGGGCTTAGGGTAGAAACAAAGGCTCATTGATCTATTCAGATCTTATGTTTCATTCATACTCCATAAGCTAACTTTAGTGCATCTCCTGTATTCATATCTCATCGGGTGATATTTTAACCTCAGTATGTTTTTAGAATTTTCATGTGATCTGACTCATACACACTGGAGAAGGAATGAGAATAGTGGACTAACACTGCCATTTTCAAATAACTTTTAGGTAACTGGAGGCTCCAGTGGAATTGGAAAATGTATTGCTATTGAATGCTATAAGCAAGGTGCTTTCATAACACTGATTGCAAGGGATGAGGTAAGTGTATGTGTGATTTTACTGGCTAAACTGTTCACAAAATCCATATAGGTGGGGAATAATTTTGGAATTGATGATTATTCATATTTCTGCAGTGTAGATTTTAAGGGGACCCTAAGCATTCCAAATTAATGCGTTTGGGTAGCAGAGGTGGCTGCCTTTTTAAGAAGCATAGCCCAACATGGAATTTGTGATTAGCTTGCCTTAAAACTTTGCCAGTGCTATTGCTTTTGTTAATGGCATTTGTTATATCATTGTCTAGATCTGTGCCAGAGCACAAAATCAGGAAAACCCCAGTATTGGTTAAAACTGTAGAATTTCCCTACAGTAAGTGACATCTTGGAGTTTAATCATCTCTAAAATTCACAAAATATACTGGTGTCTAATCAGCATTGTAGCATATTTTTTACTAGTGAAAAACTCTTCATCAAGACAGCTTTGGAGAAATAACCATTGCTTTGTTGGCTTGTTGTTGTTGTTTTTTAACTAAGAGGTATTCAGAATTTAGTTGGAAGTACTCTGTTTTCATAAGAGGCTGTTGTTTTATTTGTTGCGAAAAACCTAATTATTCTGGAAACAAAAACACTTAATTTTTGGGGGGCCCTCAGTCCCAGCTGATTTGATAATTTACTTACACTTGAGAACTTACTTTACATAACCTTGAATGTAGTTAGAATTAAGAGAATTTTTCTTGAAAGGATTATTACAATTTGAATTTACCAAACTTTTGGGTTTTGATGATTTCATGCCAGTGATTCTTCTGCAGCAGAGTTTATGTAATATCACATAAATATAAAATAGAGCCAAAATAAAGTAGAAGAATCAATACCTACAGTCTTAGGTGTTCTCTGTAGCATGAAAAAAAAGCATTAAATCTATAGAAGTCATTACTGGCTTTAGAACACAAAGCGAAAAACAGACAAGTGACTTCTTGATAAATTTCATGTTTTCATATATTTATAAGTCTTCCAAATGACAGTAAAATGCTGTAACTGGTTGAGGTTAACTTTGAGGGGCTTTAGGGGATGGTTTTTAAGCCTTATTGAAGTACTGAGGATGGATACTGCTCTCAAAACCACAATGCTTCAGCTGTCTTTGTGTCCATTTCAGAACAAGCTGTTGCAGACGAAGAAGGAAATAGAAAAGTACTCTGTTAATGACAAGCAGGTAAGGTCACTGCCAAGAGGGGCTGTTGTGTGTTTTGTTTATGACAGTCGCTACAATACACTTCACTGGTCCTGTCTTTAAAACAAAGCTGTTTGACAAAAATGAGTGAGGACTCAGTATTTAGATTCGGGAATACCATGTGTCTGTTTACATGAGATGTTCTGAGCTCTTGCTATATTTGATGTTGCCTAGCTAGTGCATTAGCCTGCTTTTCTTAGAAAAAGATGTCTTCATCTGTAGGTGTAAAATGCTTTTTTGGATAGCTGCAATTTACTGTCACTTGATAAGCACTTTATTCTTTCAAATGAAGTGGAAGAACCAAATTTTTTTTTCCTCCAATGTCTTGTTTTTTGCAGTTCACAGATACAGCATCTGTCTTGGGAAAGAAGTTTAGTTGCTTGTTCCCAGGTTTATTTCCCTACATCATACTTTTGTTCCTTTTCCTGACTAAGTACTGTACCAGTTACGCAAGTTAAATTTGTGAAGTTCTGAGACTTCTAAACGTAGAAGCTGCTTTGCTGAATAGATAATGCACTCGTGCATAAAGGCAGTGGTTTTAGAGCTTGCAGAAGTACTAGCTTAGAATAGCTAAGCTTGCTGTGTTCAAAGCGTGCAACCTTGAGGTGAAATGTTAAAATAATTTTTTCTCAGTACTAATAATGAAGGGGAGAGGAGAAATAGTATTGAAACTATTAGCATCTTTGACTTCTTGTGTTCCAGAACTTTGTTGATCATGAAAGTAACTTAGTATCTAAGTAAATAAGTTCCTTTCATGATCACAAATAGAAGCAATTTATTTGTCCATGAAAAGGGATTTGAATTGATAAAATAGATATTCTGTTGAAAAGAAGCAATGAAAAAAGCTGAATAGCTGCAGACAATAATGTTAGTATAGTAGCTGATACAAAGTTTTTTAATACCTCCATTTATAAGATAAGATTCTGTCTTTTTTTCCTGATACTTTTGTCAAATGGCTCAAGCTGATTTTTTTTTCTGTGCATGCTGCCTTACTCAGATCAACTTGGTTTGAAACTCTAAGCCATTTGAGGTGAGGAGAAGCTGTATTTTGCCCATTAAAAAAAAATCCTGATAACCATTTTCTTTTAGCTGCTCTAGCAGTTTCCCAAGCTTAGCATTACAGTTAATCCCTTGTCAAACACTTGTGTCAGGATGTTCTTGTTAAAATCTGTCCTAGCTTCATAGATGCAGACTTTTTAAAAGAGTATTACTTGGTGCATGTTCCTAGGAGTTTCAGGGAAAATCTCCAAAAGTACCTTCAAGGTTGAGCAATCTCCAGTGTGGACTGACTAGGACTTTGTTTGCAGAAGCATTTTTATGCTTGCAGCCAGGTTAAGCAGTAGGCAGCAAAGGTGATGGGCAGGCTGGCTCTTCTGTAGCTGTTGTTGGGTTGTGGACGTGGTCTCAGGGAAGCCCGACTGATCTGAATGCAAAGAACAGAACAGGGAGTCTGGGGCAGAGCTTGCACTGGAACAGCAGATCAAAAGCTGGGAAGTGACAGTAGATGAACAGACAAGCTGTACAAAAGGATTACTGAAAGGCTGTAGAGAAAGGTGATGTCTGGTATGGATAACATACACAGACTGTTATCTTTATTAGATCACGGAATCACAGTATGGTTTGGGCTGGAAGGCACCTTAAAGATTGTCCAGTTCCAATTCCCCTGCTCTGGGCAGGGACACTTTCCATTAGACCAAGTTGCTCAGATCCCCATCCAACCTGGCCTTGAACACTTCCAGGGATGAGGCATCCACAGCTTCTCTGGGCAACCTGTGCCAGTGCCTCACAGTAAAGAATTTCTTCCTAATACCTAATCTAAACCTACTGTCTTTCAGTTTAAAGCCATTTCCTCTTGTCCTATCATTACATGCCCTTCTTCAGCTTCCTTTTAGGCCCCCTTTAGGTACTGAAAGGCAGCTGCAAGGTTTGCCTGGAGCCTTTTCCATGCTACATAACCCCAGCTCTCTCATGAGGCCTGTCTTCGTAAGAGGGGTGCTCCAGCCCTCTGGTCATCTCCATGGCCTCCTCTGGACTCTCTCCAACAGGTCCGTGTCCTGCCTGTGCTGGGACCCCAGAGCTGGATGCAGTGCTCCAGGTGGGGTCTCACCAGAGCAGAGCAGAGGGGCAGAATCCCCTCCCTCACCCTGCTGGCCACCCTGCTTTGGATGCAGCCCAGGGCACCACTGGCTTTCCGGGCTGTGAGTGCACATGGCTGGGTCTTGTCCAGCCTCTCATCCACCAGCACCCCCAAGTCCTTCTCCCCAGGGCTGCTCTCCATCTGTTCGTCCCCCAGCCTGCATCAGCAATGGGGGATTGCTCCAGTCCAGGTGCAGCGCCTTGTACTTGGTCTTGTTGAATTTCATGAGATTTGCAAGGGCCCACTTCTCAAGCTTGTCCAGGTCCCTCTGGATGGCATCCTGTCCTTCAGGTGTGTCAGTTGCACCACCAAGCTTGGTGTCATCTGCAAACTTCCTGCAGATATCTTTGTGTCGTTGAAGACATTGAATGTTCCCATGTCAAACTAAGAGGCAGAGATCCTCAGCACAGATTACTGTTTCCTTGGGCATGTGCTGTCACCCTTCAGCTCTTGGATACATACTTGAAACCAAGTTACATTGACAACCAGAGTCTGACCTATATGTATGTTTAATGTTTCACATTTGCATGTGATTTGGAGTGCTGATGGTGCAGCCTTTATGGATGTAGGTGTGCACTGGAGCAAAATCCTTACCCTTAGAGGTTTTTTCCAATATTTTTAAAATCCTTTTTCTAATCTAGAATATTCCCATTTACTTTACTGGGGGTTGAGTTGATCTTTTATTGGGAAAGCTTTATTAATTATCCAACACCACTCAGTATTTAGAAGAAAATGTAATGAGCAGGGCTGGGCATAAGACTACTTCTGGTAGCATATTCTGTGTCCTAGATGTGGAGCGACAGTCCATATTGTGGAGTGAAGCTAATTAGTATATGGTAGCAGAAAGAATGTATGATAATAGAAGCAAAGAGGTGAATTGTAAAATGTGATAGCAGTCAATAAAAGCTATGGTCGTTCCCGAGTGTGTTGTTCACAGTGTAACTGATCTATGCAATCTGTTAAATTAACAGATTTCTCCAGTTTTTATAGAGACCTGTGATTTGCTTAATCTCCTCACTGATCTTGTCAAAGACATCCAAATAATAATTCAATGTGGTTTCCATTAAGCTGCTGTTTTCTTAAACTTACAAAAAATATAAATGTTTCCGAAGTGTAATAAATGCCTTACGGGGATTCCTGCCAATAACTTGTGCCACAAGTTTACTGTGATGTCCAACTACACACAATGCTGGGAGGCAGGAATAGCCAACCTGCTCTACAGGAATGGCAGGCAGATTCTGTTTATGCAGCTAACAAGTGTCACAGTCTGACCAGGGGCAGGACTGACAAACCACTGGCTGCCAAAGCAGTTAGTTACACTGGGGTGAGCATTTTTTGTGTGTGTGCCCACGTGCTCCATAAGTGTTCGTGAGCATGCTTGTTACAAACTACTGACGACTTTGTTTTATTTCACCTCGGACTTTAAATTAGTTGACCAAAGTAACAGAAAGGATAGAAGTTGGAACAAGAATGCAGGAATCTCTCCTTTTATTGCAATAGGAGATGGCTTTTCTTTTCAAGATGAGGAATTGCCCCAGAGCTCTGCTGATGGCTTAGCAGAGAGAGAAACTTATTTGTTATCACCTGGCGTTTGCAGCAGTCTTACAGTTTGGAAGTGGTAACCTAAAAGAAGCAGTGCTTTCTTTGGCCAGAAGTTGACTTGAAGGTGCTTCAAAAGATGCTGAGACCATCTTGCTGCAAGTAGTCAGTAACCTTCAAGGAAAACAGGGCCTAACTTTTAGCTGCAAGAAAACCACATCAGTGTCACCTGTTTTCCTTCGTCCTGCCTGCCCAGCCGTCCCCTCAGCTTCTTTCTTCCCTGGTTATTTTAATTCTTCTGTATCTTTCAAACTAAACACCTCAATGTCTGATTATCAGGAAAGGAGTAAATATGTACACATTACTTCACTTTTTTTAGATATTTATGAGACTGTGCGATGTGTCCATTTCTCATAGAATTTTTATTTTTGTTTTGTCCTTGAGATGTCCCAATTAAATACTGTGCAGCTAGGTTTACTACTATTCTTAAAAAAATTATGAAATAAGGAAGTAGTGTGCATTGCAAGTACTAAAATTAGCAGGTTTTTAACACTTGCTTTCTAAATTTTGGAACAGATTTTTTTGCAGTGCTGGTGCTGCAGTTTCAGGGTACACTGCAACCACGCCTTGCTATGAGGTGGAAAAAACATTTTTTTCTTTAAAGATGAGCCTAAGCCACACAAATGGTTTGACTTGTGTTTAGCTGATGAAAGTTAAATATATCACTGGGGAATTTTGTTGTCTTAGCTAAAATAGCTTTTACTAAACTTCATGTAAATAACTTGGTCAATAGTGTGTCTTAGTACAGTAAATTAGAAATGATACTTCGCACATGAGTAGGTGCTTTGAAGATCATGAGGTGCGTATTTGTTCTAAATGTAATTTTTATTATATTAGAACCTGTGTGTGAGGGGGAGGAGCTTGGAGGGAGCAGAGATTGCTTTCTCCAGTGTGGAAGAAGTGCAGAGTATCTTGTCAAAAAGACTTTTTTTGTGGAAAAGATATGACATTGGACTTGTTTCATTTTGAAAGGCTCGGAGTCAACAGTTACTGGACTTAGCATGTTGTGAAAATGTGCTTTCACTTTTCTTTTCTAGGTCGTACTTTGTATTTCTGTTGATGTGTCTAAAGACTACGAACAGGTGGAGAATGTTCTAAAACAGGTGAGAAAATAACTGATTCACCTATGTATCTTAAGAAACTTACCTCTCTGTGTTGTATTTCTGTTGGACATAGTTTCTTATATGGTACAGTGATATAGGAATGTTTTTTCTTCATAAAGAGTATCTTAACCTCTGTCCCCTCTTCCAGGCTCAGGAGAAGCTGGGGCCAGTTGACATGCTTGTAAACTGTGCAGGAACATCAGTTACAGGAAAATTTGAGGATATTGAAGTGAATTCTTTTGAAGTGAGTGAGCATACTTTTTTATTTCATCATATGATAATTTCTTATTTAACCATTCCAACAATTAGATTGCATTCCTGGGTCTTTGCAGACTTGAACAGTGTTACATTTGACTTGTGCTAGCTGTCAGAACCTCTTCAGATTTGCAAGAGTTGCCTCTATCTTCTCCCCTAACAATTTCACATACTTCCATTTTTTTTCTGTTGAAGATCTTTCAAAAATATTTTTAATATGTTTAAGAGAAATGCAGCTGTTACCAGTCTTCAGTTCTGAGATGCACAAATTGTTTCAGCTTGAGAAACTGCTGCTCTGATGAAAAGACAAAATGCAACCCTGAAACAACTGTATTTTGGTTACTTTATGCCCGCAGCGCTAAGATCTCCATTCATCTACAGATAATGCTGAATCGTCTGAAAATACTAAATGGGCATAATTTTATAATAAATTTGAATCATCCATTTTATTGCTTGTATAGGCTATCCAGTTGTGTTTTAGGTCTTGTAGAGAGTGAAATTAAAGACTTCCCTTGATCCTGGCAAAGAATAAAATCTCTGAAACGTGTAAATCCATAGCATTTTTCCTGTTTCCTGTTTTAGAAAGCTCTTTAAACTTTCAGTATGTTTTCATGCATCATGCATAAATGGATTGCTTCCTGGAGACTGTTCAGGTTAGATTTTCCCTCAAATATTCTTTTTTCCTTCAAGGCCATATGGTTCACAGTATTATCAGTATCCTGGATGCTATTAAGACTCACAGGATTTCTTTTGGCTTGAAGTGAGATTTTTAGCTATAAAACAGTTTATGAAGCTGTAGAATAGAAACCAGTTGTTTCTTTTGCCAGAACAGATCTGGCGAACTTGATTGTACAGAGCAGACTGAAATAGGGTTTTTTCGATAAATGAGACCAAAACAGCTGAAGGATTCTGGGACTGTGGCTCAAATACTCAAATATTAATATTGTTTGTGCAGAGATTAATGGCAGTCAATTACCTGGGTAGTGTTTACCCGAGCCGAGCAGTAATCGCTACCATGAAGGAACGAAGGATGGGAAGGATTGTATTTGTGTCGTCTCAGGCTGGGCAGTTAGGCCTGTTTGGTTATACAGCTTATTCTCCAACGAAATTTGCTCTTCGAGGCTTGGCTGAAGCCCTGCAAATGGAGGTACGTGTGCAATAATTTTAAGTAAGTTGTATTACAAATAATTTTGTTTTAACTGTCAGCACAGGACATTTTCATTTAAATAGGTTGGGGGGTTTTTTGTATTGTGCAGCATTGCTAATATCTGTGTGTTATTTGCCCTCATTTGGCAGCAGTACAAATCCTATTGCTCTGCACGGGGTTGCAGAAACTAACCTGATTTCAGTTGCGTAAGAGGGAATAGATTGAATCTGTTCCTAGAGCTGAGGATGACCACATGTGCAGACATTTTTTTTAATCTTTTATTTTAACGAAAAGGATTAGATTTTTAAGACTTTTGATTAAAAGCCTTCATCAAGGTTCTAAGTGCAGAATGATATTGAAGGTATCACATGGATGCAGGAGAGGCCAGTGATTGCCAGTTTGTTTGAGAGTCCATGGTAAGTGGTATGTGAACCATATGGAACAGTAAAACTCCCAAGTTAGAATTTGAGGATTGTCCACCAAAAATAAAATCGGGTTGACAGTGACTCACCCTTCTATATTTTGAAATAGACGAGCTTTTTATACTGCAGTGATCTAAACTTATGGCTGTTTTAAGACCAAAACCAAACAAACACTATTTTCATTATTCAGTGGAACAAGGTGGGCGAGTACATTGTAGTAAGACAGATAAAACTGGTTTGAAAATTACTTTTGTCATTTTTGTGTTTAGAATATATATTTGCATTATTAAGTGTTTATATATAAAATGCCTGTCTTTGGTTCTAGACCCTTGCATAGCCCCTGTTGTATGCCTTGATAAGGATAAGAATGTGGGGTAAAACTGCCTCTAATCACTTCTAGTCTGCCAAATAGAACAGTGTGAATGCAGGGTCTTTCTTCAGACTGGTGACAGATACTTTTGTGAAGACTGAATTATTCAAGATTAAAAATAGGGTGGTTTTGGGCGTGTGATGGGGTATTTCAGTAAGTGTTTTCAATATAGAATGTTTCATAATCTAAATAAAAATACTTAGTGTTTTACAAACACTTTGCTTTATCATAGCCCTCTGAATATTTTCATTAAAAGCTTTTTTTATTTGTATTGTAGTACAGATTTGCATTGTAGCAGTTTATGAGTAGTATTGCACTAAGTGATGTAATTCTATGACACGTACATACAAATACATAACTAAACACAATCCTTGATGTAAGACTTCCCATTTTCCCTCACATTTTCCAATTATTTTTTGTCTCCTTAGACTTTGACCTCTTGCAAGTTTATACCATGGGTTGAAAAGCCTTGAAACTTGAGTATACCTCTTAAAGAGAACAAATTTGAGTTTTACATTTTTGTTGGTTTTTTTCCTCAGTGAAAGCCTTTTTGGCCTTGTGTTTATAAATGTTGGGTACTGGTATTTGACAATGGTTTAGTCTTCTTTTAGGAACTGAAATTGGTAAAATTATAGACCTAAGCTACTTTCATATTCTTCCTAAATGTCTTGAAAACCCCTGGGATTCATCAAATAATTGGCAAAGTTTTTAGAGACCTTTATTAGAAGAAGCACCACAACCACCTTTTAAAATCTTTGCTCTTTTGTTTCTCAGTTGACAAAGCTGCAAGTCTTGCAAGTGCTGAATACTTAACCCTAGAAGCAATATGAATTCATGCTTGTTGAATTTCTTAATTACGAGAGAAATGTGTGAAATTATAAGGGACATGTAAAGGCTGTCAGTATTAAGATAACACTTAATGCTTTTGTAAAACACAGGTAAAACCTTATAATGTCTACATAACAGTGGCCTATCCTCCAGATACTGACACTCCTGGCTTTGCAGAAGAAAGTAAAACAAAGGTAAATTGTGCTTCAGTTTTTGAAATCATTATTTTTAAAGCATAATAAGATTTTACAAAGTGCTTTTGGGCACTTCCGTTTTATCAGTTTTTAGCTACTCAGAGTTATACAGCTTGTAGGATAATTTTGCGTAGTTTCTTGTTCTGAGGCTTGAAGAACTACTTACCTTTAAGATCTGAAACATTGCAGAGTATCCCAGCATACAATCAGAATATTGGTGGGGAATGGTAAACTGTAAAATCACCATTTGTTTTGATATTAAAGCCTTATTAACCAAAAATAATATTCCTGTTTTGCATCTTTGATAGCATATTGTGGCTGTTGTGATAGATGTGACAGACTGATGTAAACCTCAGTTCTTCAGTGGAGCCTGCAACCTAATCATGTCGTACGAATGCATGAACTGACCCAGTTCAATAATGGCTGTTCTCTAGTATTACAGTAGAAAGGAAACTCTCTTGCACTGTGTTCATTGTGAAAATGACAGTATCACTTTTCAGAAGGATGTGTCAGCAGCAGGCCTTTTTCATTTGGATTGCCTTAAAAGTGAAAGTTTTGACCTTTAGTCACCTCTTGTCATTTGCCATGTCCATACATGTGAAGTATAATTCTAAAAATCACATCCAGGCCCCCTGTTCAGACTAAAGCATCAGGTAACCAGAAAAAAAAATCTCTTTATTTTTTATTTGCATACTGTGAACTGGAAATCTGGTATCTAAGGCTATCATCTTTTCAACATGCACCATCATGCATAATTGGAAATTGAGTTTGAATTCCATTTTGTCTTTCACCCTTTGAATAGGAATCAGTAGGGATTGTATAACACAATTCTTACTTCATCATTTCTTGATACAGATATTCTGTATTAAATGTATACTCCCACACATCCGCATAAAGTGCCAGAATTAGACATCTGCAGATACTTGTATAGCTTGCATATTCTCTGGGATTTTTTCCTTCATAATAGCCTATTTCAGGGAACCAGCAGGCACCAGCAGAATGTACTGTTCATCTAAGATTTCTCTTTGAAAGAGATTCAGAGAGATTATCTTATTTGTCAAAAAAGTCTTGTCTTTTAGGAGAGAATTATGCTCTGTTTTAGCCTACATGATGCTCTGACATTTCAGATACTCATTTATTGTTGCATTTATTTAATACTACTGAATTAATATTAATATTTAATACTATGTAGAACATATGCCTCTACCTTGCATCTCCTTATTTTTCTCTGTAATCATTGAATATAGTAAAAGAAAACGTCAGGAGCTAGGATACAGCTTTCCTGTGTTTAATCAGTAAGCTTTTTTTTTTTAGAGGTAGCTGCTTCACAAATGACAGCCATGCCTTGGCCAGCTGAGTAGCCAGATAAAGTATTTAATGGCTGATTTCTGCCAGCCTTATTCCCAACACGTCATTAACATTACCTGTTGCTCCTGAGCAGCTGCTGTTTTTTGCCTAGATTTAGAATATTTGAATTACTGTTGATATCCCTGTATCTCATTCAGATTTGTTTGATACTGGTGTGTAAGCTCAAAAATAAACAGGGGCTGTGAAATGGAGATCTGATGACATAAGCCATATCACTGTAGGAAAGCATGTAAAAGGTTTTTGTATGTGATTTCTGCTGGCAAAGACGCTGACGTCCCCCTGGCCACCCTTAAAATACACCCACTAAAAAAAAAAAAAAAAAATTCAATAAGCTTGGTTGTTGAAATCAGAACTCATAATTCTACAGATATTGGGAAATAGGCCCCTTTCTGTGAAATTTAATTAGTGTAGTACTTCAAATTGATGGTGAGAGACCTGTAGTTGCTCAACTTTTCCCTACCAGTGCTTTTTTAAAAATAATAATCTCAGAATTAAATTAGTCCCAGTATTAGAGTAGGCCTGAAAAAAAAAAAAGCAAGCTGTTTTATAGGATTTTAAAATATTTCAGGCCAATCTTTTACTTCATTTCTGGCAAAAACCATAAATTAACTAGTATAGGTATTGAGGAAAAATAGTTTAAGCATTTTGATGGCTTCTACTGAAAATAAAATACTTGGGGAGAAAAACCACTTTCATAGTAGTAACAAACTATATACAAAAAAGTACTAGTCAAGGAAAAGTTGTCATTTCCCTTTGTAAAATTGAACTATTATTTATGAACGTGCTTATGCCTTTGTTTAAATGGGTGTTTTAGGTGACAGTATGGTACCATAGTGACAGTATGATACTTGCTAGCAGTGATGTCATCCATGGCAAAAGACCCAAACCCAAAATTTGACATTCATGTTTTTCTCTTGTGTGTTGTTAATCAAACTTAAATGGGTGTTTTTCTATTAAAGCCCTTAGAGACGAAGCTGATTTCTGAAACCTCATCTGTTTGCCAAGCAGAACAAGTTGCCAGAGTTATAGTGAAAGATGCCATAGTAAGTAAATTACAGTTTTTGAGCATGTTCTGTGTTGAAGAGACTAGGATCACGTCATGCTTGCCTAAGACTGTAAAATAATGGCTAAGCTAAATGCAAAACCAATTAACACAGAACAGTTCTCTTAGGTTAGTTTGAAGAAGAGCTGTTTTCTTTATTCTTCTCTTGCCACTGTGCCCACAAATGATTTTATACAATCTCTCAGAAGTAAAAAGTATCTGAAGTTGTACACAGACAGAATAAAATGACGCACCAGTATGATGCAATGTCTCAAAGATGGATTATGACTGACTTGAAAGCACTAAACTCTATTGACTTTTTATGTATCAAATACCACTTGTCTAACCTCAAAAGCTTGTAGTACTCTCTTATTTTTCTTGAAGATGAGTTCATATAAAAATAATTTTACAAGAAAGGAAGGCAGTTGACCTTAGTTGGCTTTCAATATCTGAAGTCTGATTTATGAGTGATTAAAATACATAAAATGCTGTTCTTACTGTATTACCTTTCTGAGGATTTTTTTTTCAATGTTTTTTGCTAGGGAATGCCTGCGTGCTTAATAAAGCACCTCAGAATAGAAACAAACATGAAATTTCAAGATCATAAAGCACACCCATTGAATCCTAAAGTCTGCAATTACTTTGCAGTTCCAAATACTCTTGATCTTCAACATGGTTTACAGCTACAGCAGGTGTTCAATTGTGAAGTTTTTACAGTATTTTCACAAATACAGCACATAAACACAAAATTATGTCTGACTTTGTTTTAAAAGCAAGTACTGCCTCAACACAGTATTCTCCTCTGGTGATTAAGGAAAACTAATCCTCTCTCATCTTAAGCATCTGGTATATCTATACCATACTTTCTGCACTTTGGATCATATATTAGTTCAGATGTGATCTTTATGGACTCTAGCCATCAGCTGAGAGACTGAAATAGAAACGGGAAGGTGTCTGTGTACTCTCAGGTGTGTGTTGGGAAATAACCAGGTCTAATAACCTCTACTACTTTGCATAGATTCACCCCTAACCCTGATTCAGGAACGCCACCTTTTCCTTTCACTTCCACATTCCATAGATTTAGTCCCACAGTGTTTCAGAAAGTCTGTTTTCTGGCATAAAGTCAAATGGAAACAAATGAGAGAAGCCTGGGAGTAAGAGCTATAGAACTGCAATTTTTCTGTTAAGTAATTAAAGTTATTTGGTTGTTTGGGTTTCTTCCTGGTGTCTGTCCCCCCTTTTCTGACAGCTGAATTGCTTAGCAGCTGTGTCTTGCAGTTAAAAATCCTTGATGTAGGTGAAGGAGAACCTGCTACCTACCATTTGAAATACACCCCCTTACCAAATCTCATGTGATAAGCAACCTAATTTTAACAAAAGGCAAGCTGTATTTGTCATACAATTACAGTAGTGATTGGTGATCTAATAGAGTGAGGGTATCATTCCATTTCTGAAATATGCTTATAGCTCTGAAGACTATAATGCATTTTCTCTACAAGTAAGCGTGCCTGAAGAAGAAATTTACAGCCTTTATATCTTGTAAAAATCTGCAGTAATTTAGCACACCTCTCTCTAAAGAGAGGTTAGCTTCCTTTTCCATTTTTAAGCGAATGCCTTTTAGAATGTTGCTGTATAGCCCCAAATATTTTTGAATTTTTTTTTCTTAATTCGGGTAATATTTTTTTACATTCAAATATTTGTTGTTAGTGATGTCAGTAACCAGTGTCCATCAAGAGTAGCTGTTGAAATAAGACACATCATGATTTGCCACAACTGAGGAAATTAACTTTTTGTTTTCTTAATCCTTCCCACCAGCAAGGGAACTTCAACAGCTCAGTTGGATCAGATGGTTACATGCTGTCAATATTGACAAGTGGAATGTCACCAGTCACTTCTATTACTGAAGGTCTTCAGCAGGTAGGATTTGGGAAGGATCTGTTGTCATAATTTCTGATAGTTCAAAATTCTTTTAGAATGTAGAACATTATGCAAAGATGGATTATTTTTTCATCAAATGGCTGTTAATGCTGTGACACTTGGGTTTGGGAAACTGCAGTAGTATTTTCAAGCTGAAGCAGCAAATTGGTGAGTGAACTAAGAGTATTCCCTGCTACTCAGTCCTGAACTGTTACATCGGTAGCTTGGTTTGGTAAGTTTGTTCTCTGAAGATTATATAACATGCCTGCCTAGAACTTCTTTTTATTTTAATTTTATGATTCAATAATACACTGCAATCCAGGATCCTAAATGAATTGAAAGCTGTTTCTCTCTGTTTCCAGGTTGTTTGCATGGGCATTTTTCGCATCGTTGGCCTGTTTTACCTAGGAAGTTTTGACAGCATAGTTCGTCGCTGCATGATGCAAAGGGAAAAATCTGAAAGTGCAGATAAAACTGAGTAATCTTTACTTTGAGTGGAAAGAAGAATGTCAAGCGGTCCTGGACAGCTTGCTGCTTAAGTGGGACTCAGTTTTGCTCCTGAAGGATTTAGACTGGAGGTACTTGCATGTGTGACAGAGGAGTCCCCTCAAAAGCTATGAAAGAAAAAACAAAAGTACAAATCCAGAAAATGCCAAACTATGCAAAAGTGTGAATGAGGATTAGATACCTTTTTTTTTTTTTTGGTGATTTGAGTTGGAAAGAATTTGGAGAGCTTGTAAGTGATCTGCAGAGTAGAATTTGAGAATGGACTATGTGCGGTAATTCTGGACAAATACTTAAGTTTTCTCACTTTGGTGCTTATGGATGAAATAAGTACCATGACACACCAGGCTGAAGTAGATTGAAGTCCCCTGAACAAGTTGGTACCTTTTGCTAACGTTTTGGGACTGCTTTTGATTTAGAATGTTAACCTTTCCTTTGGCCAATCCACAGATCCTTCTGTCAATGACAGCTTTCCTTATTCTGTCCAACATACGACTGTGGAAACCCGAAGATGGCAAATACGTTTGTATGATCCAAGCTTTCTCAGTGTGGGAGTAATTAAAAAGTATGGTTTAATATATGCATACTTTCTAAAGGGAGATGAAGAACCCGTTCCCACAGAGAAATGCTAGGAGATGTGATCGGGTCTGTAGCTCTTCTGGCCCTTGAAGTATGTTGTGAACAAAAAAAAAAAAAAATCGAACCAGTATCAAGTGTGTCAGTTATGACTCAGCATTTTAAGCCATTGAAACAATGTACAATTTTTACAGATACTGAATCTGCCAGTTTTTGCTCTGGAAAGGAAAGTGGCTTGATGCTACTGTTATGCACATTAATTTCAAAGCTGCAAATGATGAGCCAAACCAGTAGTTTGATGATAGAATCAATTGTAATTAAAATGCCAGGCTCTTCCAGTAGCAGGAATGTAGCTTTTTAGGGCAGAGGGGTCAGGAGAGGGGAGAGGTGTGTGTCAGAATGGCCTTCTACGCAACGTTTTATCACTGCACGGAAAAGCTTTCACATGAGAAATTACATAAAATGCTCTCCTTATATGACCCACTTCTATTTTGTTTCATTTACATTATATGAAACAAGGCTGCTCAATAACTGCTTCAGAATACACAGAACCCAGTGGTTGTTTCTAATAAATCTCGTTTAACACTGAAAAAGCTTGATGCATAACAATGATGTTTTAAGGGTGCACTATGTATACAGTTTATTTAATGGACCACTATAGTAAGTGCCTTGTGAGCTGCTTTTTTTTTCAAAAGCTGCATATTTTGTATTTGTTAGCACTGCTGTGTTTTCGATGTCATATTTCCATTTTCATTCAGTACTCTGAATCTAAAATTACGTGTAAAACTGGGCACTTTCACTTCTTTGAAAGTAATATTTAACAACCAAAATAGGCAAAATTGATTGCTTTTGTTAAGAGATTCTCTATATCTATTTAAGAAGAGATATTCAATTAAACTAAGATGAAAAATAATAGGTGGCTAACTGGAAAACCTTAGAACGTAATTTTTTGAGGCAATTGATTTTCCCTCTCTGAATTAGGTTTATCACTTCAAATTTTCTTCACATAGACTGAAGTTCCTTTAATACCTGGTTATAAACAAATATTTTGGAGAGGATCACATTGGCACTCTCATTTTAAGTGGTGAAAATTCATTAGATTGCAAATGTTGAGACACTGCTGAATTCTTCACAAAGCCCATGTTTTAGGTCCTGCCTACTGATTTTTGTTTAGATACGTGAAGTTGTGCATGCCTATAATATAATACTAATTTTGAGAATATAGTGTATTCCTGCATTTTTAAACAGCTTGGCTTCAGTGCAAAGAAATCTAGTGTGCATATGTATTTCCTGTGCTGCTTAATGTGAATGACATAAAGGAGCATTTGTCATACATCCACTGTCAACATTGCTGTGTTTCTTAAAGCAACATAACAATGCTATTCATAGAATCATGGAACGGTCTGGGTTGGAAGAGATCTTAAAGATCATCTCATTCCAACCCCACTGCCGTGGGCAGGGACACCTGCTACTAGACCAGGTTGCTCAAAGCTCCATCCAGTCTGGCCTTGAACACTTATTCAGACCCTATGATCTATGTTATTCTTGTTTTGATGCAAATCAAATACTCTTTGGACCACCTGCAAAAGATACCATAATGGGTGAATTGGTTGTGTTGTAGTTTGAAAGAAATGCTTATGTGAATGACTAGCACAAGCTTGAAGGTCAGGACTTAAAACCAGTAAGCCTTTGGATACTTGAATTTTTGGATCTTCAACTTGAAAAGTTAAAGGGTTTGCATTTAAGAAACATAACCCAGAAGGTCAGAGCACACACAACACTATGGCAGCTGGGCCTCTAAAGCTTTCAGGTTGGACATCTTGGATCACCACTCACCTCCCAGTAATGACTGAAAGAATTCAGTGCAAGTGTCTGTGAAGGATAAGTAAGACTGCCAGGTGAAAGTTATGGCCCTGATCTACAAACACTTCAGTTTTGCAGACCTGATTTTGCATAGTGTAAGTGGTTGTATTGACAGTGAAATTGCAGGTTGAACCCCTTGGCAACTGTGGAAATTGGAACAAGGTATGTTTTTAAAGCAAGAAGAATAATCTTTTTCAATGTTCTAGTTTCTGCTGTTGCAAGTTAATGATGTTAATTCTAACTGATAAACTTCTCAACTGTTTTACTGTCAAAACAAGGTCAATTGTCACCTACAGCAACCTTTGGTGTAAATTTTGTTTTCTTATGCACATTCTCTTATCTACCAATGTACTCATTTTAAGGTCCAATATAAAGTGAAGGAGATGCCTTGTAATCTTGTGGAAAAATGTTTAGCAGTTGAAAAACTCTTTGCCAGTTAAATGTTACAAAACCTCTGCATCGAAATGTTTTAGCAGTGTATGTCCGTGAAGATCTTCAAATAGGCTTTACGTTCTACTTATTGTCTAATTGTCAATAATTTAATCACTTGTGCCATATCAGTTGGTGTCTTGTCTCTTGTTTTCTTGGTCAGTCTTTAAGATTCAATTTAGGCTTTGATAGTCTTTTCCATTCCCTGTAGTTTCTAATGACTGTTTGCTTTATATACGGATTTATTATAATTTTACTTCTAGTTTACTTCACCAAGGTGTTCACGTGCAATTTAAATAGATTTAATATTTTAATAAGGAAAAACTATATAGGTGAATAAAGTTTATTTGCTGTGAAAAACTCTAGGCACTTTTAAATGGTAAAGATATATAGTGTTATTTGTAAAAAGAAACTTTGTGCTTACTGCGTCATCATTTTTTGTGCCAGAACTGTAAACTAGTTTTCATATTTTATATTTCTCAAAATAAATGGAGAATCAACAAAGCCTGTAACTTAAGTTCTTTGAGAGGATGAAGAGCAATGGATAAATTCATTTGCAGGGCTTGGTGTAGTGGGGTATTTGGTTTGGGTTTTTCTTTTTTTAAACCTGAGATTAGCTCAGCGGGAGTCTCTTAATTATTAGGACAGCAGAGGGGGCAACATATCCTTCCATTTTAGCAGCTTGGGGCAGAGGTAAAAAAGGATGTAAAAAATTCAACTGAGTATTGTCAGCAGAACCAGTACCCTCAAACTATAATGAAAGTGAGATTAAATTGACAAAACCTGCCTTTGTTGCTGGAGGTACTGCCAGTATGTAACTAGTGCTTGTGCTCTCTGGAAGTGCTTGTGAATCCTGAGGAGCCAAGCAATGCTTATTCTTCCTAGTGGAAAACAATAGAAGTAATAGTTTGGGCAGATGTCTTTCTGTACCAGCACTGAGCACGCAGCTGTATAGAAAATCACTGTATTATGTTGGAGCTCTGTAATAGGAAAGGCTTGAGTGTGTAGCTTGCCCCCAGAATAATAGTGAGGGAAAAATAGTGCCAAGATACTTATTCTCAGAGTAAACTCAAAATCTCAAATGCTCAGTCTTTTAAAAAGACATTTTTATTAGATTATCAGAAAGACAAAATCAAAGATGGATTAAGGAAAGCATATGCTGTCTAAAATGTGTTGCTGATGCTACTCTTTTAATTCTCCAGCATTCTAAGTTTTGAAATGGGAGAAAGCTGTGTTGCAACTGGAGCTCCTGATTTTTCTACTTCAGTACAAGTAGCAGGCCAAACTAGATTTCTCCTCAATCTTTTTCATAATTTAGCCTTGTAAGTGAAATAAGATTATCTTGTAGTTCCATTTAATTGGTTTTTTCCTGCCCAGCCAGTACCAGGCACGCTGTAGAGTAGGTGTGTGCGTGATTGTCTGTCAAAGCTGGTAGTAAAAACCTCATGAAGTCATTTCCTTTCCTCTGTCACTGAGGGGAGACTTCAAATGAGGCGTCTGTCTTGCCATACCTCTCATCCTCTCTTTTACTACTTTTCAACCGAAGTTGCTCTAAATTGGTGGGAAAGGTCGACTGTGTTAATCTTTTGTGGGTGATGGTTTGCACTGGGGGGAAATAATGCTGGTAAGCTTTTGGATGAAACTTGCATTGAAGGAAGTGGAAAGTGCAAATACTTTTATTTTTTTAAACCCAAAAGATGCATATCTAATTTTTGGAAGGGGGGCGGGGCAGCATCTAATTTGATGTGGGAAATGCATTTCATAGAATTGATTGGGAAGGTTTGCTGTTTGGGGAAACCTTGATGAATATAATACTTAATCTCCTCTGTGGTAGAATACTGCCAATTCAGTCTGAAATTTTATTTTTTTAAGTTGAAAACAAGTTTGTTTTCAGCTTGGAGGGGAATCCCCATGTTAATTTTAAACCTTTCCAGTTCTAACTCTGAAGTTGGTTCTGTAGTAGTGCTGCTAGAGCAATGTAAATAAACATAAGGGCGAAAGCAAAACATACATGACTTACACAATCATCCTACCAAGCACCAAGAATCAACTCCCTTGACCAAAATAAGGTGTTAAATCTATAAAGATACCAACTGTAAATAACATATACAAAATTAGGTCTAAAATGAAATTTTTAATGACGTAGGTTACTTGCAACTGAGGGGAACAGCCTTTTCAAAGCTAACAGGTGCTTCAAAGAAAGTTGTTAAAATGAAGCGTGTTGGTCTTTATTTCAAAGCATTTACTCAAAAAAAGTGCTTTCCCCCCTTTTTACTTTAGGAATTTTAACAAGCGTAATAAAATTTTATGAATCAGAGATGGATGTTCCTGTTTGTCTAGAAGACTGTTTCCATCTCCTGTTCCTTTGTGCAGAAGCTGCCTGCTTTACTCCTCCACAGTTTCAGCTGGGAATTTGGTGCCCAATCCTTTTCTGCACAGCAGAAAGAAAGGGCATGGGTGGCACTGCCTCAGTCACAAGCACAGGTTGGTGTCTTGCGAAAGGTGGCGAGACAGCTCAGCTCTTGTGAAGGCAAGACCCTATTGCCACATAGTGAAGTAGAAGAGTCAAAGAAAGAGATATCCGGGGCTGGATGCAGCTGGTTTGCCTCCTTCCAATCCAAACCATGGGGCCTATGGATCCTGACATAAGTGAAGATGGCTGAGGGATGAGTACAGTAAAAGGCATCTGAAAGCCAGGAGCTGTTTGCTATGTTGGACCCTAAGGATATTGTCCAAGTATTTCATCCAGCTGCCTTTCCTGATGAGCACAATTAAACCCCATGAAATAAACCCTAATTGCAGGTTGGGTGTGCTTTTAAGTGTTTTACAGTAGCATTATCTGCTCTATAAGCACTTCCAGCCAAAACAGATCCACTTCACACCTGTAGCATTTGCAACACCGGCAGGATGAAAGGCAATCTCCCATTTTAGGAATGCACTCTAAAGAAGTGAGGAAGTTTGTTCAGGTTAGCCTGCTACCATCCTGGTTAAGAATGAGGAAAATACGCATCCAGGCTTCGTGGGTACAACCTTTTCCCATACTTTTTACATGCAGAAAACTGTTTTTTAAAGTGTTCTGTATGACAAACACTAGCTGCTGCCTAGGCAGCAATGCTGGGCCACATGTTGAGCAAACCAGATGAAAGAATCTGAGCAATAAATGGTGGTGTGCACGTGATAGCAGAGAATTACGTGCATCCATGGAAGTCTCTACAAGAATATTGTTTGCAAGGCATTTCATCCAGCTCGGCAGAGATACCATAGATCCGTGGGTATTGTGGTCTCACAGACAGAAACAAACATGAAGGGTCATGTGGTTGGTGGTTAGTTTTACTCAGGGTGAGTTAGAAAGCTCTTGCAGGAACAAAGGCATGCAGAGTAAATGAATGCTGGCATGGGAGGGATTAGCAGTGAATGCCTGGAACTGAGGGAACCACAGCCATAGTGGGTGGCACAGACAAATGCCTCCCTGGACACTGCACCAAAAAGCATTTACAGAACCACTGGCTGTGTGAGGAGCAGGTTGCTAATTTGTATATGTGCAAATTCCCCACCTGTGGGCACGGTCTTAGTGGACTCTTTCAGTAAAACCAGTATTTAAGCATTTAAAACCAGTATTAAGTATTTAAGGCAGTGGACCTCTTCAGATGTGGTAATTGTATTTACCTATATTGCTCTTAATGCTTCTTTCAAGTTACTCAAGTTTAGTTTACTCTTGTTGGTTTTTTGGTTGGTAGTGATTGATGGTTTTGATTTTTTTCTAGAATAGAAAACCTCTGCAGATTTTCAGAAAAAAAATGCAGCAATGTCCTTGCTCACTGTGAGTGCAAGCATACATCCTGCTTGTTTTGTGCCTGCTCAGGCAGGGCTTTAAACAATCATTTGCTTCTCTCCAACTTGCCTGTGCATGAGCCAAGGAAATAAAAGGGTGGGCAGGTCACCTGGAACCAGGATTGCTGCTGAAAGCCTGTTGATGTTAACCCAAAGGTACAGGGAAAAGGTGTCCCCTTTCAGGCTGTTGGGAAGTTTAGTTTTGCCAGGCATTACAAACTTTTCTAGCTCATTTGTTAATAATACACCTGCTGTGCACCGGGCATCTGGGAAGCCACTGAAGAAGGAGCAGCCTTTGTGGGATCCTGTCTGGTCGGTTGCCTGAGCATGGATAAGAAAGCCATCTCAAAAAAATAATCTGTCCCTCATGCCACCAGACCTGACTGATGCCTGCTGGCGATGCTTTCGCCTCTCTAAGTGTCAAAAGAGCTTTCTGCAGGTGAGCTGCTGCTTGTATTCCTAATCAAGTTCCAATTCGTCGTACAGCTAATTCTTCTTATAAGTCTGATTAACTTTGGTGGCCTGACTCACATAAAGGTAAATGTGTGTGAAAGGACTTGCAGGATCAGATCTTGAGTAGTCAGCATCTTATTCTGCTACCTAAAAGCCTCATAATGATTTCTTAGCTGACTTTGTGCACTGATTGCATGTTCCTTAATAAATCCTGAGCCTCTCTTGCCATTTCTTCCATCTGCCTCCAAAACCATATTGCCTTTGTTTTGGATGTCTTTTTAACTGTTGTTTCATCCTGCTGAGCTCAGACAAACAAGCAAGGTGAAAAGCAGTACTGTGATGCAAACTCATGACACTGTAAGAGATGTTTATCACCCATTCAGGTAGCATGATAATTGCTTTTAAGATGCCACTCCCTTCAACTAGAGCCATACAGGTCAGTTGCAATGCTTTTGACATTTAATGTTAAGAATAAGGCTTTAAATGCACATAATTTTGTTTTGCTTTTTACAGAGTCCCAATTTGTCATTCTTCAAGGCACAGTTTTTGTTTCCTATGACTCAGCGGTAATGCCCTTGCTTAAAGCAAACACTTCCCAGGATTTTCCCTTGTGTTTTTCATATTTTTTGGTACAGTTACAGCTGTGTTTGGTGTTAGCAAGCTTTCTGGTGAACCATGACCACTATTTTCCTATTAAACTTTTTTAAAAAGCTGGGAGCTATCATTCTTATAGCAAAGTGCTGAATGTAGAGCTGTGAGGAAAAAGCATCATTACTAAAGCCCTTTCAAACAGAGTATCTCATAAATTTATGCTGTACTTGTTTCCATCAGGAATCAGTTATGAATTATGAAACTCTTATTTTACTGATCACATGTCCTCAGTACACTCTGTTCATTTAGTTGGCCTCACTTGCATTTCTACATGCAAAATACTTTTAAATACCATAAGCAAAATCAGTGATACTGTCAAATCCTCCTTACAAAAGCCGATTGATTTTATATGCATCTTTTGCATCAGTCCCATGCTGATTTTCTCTCTGAGTTTTAAAACTGGTCTTGCTAGAACATCACTGTGCAACCCATACAGGGTTTCTGTGTTACTCAATGTCTCTGTCTGATGTATTTTCAGTGTCAGGATCAACTGCATTAGACTCAGTCACCAGCACAGTGACAGACTGAATCAGCAGCCTGGTTCGTTACAGCTGTTCTGATTTCCTGTATCACTTGTCCCACTTACACCATGGAAATGGTTACATGGAAATGTCAGGTTACTTTCAGTGTTGAGAGACATTTTTTTCTTCATTCTCTTTTGGTGAAAGAATATAAGGGTGATGATGTTACTTGGTTGACAGACCCCTTGTCTGCATTTCTGCCATCAAAAACCATCTCTTAGTTCTCTGCAAGCACCTTACTTTGGGGAGTCTCTCATATGGATGGAGATGAGATGAGCTTGTGGTCCCGCATTAAACCATGCTGTGAGTTACACGCACGCCCTGGTGAGGTACAGGCCTTAGTCCATGGTTGCACAAGAGCGTCATCAATCTTACCTGAACTCATTTCCCTTGCTGTCCTGCAATCTGTCCCTCTTAAACCCCGAGAACTCAACCAGCCACAGCCAGCCCCGTTGCACACATCGGCAGGCGGGAGTGCGCGCAGGACAGATGAGAGGGCCTGGCTCCCTCGGTTTCCCGGGCGGGTATGAGGCGAGTGAGCTCCTCGCTCCCGCAGGGACGGAGCGGGGTCCCGGCTGTCGCGGCCGAGCCCCGAGCCCGGGGCGAGCGGCGGCCGCTGGGTGGCAACAGCCGCCCGCCGGAGAGGAAAGAGAGGACAGGAGAGGAGGGAGAGGGAGAGAAAGAGGAGACAGGAAGAGAGGGAGAGAGGAGAGGATGCTGGCACTAGGTATGGTGCCGGGTACCTCCCCGTGCCCCCTAAACAACAGATGCCAGAACGATTAAACACCCTGAACGCCTCCTCAGTCACCTGGAAAGGCGCTGTTTCGTACATGTCAGAAACCAATTCCTCGGTGTGGCCTCGAAACAAATCCCTTGGATCACCGAGGGCACAGGTGAGCTCCGTTTAGGGGAATCCTCGTTTGGATGCGGAGACTTCCCCTTCTTCTGGTGGAGGGAAAGCTGCTCACCCTTCCCACACCAGTGCCATTTCCTCAGAGGAGCAGCCACCCTACGCGAGACATGTCCGTGCCTGAAGGAACCATTTCTGAAAACAGAGGCTTGGAGGGCAGGGTGCATTCATTCCCAGTGCTCCCTGTCCAAGCGAACTCATGATCACAGCTTTGTTTATGCATTTTATTCCTTTTAGGTTCGGGGTAGTTTATAGATGAGATTATCATCCCAATCGACATTATATCGACATTATATCGACAAAAACTGTCAGAATTTATCAAACGTCTCTTTTCCCCTCCTGTACTGAGCAGAGAAAGGTGCCGGGAATGTCCTGCCCCTGTTTGGCTTGGCATTTCCCCGGGATAGTGTCCCATTTCACCTGGGGCAATCCCAGCATCACACATCCCTGACCTCCGATGTCGCTGCTCGGGGTGGCAGGGGGGCTGAGCCATCGCTATTTCCCAGCTCTGTGGGTTTAACCAGCTTTAAAGGTTAACTCTGCTTCTTCGGTCATCTCCAGATTGACTCATCTTCAAGCAGCTCCAGCAGCCCCTCTTCAATGTAAAAAAATTCTTCAGGCCTGGCGCAGGGACAAACCTGAGCCCCGTTTCTACAAAAAGTCCTAAAACCCAACTCCCTGCCTGTCCCATCGCCCGAACACCGACCGGGCGGGCGGCCTGCGTGGAGCAGGTGTGTGGGACCCCGCAGGGCCGGGGCCGCCGCCGGGAGGGGGGCACCCGCACAGCCGGGCCGGCGGGATCGGCCCCGCACCCCAGATCGGCTCCGCGGCCGTGCGGGGGTTGCGGCCAGCGCGCCCCGCGCCCCACATTGCACGGAGCCCTGCACGGCTGCAGCGGGCCACTTTGCTTTTTAAAAAGGTGTATTCGGACTTTTTTTTTCCTCCCCGTTTCCTTCATTTATTTATTTATTTATTTATTTATAAATTTTATTTATTTATAAATTTAAGAAATTTATTTATTTACATGAA
>VXAZ01000551.1:62208-346569 GCA_013399875.1 Gymnorhina tibicen
GGCGGGGTGCGCGGGGCTGCGCGGGCGGGCGGGCGGGCGGGCAGCGGCGCCGCGGCCGCGGTCCCCATCGGCACCAGTCACACCGCACACACGCCCCGTCCGCGCCCCTCCTCGGCAGCGCCAGGGGCTCTTCCTCCGCCGATACAAAGCTGCTCGGGAAATGGCAGCAGTCAAAAGCAATTTTCCTTCTTTATTTTTATTTTCGTTTTTTAATTAATTTTTTTGCGCTCTTTCTTGTGAAAAAGAATTAATTTCCTAAATACATACAATTTTTTTTCAAATTTTTAATTTTTTGGTGTGTGCGTGCGTGTGTGTGGAAGCACCGGGTTCCTGCGATCGGTGTCTGAATGAAACTACGTAAATGCATATGTCTGTACGTTGCACTGGAGGGAAAAACAGAGCACTTCTGCGAGAGCTTGGATTCAAATGTGGTTCATCTGGTCTCCAGGATTTTCCGTCTCTTTGGGGTTGTTCGCCTTCCCGGGCTGCGAGGCGGGATTTTCTGAGCTTTGACACATCTTTGGAGATGTCTGTTAAACAGGAGTCTGGGAAAAAACATTTGAAATCGTAGAAATATTTTTTTTGCCCCTTTCCCGTCCCCTTGGTGACTTGAAGCATCAAAGCGACCAGAACTTAACGCTTCTGAAGACTTGTGATGTTTGGATTTTATTGTTGCTATTTTTCTTTTAAAGGAAACTTGACAGAGGAACATATTTATAGTCCAAGTAAGTACTTTACAGAGGAAATTTAGTTTGTGTAACTTAACAAAAAAACCCAAAACCTAGTGTTGAGGTTTCTAGCATAAAGTGCATTGGATTAACGTCCATCCAAGGCTGCTTAGCAAATCGTGTTGAATTGCAGTTTTTACAGTGTGTGTTCGTCCGCTCCTTCGTGTCCATGGTAGTCCAGCACCTAGGGGAAAATGCACCTGATTTTGAGTCGGTATAATATTTTTTAAGATGTATTTCAACACCGAGGAGGAAATGGTCCTAAAGTAAATTTATAATAAGTAATAAATGTGCACCTGGAAGTAAAGTATTTACAGCATTTTAATCCCTATTTATGCCGTGCATCTCAAACCAAGGAGGAAACACTGAGAAGACAAAAGTACCTCCGAGACCCCGAGAACTCCCCCACACCAGCATGAATGAAACCGTGTCCAATACAGTAACTGGATTATAATTTTTGGTGTTATTAATTTTATTATTATTGGCTGCTTTACTTTTTTGGGTTCATCCTGCTCCTCTTCTTCCTCTCTCCCTTCCTCTTGCTGCTTCCTCTTGGGAATTATGGCTCATCCGGGGAGAAGAGGCTACGATAACCGGGAGATAGTGCTGAAGTACATCCACTATAAACTCTCGCAGAGGGGATACGACTGGGCTGCCGGCGAGGACAGGGCACCCCTGCCTCCAGGTCTCTCTGCTCCTGCTGCTGCTGCGGTTGCTGCTGCTGCTGGGACTTCCTCTGATCACACTGGGCTGGTGTCTCCGCACCCTGAGCCCCCCGGCTCGGCTGCTGCTAGCCACACGCCCCCGGCTGAGGGGCTGCGCCCTGCGCCCCAAGTCGTCCACCTTGTCCTGCGCCAGGCGGGGGACGAGTTCTCCCGACGCTACCAGAGGGACTTTGCCCAAATGTCTGGCCAGCTGCACCTGACACCCTTCACGGCCAGGAGCCGCTTTGTGGCGGTGGTGGAGGAGCTCTTCCGAGATGGGGTCAACTGGGGCAGAATTGTGGCCTTCTTCGAGTTCGGTGGCGTGATGTGCGTGGAGAGCGTCAACCGGGAGATGTCTCCCCTCGTAGACAGCATCGCCGCCTGGATGACCGAGTACCTGAACCGGCACCTGCACAACTGGATCCAGGACAACGGAGGCTGGGTACGTCCCCCAATTGCTCGCTTCCTCTCCTGGCTCTGGTCCATGGCTGGTGGGACCCTGGGTTGGGCAGTGCCCGGGAGATCGTGCTCACAGGAGCAAAAGGTTTGCACAGGGGGTGTTTGCACTGGGATGTGCCAAAGCAGTGCAGGCCTTCTGCCAGTTGTCAGTTTTCACCTCGATGCTGGGTACGGTGGAGTGGTTTGAGATGGGGGGGAACAGCTACAGCTCATGGGGGACACAGCTACAGCTTGTGAGCGAAAAGGGCTGAGCGAGGCACTGTCTTAATCAGCGGTCTCCACTTTCCTGTGGTCTCCACTTCTCCTGTCCAGCCTTGCCTATTGGCAGAAGCAAGGCAGGTTCCTAGCCAAGGCAGAGTCCTGCAGGGGGTTGGAGGGGGCGGCAGAGATGCCCATCCAGCTGCCAGGGAGAGGCACATTGCGGCAGGTCCCAGGCGTCGGGACAGCAGGGGCCACTGTGCGTGTGTGCACGCGGTGTTCCTGCCCGTGAGGGGTGATGCACGAAGCTGGTGTGCAACAAACAGGATCCTGGTGTTACCAGTGAGCAGGTGGCCATTGGTCTGCAGCTGTGGTTTGTCACTGGAGTGGGGTTTTATGGTATAAGATACGTCTAGTATGAAAAATCTTTGTCTCGAGATGAAACAAAGGTGCTGGGAGCCGTGTCTGTGCGATTGTTCTGGAAAATGAGCATTTGTTGTGATCTGATGGGTGACTGTGTTTCTGGGGTAGAGATCACCTCTGTCTGGAGTGGGCTTCAGCATCAACTAGAAAGGGAAGATTTCCATTTGTGGAAAATGGACAGCTTTTTTACTTGTAGTCAGTCAAAAGCCTTTCCTTTTTCTCTCTCCGTCTCTTTCCAGAATAAGTAACTGCATTGAATTAGAAGGGTATTCCTTTCCTTTTTTTCCTTTATTAGTTGATATACTGGAACAAAATGTGGTCCCAGCCGCTCTCCCACAAACCAAACCTGTTGTATGCGTAAAGCTTATGATATTAATGTTTTGAACGGAGAAATGGCACAAGTTGTACTGAAGAAGCCTAACATCTGGGCTGAGAGCTGGCATAAGTCACCTAGAAATGGAGGTCAGCTAGGTAGGACACCGGCAGTTTCAGGTTCAGTCTCCTGTGAAATACAGAAAGCTGATCAATTACACAGCACACCTTTAAGAGGTGCGTGTAAATGTAGTGCATGTTTCCCAGTTAACATGTTTTTCAAGGCTGGTGTTCTTTAGCACTGTGTCTCTTGGTAAGTCAGTGTTAGGCTAAATAACGTGCTGCCTGCATTGACCATCTCTGTTAAAAAATGAAGGTGTTGCCTCTCCCTGCTGCTGAACCCGCCTGACTAAAGGGGATACATGTCCAGGGATCCAGAGGACATCTCCTGCTGCTATTAGAGGGAGCGAGGCTTTGGGGCCCTTTTCTCAGCACCAAATCCACATTGCGCACCTCCCAAAGGAGTGCTGCTGATCCCTTGCCACAAGTCATACCGAAGGCAGGATTGTTGTCCTGCTCTCCTCTGCTTCCATCAAGAAGAAAAAAAATTCTAGATTCATGGGGCCAGAAGGGGGAGCAAAAAATGTGTGTGTGCGTGTGTGTCTGTGTATTATATACAAATAACGCACACACATGCAGACCCACACTTATGTACATACACGCATACAAAGTGACTCCAGCACTTGGTTGCTGGGACCACACTTGGGTGAGGGAGGTCTGTCCCCCGGTCCCCTAGTTCATGGATCACTACAGAGGGTTTGTTAGCGTTGTGGGGGTCTTTTTTCACAAAACGGATAACCGAGGGGAAAAAAAAATGTGCGAACAGTTCAGGCTTTTGGAGACCTTGGCTTGTTCAGAGACAAGCAGCTAAAGGGTTAGGGATTTTGCGATTGCACTTCTGGGCTGGGATGCCTAACTTGTGCGTAAGTCCCTCCTCAGGCTGGAAGCCCGTCTGCGGAGCTGGGGCCCTCGGTTCGCTCCAGAGCCAGTGAAGTCATTCTGTTGACTCCAGTGAGCTTTGGATCAAATCGTAAGCATGCTGGAGATGTATTGTCCTGTGGGTGTACTGTGTAAAGAGAAACATAAATAATGAATAAAACCGAGAATGTGAAAAGACAGGTGTTACCAGGCGTGATTGGCCAGAGGAGGCGAGTGCTGGAGCTGTTGCTCGACAGTTAGAAGTACAAGAAGCTCAGACTGTAAACAATGACTGCCTTTAAAATGAAAGGATAATTCTTATCAATAGCCATTTAATTGTTTATTGGGGTTTCCTATCAACAGAAGCTTCAGAATTTGGATGCATGTGATACCGCTTACTGCCGCGTGTTATTTGTAATGTACACATGGAAGATGTGCAAAATACTACCTGAAGGTGGCCTTTGCCTGTCTCTCTGGTACATGGCTGGTACCTTTGAGCCATAGCATTATTAAACACCGGCAAAACCTTCTAGCTGGTTACAAAGAACAAAAGACTAACGTGAAGTTGCAAACACAGCTTTTGGGATTCTCTCTTTCAGGCAGGAGAAATCAAGGAGGGCGTGGGGCAGTGGATTTTTCTCTTTTTTTCTTTTTCTAGATTTCAGGATCTGTCAGCGTAAAAGGATGTTTTAATATATTTGTTCAGTCTTCAACTTGCCTCTTGCACCATACCCTACCATAAACCTTATTCATAAGTGGCTCTTCCAGCCTTGTAAGTCATGCTTGGTAGGACTTCGGCACAGCCACTTGCAAGGTCTCCCCGTCATGCAGGGTGCTGCAACAGGCAGGAGCCCTGGCTGCTGTAGCCCTCTCCTCCTTTATGTTGTGGCTCCCTGCTATTTTGTGGAGTGGTAAGTTTATTAGAGGCTGCGTAGTTCCAGAGAAGAGAGCGTCACAGTTAGTCGTGAGAGTATATTTTACACAGCAGGTAAGTTGGGCAGCATGGGCCTTGTGTCTCTTGGATGGGTCTGTGTCTTACACTCAGGTCTGAAATTTGGTTGACATGTTTTTCTTATTTGTCTGTTTGGTTTGAATCCATTCTATAAGCTGGCAGTGAGTTTTCAGGATGTGAATTCTTCATAGTGCAAGGGAAACAAAGAAGGAAAGCATATTGAAGGGCAGGGTGGGAGGGGGATATAGCTGGTGGAGTATAAATTTTAGGCACTAGACATTGGTGATAATGGTGTCTGGGGGTTGTTAATGCCCTTACAATACACGGCCTCATGGGTTTGTTTAGAACTTAGAAAAAGAACAGATGGGGACTGCACGTAATCTGCATTATTAGCTTGTGGTTCTGGTGGCAAATAAACGCCACTTTCAAAGATTTTCACTTTGGCCAGGATACCACAATATTGTACTTTGGCTTGATAACATCTTAATTGTATTAGAAAATAAAAAAGAGGAGAACTAGCTCATCTCTGCAGTTTCGTGGTACTTGGTATAATGTATGCTTTCTGATTAAAAACTTAATGGCTTCATTTTGATTTCCAGAGCTGCAGAAGGACTGGCTTGGCAGTGGCCTGTCACACTTGGCAACTTTTTTGACATTGACATGGGGAACACTGAAGGGATGCAGTCGGTGTGGGAGAAGTAACTGTGTTTGTCTTGCAGTGATGGGTTCCCTCTTTGGGCACACAACCTAACAGACGTGGGAGCCATGCTTAGCTCTGGGCACTTCTAGTCCAACATATGGCTTTCTCCCCAAGCTGTTCAAGAAAAACGAGCATGAGAACTACAGAAGGAGACACAGGCACCATCATATTTACATAGACATGTACATTTTTGATGTAAAGAATGCAAAAGCCCAGGTGAGAGAAGCAGAGAGAAAATTCAGCTGAGAACGCCTAATTTTAAATTACTGTATTTACATTTGAACCAGGAATGCAATGGTCATGTGTTTTCATTTGATTCTGTTCCTTTAATGTGGTTCTTTATATTCTGCTCGAGAGTTAAGGCCAAATAAGGGGAAGGATTTAGATGTCTGAAATGGACCTTAGGCTGAACATAAGCTCTTGCATCCTCCGAGTGCCTGCCTAGCCAGAGTGGTGACCGAAGTCCCTGGCTTCTCACTGTCCCTCACCCAAACTAGTCAGGAGCTGCTTCTGCCATGAGAGAAGGGAGCCACTTAGGGGCTGTGCGGGACACTGTTCCCAAGGACCTCCCTGTCCTGAAGCTGGCAGGCACCCTCTGGCCCAGCTGCTGTTTCTTAGGTGCCACCCTCAACTGCAAACAAATCTGAGGAGAAGCCTCCACTTTTCCTGGTGGTTCCTTAGTTTAGGCCTCTCCTGAGCTTTGACCATGAGACTTTCTCTAGCCTGGCAGTGGGGCGTACACTCCAGCATCTCAGGAGGTGTCACTTTCCAGATGGCTGCTGATTTTGCTGAGGTGTCCTCCCCTCTGGCAGCAGGGCTCCTAATTCTGCAGGGGTGAGATTTCATTTGGTGGAGGAGGAAGATCTAGGGTGTCTAATTCCTGCAGTCTGATGTGTTTTCTCAGGTGGCTGTCCACAGCCAAATGGATAAATGCTTCTTGGATGAGCAACGAGACCCCAGATTTCCCTTCTCCTGAGCTGACTGTCTTAATCACTGAGCTTTCTCTTTTTTATTTTGTGCCTAGTAAATCATTAATTTTCTTTGCTTGGCGGCACACCTTGGAAAGGAAGCTTGGAGGATCGCCGGGCCCTGCAGTGGTCCGTGGCTGTGTCATGAAGGTGAGGGATGGCAGATGCATCTGCCTCCAGGACAGAGCTAGAGATCATGGATATCGGTGTGGCTCAGGGCCCTTCCTGAGCTTGTCTGTAGGGCACTGACCAAAATCCCATCCCTTTTGGGCTCTGGAGCTGCTCTCCCAGCAGCTCTGCCAGGCACCCACCTGCACAACACGTTGCTTCTTGTGCAAGTCCCAAGCAAAAGCCTCCTGCTTGTTCAGCACAGGACTTCACCTTGCTTGGAGAGGGATGCCACGTGCTTGGCCAAGGAGAGCATGGAGCAGAGGTGCTTTGAGTTTCTTCCGCAGCGACGTGCGGCCTTGCAACAACTCAATCCCCAGTGGGGCTAACCCCAAGTCACTGTTTGACTGGTAAAAGGAAACTATCTGAAATCCACTCAGTTAAATAAATGAATTGGCAGTTTCAAGTGCTGCACCTTCTATAGGTCCTTTGCCAGTTTTTGTGGCTTTGTGGGTTTATAATTGAATTCTCAAAATATTATCAAAATATTTTTCTTTTTGCTGTTGCTGAAGAGCAAGAAATTCGTTCTGTGGAGGACCCATGCCGAAGCAAGAAGGAGAAGAGCTAGGGCAGAAAGAGAAAATGATTGTGGTTCTCTAGTCCCTTTCATTTATAATAGCTTTCTCTGTAACTTGCAACAACATTAGGCTGCGTATTTTCTCAGAAGTCTGTTTTCTTTCTAAAAAAAGCAAAAAAAAAATATATTGACTGTGACCTTTAAAATTTCAGAACCAGGGGTCTCACTTGTGGAGATGATGTCATTTGCCTTGATCTTGCAAAGAACTGTAAAGTTCAAACAGCAATCCTATTAAAAAGTTCTACTTTACTTTCAATATTGAGAAAGAAGTTTGTTCTGTGCCTGCACTAACACAGGCATCTCCCGAGCTGCTTTGTTAGCTCTGCTGGACAGTAAGGAGCTTAGTTTTTTAAGTATGTAGCTTGAAATTCAGAGTCGGTAATCCATGAAGAAAATCCAGTTGAATTTTTCTGCCGAGGCACAAGCGTTCCTCCGATGGCAGAGCACGGCTCTAGCAGGAGAATCACAAGACCTATGCAATGATGTGTGAAATTGCATGTGGAGCAGAAGCATTTTCCCAGCGGCCAGATCCCAGGGCCTGAACTTCCTAAGGCAGCCTGGGAACTTTGTACTGCATCGCCAGCAAACATTAAGCCCTTGTGCTCAGTACAGGTGTCCCTGATGAGAGGGTCATCTCCCAGCAGGCTGGACCTGGCACGGTGGAGGGAGGTGGATGCGGAAACGGGAGTGGTGCTCAGGTGTCGCTCTGAAACCTCTGCTGTGGTTTTGGTCTCGTGTGGTGGTTTGTGCCTGGCGCACGGAAAGCCAGCCTTGTGCTCTGCCATTGCCACTGAGGGATGCTGGGCCTGGGACTCGGGACAAGGGTGGCTGCAGTGGTGGCTCTCTGCTGGTACCAGCTGCCAGCAGTCGTGCTGTGTCCTCGTCTCCCATCTTGCTCTGCAGCCCCCTCGCCGAACCAGCCCAAAGCCGTTTAGCACCACAGTCCTGCCCCCAGGGCTGCTGGTAACGCAGTGGCCACTGGCTTCTGACCTGAGGTCTGGGTAGCCCCAAACTGGGTCGGCAGTCACAGAACTAAAAAACAGTGTGAAAGGGCTGACTGAATAATGACTATCCTTTTAGCAAAGAGGATTTTTACTTTTTGCCTAATTCATTTACGTACCTTTTGGTGATGAGGGTTGTGGTGAGAGGTTCTGGTTCTTTGCCTGTTTTCTCTTTCTGGTTCAAGGTGGACCGGCAGTCCTCAGCTCTCTGACTGCCCCCTTCCATCCCCTCTGCTGGCGCTGGGCACTGGGTGCTGGGCAGGGTACTGGGCACTGCCACCTGGCCATCAGGAACTGTGTGTGCCAGGTCTGGCCTTGCCCTGCCCACCTCCATCCCTGTTTTATTTTCGTTCACACCCTTGGGAGGGGGGAGCCCAGCCCTGTTTGGTTTGTTGGTTTTATAAAAATAATTTATTTATGAGCACCTCGTGGCTGCCCTCCTGCTGATTTAGTAATAATAATAACAACATTTGTTACTCAGTGGCAGCAAAATACTGATTATTTCTAAGGGCAGTACCGGCCTGTTTTATTTTCCATTTCATATATAATAATAGGATGGATGAAGGTGTGCGATGCCATAAATCTTCTCTTCCCCAGCAGGATAACATCCAGGCCTTCTTGGCAAACATGAATGCTGATGACAGATTTGAGGGATTTTTATTTTACTCTGGCTTTCAGTCTCATTAACAATCTGATGGCTTTTTTTTTCCTTTTTTTTTTTCTTTTGGCTCCCAAAAGACTATGAAACCGGATGACTTTTCAAAATGCATCTGAAAGCCTGGAATTTATTTTCTGTTATTTTATCTTAATGCTAGTTTGCTGTCATAAATATTGTACATTGATAGATTTTGCAAAATCCCCCCCTTGCTGTAAAGTTCCTTGCCAGTTTCTGGATTTTACAGTTAATGAGTAAGAAAACAAATCTGATGTTAGAAAGTGTTGCCACTGACTTCAGTAGGAACAGGAAGAGGCACTTAATTGTACAATTGTAGTTATGTTTACTTTGTATATGCGGCAAGAAAAATAAGATCAAATGAAAAAGCCACAGGTTTTCAGCTAATAGAGAAAACCAGCCTTTTCTGCAACACATGATTAACCTTTGGAAGTTGTTTTCATGGGAAAGCTGTGAGTGGAAGTACTGAGTTGCATTCAGGAAAGGTTTAGATATTAATAAGGGTAAGGAAAACATCTATGCTTCTGTTTGAGTCAAATTGCTTGAAAGGGCAGTCATACACCTTGGGGTAAATTTAACATCAGCTGCTGAAACCAGATCACCAGGTGCTGAGGGCAGAGCTTTCTCCAGCTCTTTCAAAATTATCTATTCCATTGCTTCTCCCCCAGAGCACCTGGTGTTGGTCAGTGACTGGGGATACTGGGATGGATGTGCTGCTGGTCTCATCCATCCAGGGAGAACTTCTTACTCCTGCATGTGTTTTGTTAAGGTAATTGTAGATGCACTTGGTGTGTTTCTAAGAGTACCCACATGACAGAATTTACTCCTGTGCTGACTGGAGCTCTGCTATGAATTGCCACACGAGTACCTAACTTCGCATTTAAAGTTGCAAGCCCATCCTCCTTGTATTTGTCATCGAAGTTCTGCGAAAAGAAGCAGGTGCTGGGTTAGTGGTTCAACTCAATGATCTTAGAAGTCTTTTTCAACCTAAATGATTCTGTGATTCTATGATTTTGAGTTAGTTGAATGAAATAGTCAGCATCCTTCAGTGCATATATAATTTTATTTCTATTTTATGTAGGAAGCACAAAAAGAATGATTCCATTTTGTTGATTGAAAAGGCAACTCAGTGGGTTTCAGGGTACTTCAGTGAGTAATTTAAGAATGTGGGCCAGGTACAATCAAAAAGAAAAGGCCTCATTTTTCCCCACATAGTGACTGAAAGAGGCTGTCGCGCAGTTGTTCGAGAAATTAACTAAGTCAAAACTTAACTTCCTCTTCTTGGCTCTAGTACTGAGTACACGATAGGATATGGGGCAAATCACTAATATCTCTCTTTTTCAGTTAACCCATATATGAAAGAGGTATTCATGCTAGTTATACAGTACATAAGGTATGAGAAATTTGTTGTTGCCCATCATGCTATCATGAGTTGGGCTGATGTTCTATAATTCAAAAAAAAGGAGTACAGGGTACAATTTTGAACAAAATGTCCATTTTAGTAATTCGGGACTTAGAATAGAGCTCAAATCTGTAGCATTACATTTTATCGTTACTTGAGTTTGCTAGCCTGGGAAAGAGCAAAGTGGGTCAGACTGTGAAACTGTCTAGGGTGAGATGTGAGTGGAGAGGAGATAAAAGAAAGAAAAAAAACAAGTTACATGGAAATTAGGCTTAAACTTTTTCAGCTCCACTGTTTGGATGCGTTTAGCAATGCTTGTGATGGAAACAGATTAAAAAGATCGGTTTCAGGTGTTCGTTTCTAGTTTTTATGTAGGGGAAGGGTGAGCAGTGTGAGAAATGGCAAATGACAATATTTGTGTTTTCCTTTAAGTATCAGCACGGTTCATTGGATGTTTCAAGAAGGAATTTCTATTCCCACCATATGTAAAAACTATCTGTGGCACTTCAGGGAAGGAGTAGTATAGGTATATCATGTGCACCTGTAAGAAGTACCTTCATACACTTGTATTCTTGTGTTTCCATTCACAAGCTTGACTAAATGTTCAGATGCAAGCAGCAAAAGCAATTTTAGAACACTTTAAAAAAAAGGTGAGTAGTAGTCAAACCTTTTGGCTTAACCATGAGCTTGAAGTTACTCTTAACTATCTTGCTGAACTGAGGCTTAGGAGACAAAATTCTTGTTGCGTGCCTTGGAGAGACTTGCGTGAGTCACTAGAAAGATGGGATAAGACCACGGACAGCAGGCCAGTGAAATCTATGGGACAGTCCTGTAGCCTGTTTTTGTGATGGAATAACTATTCCAAGTTTTGTCTCTAAAGGAATGAACTCCTTTCTTAAGAATATTCTTCACATGTTCATACTGTGTATTACAAAACGTAGTAGAGGATCCTATTTCTAATCTCTTATTTTTAATAGAGAAAAAAGAGTTAGAAGTAAATCAAAGATAAATACACCAGTAAATGAGTTGGCATTTCCATTACCAGAATAAGGTGGTCAGTGCTGTAGAGAGATAAAACCTGTTGAAATTCTCACAAATGAAATCACAGCTTAAGTAAAAAAAAAAAAAGAAGGCACTAAAAAAACTGAAGTTCATAACAGAAGCAAATTCTACATTGTGCTCCAAGTGTCTGCAAATTTTTGCTCAAGTCAGACATATCCAAAGCCCCTCTCCTGAAGTGATCTGGCACATCACATTAAATCACTCTGTCCAAATATCTAATCCTCAGTCTGCTGCTGGATGCACAAGGTCTCGAATATAACTGAGAAGGAATCCTAATGCCTGTGTTATTTCCAGGTTCCAGCTTGACCTGTTCCTTCCTCTGTTTTCCAGATCTGCAGTAATTAGCAGCACTGCTGTGGAGCTTGGCTGGGGGAAAGGCTTTGCTCCTCACGGGGCCGGAGTGCCGCAGCAGGGCGCCCCGATGAGGGAGAAAATAAACCAGTCTCTTGAAATGTCAGGTGGCAATCAAGGCTGCAAGTAAATGAGCCGGCCTGGAGTGTGTTCAGGCTTCTGCAGTAGCTCACGGCTGTCTGCAAAAAGTCCCTGCAGTAGAAAATCCGCGTATTTGGCTCCAGACTGAATGTGTGGAATCCTTGCTTGTTTTGAGTCAATAGCTGTTTTTTTCAGTGTGGGTGCTAGAAGCAGTGGTATCTAGCCTTGCATAGCAGTGAGCACGTGGGCAGACCCAGAAAGGGATCAGTGAAATGTTGTACAGAGCCTTGGTTACAGTGGATGCTTGGGCACGGCTGTGCGGTGGTGGAAAACTGGAGCAAAGCTGCCTCAGGCTTTGCCTTGAGAGTGCTTTTCAGCCTCCCCAGGCATCCTCACTCTAAGGGGAGCCCAGGATGCCACACATATCCTTCTGACTGTGCCTGTGTGGGACAGGGGTGGTAGTGTCCCACCAGGACCACAGCAGTTTTCTAGAAATTGGTCCTGCTCAGTTTTGGCCAGTAAAGCTCCTCAGCCCCAGGGGCAAGCTGGGGAGCCTCCCTGGTGCTTTAGGACCATGAAAGTGGGGCCTTTCCACTCTGCTCTCAGCCTGGGTGGCACAAGGGGTGGGGAAACCTGCCAAGGCATACCTTTGTACCTTTTTTCATACCAACTGAAGTGGATTGTTTCACAAGGGAATAGTGTATTTATTTTACAAGCAACTGGATTTCTCCTGCCTTTTTTAAAAAACAATTTTATTTTCCCCAACACAGTGAGAAGGATGTGTGTGACATGGTAGTACATCCTGCAGGCTGGGACTTCTGTGGGAGTTCAATGGACCGAAGGAAGAGGCAGCACTGGCACACTGTTAGACTGTGTAAACTGGCCCAGGGTTTGTTTTAGAAAACTTGCTTGCTTTTTTTTTCCCTCTCTCTGCTCCCTTCTCTTTCCCCCTGCAGACACAATGCATCATTCTTGCAAACGCAACTGTTTAATTTTAATAACTGGCCTAGAGCAAAAACTGACAGTGGGAGAGGAGCTGTTTGGTTTGCAGTCGCTGACAGCTGGAATAAACTACCTGTTCTTTTGGAAGGGATGGACAGGCAGCTTGTTTGGTTTTCAGGACACTTTGATCCCTAAAGAAACTCCTCTCAACAAAAGAAATAATGACTGGAACTGTGGCAGCTCAGTGTTACTGACTGCTCTTTATACGTAAGGCTCCAAGTTCGATGGGGAAGCGCTGTGTGCAGATGTCCCTTGTCTGTGTACTTCAGACCTTTCTGCTGAGAGCAGCTCCTCATTCTGAAGGTCACTGTCACCAGAGCCTTGGGAGAGACCCAGAGTCCCACTAAAATCAGTTTCCTATGATCAAGGTCCCTATCAGGCTGGTTTGACAGGAGCTCTTCAGAACAGCTAAATGGCTTGGGTTCTCAAAACCCTGCCTTGAAGCAATGAAGGCTGAATGATTAAGTTAGAGATTAAATAATTTTGCAATGAATGGTTTTACCTCTGGCTCCTAAAGAAAGTCAGCCTTCTTACTTTGCCAGTTCTCAGAAGAAAATGGCAGCAGTCCCATTTCCTCTTCTCTTCCCTCAGGGCCTGCCACCCTTTTATTTTTATTTTTTTCCTCCCAGGGCCATTAGACAACATGCAAATTATTGTTAATAGAGCCAGAACAATACTGCATTCCCAATGGGATCGTTAGGGTCAAAGCCATCGTGTGCCAGCCCTCAGTGTGATACTAATTTTGGCTGTGTCTGCCCCAGGGTTTGGAGGTCAAACGGAAGGGGGCTGTGAAGCACAAACCCAAGCAGGACCTGTCCCTGCAGCCCCCTACCCACAGCAGGCTCTGGCCAGCCTGTGCCTGGGGGTTTTCCTGACCCCCTGGCAAGGCTGGTGTGCTGCAAGGCACCAGCTCCTTCCTCTGCCTCTCCTGCAGCCTCCTCGAGGGTCCCTCGGAGGGGACAAGTGCTCTCCGGCACAGGGACCTTTCCAGCCTCTTTCCAGCCTCCCCTTCCCTGCTGCTCCACAGGGGCGTCTTTGTGCTTGAGAATTAAGAAAGCACCACATGGCTCATTTTGGTGGGGGCTTCCACTTATTTAAATAAGGGGATGCCTGGCAGCAAAAGGGTGGCCATTGGGCTGGGCTTACCAAAGGGAAGCCGGCTGCCCACATCCACCCTGAGCTTTGGTGCAGAGTCTCCAGAGGACAGGGGCAGGCTGGGGGAGCTGAGGAGAGGATGCTCTACCCCCACATCTCCTTCCTCTGCCCAATCCCTTGCTCCCAGGAACCCTCAGAGTCCCCCCATGGAGGAACATGTTGGCAATGAACCTTTTAACATTGGCTTTGGAAACTACATGGACTGTGTGCCACAGCTCAGAGGGAAAGGAAGGGCAGTTGCCTTCAGGCCTTAGCCTTGGGCTAGGTTCTGTCTCTTGCCTTTGCTTTAAAGTCATAGGATTTTGTCACTGGAGCTGTTGGCAGGGGTATTAGGGCATTTGCAAGACTCCTTTTGTAACACATTTTACAGGGAAGTGGTTGTAACTATATTTGAAAGTGAATGTGGGGGACAAAAGAGAAATGTATGTCTGACATCACTGACTGAAAGTAAAAATAGAGTGAATTGGATGTCTCTGTCAAGACTGGGATTGCAAGTTCCCTCTCTCCTACAAGACTTGCTGAGGGGTGGTTATGCCTGTGGCAGGGCAGGAGCTAAAATCCCCACCTCGGTTGCACTTTGGGAAATGGCAAGACCTGGACATCATGTCTTCACCCTAGGTTTTGGTGGATGAACAAAATTAAAAAGGAATGCATTAGATTTTATAAAATACTTCCAAATAGTAGTTTGGCTGGGCTTTTTTTCCCCCTCACTCTCTTTTTGACCTTGCCAAGGATTCTGTGCACTCCCCAATGCTATGAATTCGGATGTGCTTACCTTTAAAAGGTAGCAATAGACTCGCTGAAGTCTCTGACTTCCAGGGAAGCAGAATGAGAGGGCTCAAGCAGAAAGTGAAACTCTTTAAAAACACAAATGTAACAGAGCAGCCTTCTTTCATTTTCCCAACTGAGTATAATGCAAAAAGTAAACAGCTGGCACAAATTACTAATACAAGTTTGCCAGGAGGCTGAACACAAACACGCCAAATTCAGCAGTATGTTTTTGCACAAAGTTCAGCAGGTTTTTTTTATCAGACTTGTTGCAAGGTAGAGAAGGATATCTTTTGAAAGAAAAATGCCATTTGAAAAAATGTGGAAAATTCTCCTGCTCTACCTCCTACATGTTTCTATTGTCAAACAGTCACTGATCTTATTTTAGACTTGACCTTCGTGTTCTTTCCACAGCACACAGGCTGAATGACATGTTATTCAAGTTCTCAGACAATATTATGATATATCTGCTTTTATATTTAGCTGTAACTTTTATTCTCCTTATAAACAAACCCACCTAATGCAACCACCACCTATCCAGGGAAAGTATTTCCATTCCCCTCGGCTTAATTTGGACAAATTTGGCATGAAAACATTCAATAGTTCCATAATAACCTTTGCAACAGGATGCCTGCTGTGCTGACATGCAGGTCTAGAGCGACTTGTACCATGTGCCAGGAAATTGCATTCTTAAGAAAAATCTAGACATAAATTCTGAACAATCAACACTTAAATTTTGCGAAGTCTGGCAGCAAACTGTTATCTGCCTCATGGGTTTTCACTTTAATGACTTTTTACTTTCTGAGCACTACCTTTCTGTCCTTTATGCGGACTGTATGCTCCTGGCCCAAGCAGGCTGAGCTCTGGAGAGCGGAGAGAGGGGGCAATTTTCTCTTGTTGCTGTTCTGCGTTCCAGCACTGCACCTTGACATGGCAGGAAGTCTTTTCTTACCAAAAGAAAGCAGAGCTTAGCTGGAAGTTACAGAAATGGACATTTAGTGGTCATACACACCACTGCTGGGCTGCAGTGCAGTTCAGCCTTGCCTTTCCACCTGGCGAGCTGGAAAGAGGATGGGAAGAGATGGAAGTACCATCAGATCCATCTATCCTAAACCAGCTAGGGGCATCCTTACCCTGGGACAGGCCAGTTTGTTGAAGTATGAGGGGACTGAAGACAGGGAGGAAAAGGTTTTCCCTGCCTTGAGTTCTCTGAACACTTCATTCTTTTTTGCTCATCTCACTGAATGGGGAGAAAGCATCATATGGATGCCCATCTTCCAGAACTGCTGCCCTGCTGCCAGCTTGGACAAAGGCTCCATGATTCTCAAACGTTCCCCAGACCTCCATTGTTCCTACTTAAGGGAGCAACAGCATGGCTGGAAGACCTTTATGTGCCTCTCTGCCAGGACCTCCTAGGTATGCATCAAATGTTACATCAGCAAGAAAAGAGTGGTTGTGGACAGGAGCAATTGGACCCTGAGCTTTGCCACCAGGAGATTGCAAGAAAGATTGTCAAGGCACACACAGCTCCTTAGGAAAGAAAGAAGCCGCTGTTTTTTGCGATGAGTTCAGGAAAGCAAAGGGCCAATTTAATCGGCAAAACATTAAATGGGGTGCTAGGAGGAGGCAGGGTCGGGGAGGGGCATTCAGTGCGTACGAACTTAAAGCAAAATGAAGGGCTGCGAAACTGTGTGAACTGAACCCCATCAGGGAAGGCTTACTAAAACTTGAGCCAGGAAAAATTATAGAGTTCTATAAATAGCTAGATTGAAAATTGAATGCATTTGTGTGTGTGGATGCACACATCTATCTACGAGGTCATGTGTGTAAAAGAAATACAGTAGTACTTCGTGTGTCGGGGTTTTTTTAAGTAGTGGAAAATGTTTTAATGACTTTTTCTTTTTTTAATTTTTTCCTAGAGACAGTACATTATGTTCTGTCCTTAGGGCCAAAAACACAAAGTGCCTATTTTCATGAGGAATCCTACAGTAGGAGGAAGGGAAAGTATTATGCAGTGTAGCAAGAGTATAGTAGCCATTCCACAGTGATTACACATCCAAGCAAAGCCTGCACTAGAAAACTCAAAAATGTATTGGAAGCGGAAAACAAGACGTGTGAAGTGTTTCCTATTCCCTCCCCACGCTTAATGACAACCAAGCAAGCAGGGAGGTGGTCATGGAGTTTAAATTTAACCCCTTGTATTTGATAATACTGTATTTCAGTGGCAGGCAGCAAGCATGTTATGTACACACTAGATTGAGAACTTCCTCTGCTTAATAATTTTACTCCCGCAGAACTTTCAGTTATTTTCAGTATGCTAAAATAGTCCAGACACAAACCAGAAGTGACTGGAAGCACTAAATAATGCAGCAGACTTTGAAGAACTAAGGTGGTTTAAATGAATCCCAGCCTGAGCAGCTCCTTAATTGAAGTACAAAACTGTTTTTAGTTTTACACCAGTAATTTGTGATTCCGAGTCTGACCCCCCCTCCTTTACCTTTTAATATCTTTCATTCATCCTGTGATGGTCAAATGATGAATGAAATCAGTCTTCTGAAAAAAAAGAGCACTTTTCCATACAGAATTCAAATGAATTAAAGAATCTGTGCAGTTCTTCAATTTGATTTAAGAGCAAGACACAGTCTGGAGTGGTAATGCCCTCATACCATGAGGAAATCGAATTTGTATTCGAGTCCCCTTTGCCGGCTTGTTTAATCGTTTATGATAACATCAGTAGCTTGGTAAATGATGTAATGGGAGTTAAATCAGGATGACCAACATAAACATCTGTCAGTGCATGTGAACATTTGATGTATGACCCCAGGGCCCAGTGCAGCAGTCAGTATCTTGGCAAGCAGTCCTTGGACATCCGCGTCAGTCGAGGCTTCAGGACTGCACGCTGGAGAGGATACGTGTCCTCTGCTCCGTGCCGGTAGCAGGGTATGTGATCTGGCTGCTCGGTGTCGGGTGTAGCGCTCGGCAGCAGGTCCCCTCCTTGCTGTGGGCACAGCTCACCCCGGCGCCGAGGGGCAGGGCAAGGCGTCAGCATCGCGGCGCTTCTCCCGGTGCGCCTCAGCTGGCACCTGGTGTTGGTAGGCTCCTGCTCTTCCTCTGAATGCAGGAGAGTTTTACAGAGGTAATCGATGTCGCTCTGAGCAGCCGTGTAGTTTGAGATTCACAGTCCAATTTGCACCCAAAAAAATAAGCCTTAGTGTTTTGTGAACATAATTTCAGAGGAATGATTTCCCAGGCTTGGATTATGCTGGTGTTCTTTTCGTTCAAAATCATCTTGTCATCATGTTCTTGCTTAGATTTGTAATTTTCTGAAAGCAAGCTGGCTGGTATGTTCATGCTGCTCATTAATCTTTTTTTTTTACTTTTTTCTTTTTAATGGAAGTCATGTGGGAAGCTAAAAGTATCTAATACAGACAAACATGTAAGTTCCTGGATGTGTATGCCCTCTGCCCACCCACTCTGAGAGCAGCTTTGCTTTAACGTGTGGAGATAGGGGAAAACTCTTCCCATTTATGCTACGTCCTTGCTGTTATAAAAGTGGTTGCTTTCACACAAAAAATAGTCATATTTAGCTCTTTTACTCCATTTTAATCCCTTCAAGGTACAGCATGCTTATAATGACTTCAAAAAGAGCCTTTTATCAGTCAAGAGTAAGCACATGAAGTTGCAGAACATTGACTTCCTATTGCCATGAGTTTTCAAAAGAGAGCTGGCAGCACCCCTTGGTTTTTATTATGGATGTAATATATAGAATCTGTTGGCAAAGAGAAGGAATAAGTTACATATTCCGAAGTATTAGGATTTTTTTTCAGATGAAATGCAAGCCATTCAGGAATGCAACTTAAGTCCATTACTTCAAAATAGAGCTATAGAAATAAATATAATTGCAAGCTAAAATATTTTATCTCTTTAAACAGGCACTGCCAGCTTTAAAAATGATCATAAATAGCTGGATATGTTAAAATTAAAAGTGCCAGAACAGCACACAGTTATTCTAAATGAGAAGGAAGACTGGAAAAAGAAACCGCCCCTCCTTGCCAGCAGTTGTGCACACATGCACCACACATGCCCAATTTGGTTTTTACAAAGTATGCTGTCAAGTGAATACTGTCATGTTCCCTGTTTAATCAGTTTCCTCTTTTATTTGTGCGCTGTTGTATATAAAAGGAAATCTGCTTGTAAAGTCAGGCTGTTTAATAATTCATTCAAAAATGATTAGAGTTCAAGGGGAAAGTTGTTCCTTTAAATGACTGAACCAAACAGGAAAAAAACACGGGTAACAGAGGTTGAAATTCACCTCTCCCTGGATTATGTATGGTATATTTAAATTCCATGTTCAGATCTAAAAATTAGGCTTAAAGTAGAATGTCAGTAGTTATCATCTTTATTTGGGTCCTCCTTTATTCCCCTTTTGGGTAAATTTTGTTTGTTCTGGTTCTTCAAAGGTGCTTTCTTAGGCAGTAAGATAAGAAAGATGATTTTTTTCTTTTGGTCTTTACATGTACTGTGTCTTCCCAAAACAGGCTGAAAAATCCCAGTTGGAATTACTTTTGCCAGCCGAAGTTTTCATCTTCTCTTCAGACAATGCTCTACAAAGTAACCCAGTAACCATCCCTGGGAAATGTCCCCAGTTTTGAGCTGGCAGGGGTGCAGTGGGAATGGCGGGGTGGTGTGAAGGAGTTGGTGGGTGGGGCAGCAGGGCACAGGACTGGCCGGGCTTCAGCCCTTGGGGTGATTGCGCCTGTGCCCTGGGAAAAGTGCTTGCAGGGGGGTTTTTATTCAATGTTTTCCCTCCTTTCTCTTGTGCAACAAAACAACTACCAAGGGCCTGGATTCAACAATGTGTTTAGACCAGAAACTTCCCTTTGAAATCCCTGTCAGCACTTTCCCAACATTAGTTAAAGCTGTGAAACAACAGAGCATGGGGACACTGAAGCAGAGATGAGTGCCTGTGCATTGTACTGACTCCGGTCTCCAGAACTGTCCACGTGGCCCCAGAAAGCCTCTTTCTATTAATGGGAATATTTCCTTCAACTGCTTTGCTTTCCAGAAGCAGCCTAACCAGCTGTGACCCGCACTTCCAGCATTTGCTGAGGGCTGTTTTCCTGAGTGCTGCTCAGAGCTTGCATGGTGAGACACAAACCTTTCCAATCAGGGGAGGCTCAGCTGGGGTGGTCTGCACTTCCCCCATGCAAGTCCAATCTGTTTGCCTGGGATTAGCATGGGCACCATCCTTGGGGATGCTGCTGTGCCTTGCACTTGGACTCTTGTCCTCCTGAAGCCACTCTTGAATGAGTGGAGCAGTGGCATCCAAGTCATTTGAGTGTGATGATGCCACTTAGGTGTGACTGAAGGCCAAAAGGTGATAAAGGTGTGAAGAAGAAGATAGCACTTGTCAGATGGCACTCTGGTCAGCAGAGCCAAGGATATTTATAGGTCAATGTCACACATATGGTCAGGAATGCCCTGGTCATGGGAATACATCATGTCATTTCTTGGGCCGGAACAGCCTTTATGCAGGCCCCTGGTATCACGTAAGATGGTTGAAATCTAAGTTTTAGATGTCTCAGCATGGGAAGGAGTTTGGTAAGTTCCAGAAGTGTCATTGGGATGTATGCACCTTGTTGTTAGTGACAGAGGGACCCTGGACCTAGTGGGGTCCATGGTTGTCTTGGAGGAATGGGCAAGTGGCAGCTGGCCGTGGCCTGCAGGCAGACAACTAGTTTGATGCTGGGTACGGTACCAGCAGATGGTGCTGAAGAATGGATAGCACAGATCCCAGGTTTTGCGAGGACCCATTAAGTCTTCTGGGCTGGGGGCATTTTGGGAGCTCCTTGCCCACCAGCCGTTGTGTGGAGATGGTATTGTCAGCTGGGCGCAACGTGGGCCCTGAGCTCTGAGCCAGACAGGTTATTGAGTATATCACAACTTTGGTTTCTCCTGCTGCATCAAAGATGCTACATGTTTCAGAGTTGTGCGTGTTGCTACTATGACGCTTCCTCTACCAAGCATGCCCTGAAACTGCTTACTCACTGGCGGTGAGCAGCGTTATTTAGCAGGTTACCCAACAGCTGCTCGTTTTCATCGAAAGGCCAGTGGTTATTGTCCTCCTGCTATTGCCTCTGCACTCTTCTGCACTCGTGCTTTTGTCTCAGAAGACCTACAGTCCTTGTGGGCGTTATCCCAGTCCCAGCAGGCTCTCACTTGACCTTGGTGCAATTTGAGTCAGATTCAAAGCCATCTTTTTTCACCTCGGGTTGTGTCCTACTTGCTACAGATCAGAAATGCTGGAGCTCATAAGTGAGTAGGTCATTGCTATAATGTTTTCCATTTGAAGTAGGAAACTTTCTGAATGAGAGGGAAAAAAAGTAGAATTTGAGATTGTTTCATGAAAAATAGATTCTATATTTTACAAGTTTAATTATGACTGATTTTCCAGTTTTAGCTTTATATGCTTTTAATGTTGAGTCTAAATTAGGCCACAGGAAAAGGATGGTCTATCTTCAAAGAAACATTTAAGCTGATTGTGTTCTTCAGATTCACGGAAAACAGCTGTGGGTGTAGCAGTAGCTCTCAAGCTCTCTTCCATGCTAGCATACAAGATGCCGATGCAAGCTGGATACTTCTGCTGCGTGGGAGTTTGGAGGAGAGGCTCAATAAAACCGGTTGGCAAAATTACCACCAGAGCTGTAGAGCTGAAGGACCCTTTAAAGTATGTGAGCCAGGGGAAGTGGACAAAAGGAAAGGCAGCCCACATCCTCCTCATGCAACTATGAAGCCTCTGATTTTCATGGGCAGAGGATGAATACATTCTTTTTCACTGCTGCCTGGCCATTTAGAAAAGCTTCTTTAAGTACATAACTATCATTGCTTTGATTGAAATCCAACCCTGTACATCTATATATACACACCACCACAGATGGAAGGTGATACCACAGGGAGGTCTCATTTGGAAAACGTGGTGGTTCTGCCAGCAGAGACTCTGATCGTTAAGGTTTTGCAGTGACTGTTCCGATTCCTTAACATCTCTTTATGCAGGTCATCCAGGAGTGTTAGTTAACCTCCACTGTTCATATTTGTAGTGACCTGTGCATAGGTGACTAACATATCTCACTAGTCTATAAATTGACATTTTTGATGACGCAGATGTCCCATGATTTCTCTGCTCATGTGTTATTCAGAAATAGGTATGGAAGAGCAGCTGCTCCAGAACGAGACCGTGAACCAGTAGTCTTTTTTTTTTGAAGGAGGCCACGTTGCTCCTAAGCAGTCTTTCAGGTGTTGCAGCACTGGTTTTCGCTGAAGAGGAACAGAGCACTCTTACTGCAGAGCAAAGAGTGGCAACTCATGGAAGAATTCATAAATAGCTGCTCTTCAGTAATCCCACACGAAGCTGAGGTGTGTTCCTTCAGTGGACTCTGTGGCTGTGCTGCAGGGCTTGGTTTGGGCCTGCTGAAGACCTGTCTTCACAATTTATGTTACGTGGTGGTTGTCTGAATGGTGACTTCAGAAGCGCTCAGCTTGGCAGGCAAACTGAACAAGCTTTGTTTAAGTAACCAAACAGGTACAGAAGGCTAGCTGATGTTTGGAATTGTAAGCAATTGGTGGTGAATAGGTATTTTCAGCAAAATCGTTGTATGTTTCCTACTGCTTCAAAGTACAAATTCAGAGATTGGGAGTGGTTTGAGAATATTAAAAGTGCAGGGGCACAAGTGCTTGTATGTGGGGTGCTGCAGTTTTGTTTGGGCAGGCAGCTATTTACTGCTTTGCCAGTGGTAAAAGAAGCAATAGGTGGGCCTTGCAAAAACATGTGTTTCTCTTCTTTTGAGAAGGTCCAGCTCTTTCAGCAGTTACAAAAAAAATTAGAAAACATCTTAATTGTTTTGGTGTTATGGGTTTCATCAGCATGTGGAAGAGGAATGCAGTTCATAATTTAAAACCTTTCCAGCACACAGTGGTTGGTGTTTCTGAGAGGCTCTCTTCATGTGGATGTCTGGACAGGTTCTGCAGCCCATTTGCTTGTTTTGAAGCTGAAAAATACAAGAAGTCATTTTGAGTGGTATTCACTCTACCTAATTTTCATAATACCTTCCCTCTGGGCAGGCTGCAGTGCCTTTGCTGTCATGGAGGACTGGGGCTATGGCAGAGTAACTGCTGAGCCTCCCCAAAGCTGAGCTTCCCCAAAGCTGCTTGCCCTGGCCCTGGGCTGCACTGGATCAGGCCTTGTGGGCTGCAGTTGTGCCCCAAAAGCCAGGAGTTTTTATGTGACTTTTTCTGCAGCAAATGACAGTATTTCAGTACTTTGAATTACTCTTTGTCTCTTTGGACTCGCAAGTTACTGAGACGTAGGAAGCTTTCTTGTTTATTGTTCCCTCTCTCACTTTCACATGACTTTTTATTGAAGACCCAAGCACTTCTTCGGCAGAGTGTTAGATTCAACATTCTTTTTAAATTAAATGTGCTGAGGTGACCTAATCAGATGGTAGGTGGTTGACCACAGGAATGGGAGCTACGATACTGTGTAATCTAGTTTAACGTTAATTCACTCAGTGACCTTAGGCAAACAGCTTAGTTGCTGCAAAATGGGAATGATAATTCCTTTAAAATGTTGACAGAAAGTTGAGTCAATAAGCAAGTTCTACTCTCCGTGGGCCAGGCAGTCTATTCTCAGAGGGACTTCAGAGCTTCCATTATTTCAAAGGACTTTGGAGTAAAGGGATGTAGCACAGGCATCTGGATCACAGAGGACTTAGTATGTTTTCCAGTATTTGATCCCCATACCTCTGCTTTCTGGTGTGTGTGCATGGTTGTGTTTCAGGATGGAGTGAGGAATTCCTGGTGGTTGGGCTGGGTGATCTTGGGGGTCTTTTCCAGCCTGCAATTCCATAACTCCTGGCCTTGTCTCCAACAGGGGTGTCATTCACCATCTTACACTGTGTGGCATGTAAACACAAGACAGATGGACACCTTACTTCCCCTTCAGGCAGGAATGTGGCACTCAGTTCCATGGTGGTTTTAGTTTTGAAGTAGTACATCTTTATGCTAAATAATGACATAAATGAACTCAGCTCCATAGGGTTAAGAGCAGGAGCGGCCTCATTTGCCACCAGTGAGTTTGTCCAAAATTTCCCGAGTAGCGTAAAGCAGACTACTTACTGTTTAACATCCTGGTGACCAAACACCTCATGACAGCAGAGCAACCTTTACAGTTTTTCGTTTCTCAATTGCGTTTCTTAAACTTTGAAGTGCCATTTATTTTGATACCTGGTATTTTTCAGGCCACGCTTTTATTTGGTGGGAATAGCATTAACGTGTATTAAAGGCAGAAAAGCCTGAGGAATGGTTAGAAGTTATTCCCAGAATGTAAATAATTTCCTAAATTTTGAGATCTACAAGTCTGATGTGTTTTAAATGGCCTTTCAGAGAGCAAAATGAAACTCAGTGTGGCATTTAACCAACAGTTTACAGAGGTGCTAGTTATTCCACTTGGCTATATTTAGGAGTCCAGGAAACAACAATGACAAAAAAAATAGTGAAACACTCTTGCAAAAAAATTAAAGGAACAGTTTCAGCTATAAAACTGATGTCTGCAGCAAAAAACCACAGCTGCTAAATGTTACCAAATCATAATAATTGTGACAGAGTTACATCCCGCTCTTTCTTTAAGACATCTTCACCCATGTGAAGGCCTCTTGATTTAAACAGGGCTCAGCAGCAGCAGGGAGGTTTGTGTTAGAGGATCCTGGTAAAATTGGACTGCTCATGTAAATCAAGGCTTATTTTTGCATTCTGAAGGGTGAAAAAGTCACATGAGGGGAGTGAGATGCAAGATGTGTGAGGAAACCTTTATACAGCGACTCCATGCTGGGGAAGTCTCAGCTGGATGCTGTGCCCTGCTTCGAACAAAAAAGGAGTTGACCACTGTGAGAGGGAGTCTTGGGGACTCCCCCGTGGCTTGGGGAGCATCGTCTTCAAGGAAAATCAGAGCAAACCTGCTTGTTTTCTCTGTGAAAAAGTGCAGAAAGCTAAAGAATGGAAGGATAAGTCCTCAAATGAGTGAGAAGCAGACACAGGGCAAAGGGACAGGAATAGAAGTGACAAAAAGCACATAAGTGAGGGATCACCACTAGCTTCATGAAACCCTACTTAGTAAAGATGAAACAGTACAGTTAATGTGTTTTAAGTGGACATAATTAGTCCCTCTCCAGAAAATAAAGTAGGTGAAGTACTTAAGCTGATATTTTGCACTCTGCGTTACGAAGTGATGTAACTTTTACCAATCTTTGAAATACTGATTGTGAATGAGTCAGTGTTTCTCAAGGGCTTTGGTCAGCTGTTCCCATTTACCGGTCTGGAATCTCACTTATATCATCCAGTCTCTCTGAGCTTCTCCTCGTGTTCAAAACTGAAGTTAATGTCAATATACTGAGATACTGTCACAGTATCATGGAGGCAGGAAATGCACTGTGATAGATGCTACTCAAATACGTGGGTAGACAAAGTTACCTGCTTTTGCAGGTCTGCAGTTGAATTGTTTTCCTGCTTCAGTACGGTTCATTAGGGCTGTGATTTCTTGTCACGGCACTTTTACAACCCCAGTATAAATGCAAATTTATCATCAAAAGGGTGGTTTTTGCTGCAAGAAAGTGCTAGGGAGCATATTGATGCAAGCTTCCTTCCTTAATCTGCACTGTTCCCCAGGATAAGTGGCGTTTGCACCACCTGAGCTCACCTGTGCGGTGAAGCTGCCTGTTACCCTGGTCATCTCTTCCTCCTGCCAACCCAGCCTCAGCACAGCTTTGTGAACCCAAGAGGTGTTGCTGTCTAGAGGGCACCTGCTTGAAAAGGAGCATCAGCGGGCTGGCCGGACACAGACACCGTATTGTTAGGAAAGGGGAGGAAATTCATCTCGCAGGGCTGATCTCAACATCCTCCAGCCGTGCCAGAGGGAGAGCCTGGGAACGACTGTGTGGGTTGACATTTAGCTCTCCTGTTTCCCCTCTATGAGTTTCACTGCTGTCCAGTGGTGATTACTCGATGGGCAGAGCACCCCCTTTGCTCTGCTTTTGGGCAGGTAGGAAGTCATTCCATAAGCAAGCACCCTCTTCTGCCCGTCCTCCCTCCCACCCCCTCGCCATGAGCAGGTTGGCAGCAGTGGTCGGAGGCATCCTTAATGAGGTCCCTAGCTGCTCGCTGGGCTGATTTGGTTGTAGTTTTTAATAATGTGAGGTTATTTTGTTAGCGGCTTTACTTTCCAAGTCTTTTCCCCCTTCCAGCACCCCTAGGTACAGCTCTACTGGATCAGTTACCATCTGCTCCAGTGTTTGCATTTAGCCTGCAGGGCCTGTGATCTCAGAAATATTTCCTGTAAATGGGATCTCTCATGCCAGGCCTGTCACACAATAGATATATAATTGGATAAAACCTAAACTGAAAACAACAAACAAAAAGAAGAAAACTACGTGTTGTGCCATACACAGCACATGAGCCAGTCCAAAATGGGATACGCTCCTTGTTTACATCTGAAGCTGCTCTTGTATGTCTTTTTTATTCCTTTTTTCTGTTTAACAAAATCAAATTAATGTAATAATTAAATTCCGTGGTGCATTTTTTCCCCGCTTACTCTGGAGCAGCTTGCAGTGTGCAAGCAGAACAGCAGTAGTGCCACAGCAAATGCAGTTGCTGGGTTTTAGGTCTTGATCCTGGTGTTGGATACCAGGTGGAGTCCACATTGAGGTCACAGATCCTTCTCCTCCATGGTTTGGCCGCATGCAGCATTTCTTGTTGGTTGGGAGGCAGGATGATGCACAGCCTGGGAGCAAGGCTGGGCTCTGGGGAAAGGAGTGGGCAAACCACAGGCAGCCAATCCCCTGGTCACTGAAAGCAAAGGTGAAGATGGCATCACTGATCCTTGCAAAGCTGAAAGAAATGCAAAATTTCCTTGAATTCTTTACGCCCATTTTGAAGGCCTCCTGAGGAGGGGTACAAGTTTGTGTAAGATGCATGCTGCCCTCTGGGACAGCTTGCCTTTTGGATTTGTCAACCTTTCTGCAAGAAGATGGAGATGATAAAAAACATCTGATGCAATGAATCCACACCTAAACGAAAAAAACCCTAACTGATTGTATAAATCAGAAATTGTTCACTGTGATTTTCCCCTTGCTCATACTGTGAATTTTCTTCATCATTGCTGCAAGAACAAACTGCGTGAGTTGTATTCGTGCTGTTATTCTGGTAGTAATGAGCTTACAAATACTTTTTCTGTTTTGTTGGAGGGACTGCAAATGCTCTGCTCTAGTCATAGCTTGCAAAAGCTGCTCGGAAGTGCACTGCAAAACATCAAGGAAAGAATTGAATTCAGCTTCAGTCAAGACCAGTAATTGGTTTTCATACAAAAAAAAAAAATCCCCAACCAAAAGCTGTTCATCTGTCTCTGGAAGATAAAAAAAAGCCCAGAGTTTGGATTTGATTGCTCTCCCCCTAAAGTAATAACAGCAATCCTAATAAACGGGCAGATTTATAAATTTTCACCAACAGACAGTGCCACGATGTTATACTAACTTTGGTTTATTTATGACAAATGTAGTCTAACGCACCAGAAATATAAACCTTGAATCCTTTTTAATTCCAACATAAAAGGATTACATTTTATCAATATAGCTTATCTCGTAGCACTGTGCCTTTTTTATGAACCCACAAAATGTGTTTTGTCTTCTTTTCTGCTTTTTTTTTAAACATAGCCAGCAATTTTTAAATCAAGAGTACAATCCTAGTGCTAGTGCCATTTTTGGCGATAGGCTGTTTTATTGATTTCCACAATGCTGGCATTTCATCAATAACGGTAAAATACAGGCCTGTAAATTCACCCTTCCCAAAAGAAAGTGGCCTGATCTTTCATAGCAGCTTCCATTGGCCTTTGAATTGAACTGTAGGTTTAGTGATTCAGGAAAAAAATCAGGTTTGATGAGCCTTAAAGAAACAAATAAACCAAGCCAGAAGCAATCAAAAGTACATGCGAGTTCATAAAAAGTGAGCCTTGGTTTCTTTGTCTAGAAGATTAACACTTCCTCAGGAGGGCTGTAATAGGATTGAGCCTTCCCCATGGTACTTCAAAGACATGTGCTCCTGAAGACTTTTACTGAGTAACTTACAGTATTTTTGGAAGCTTTGCCTCTGCTTTCCTTCTGGTTTCTTTCAATGCTTCGAGGAAGATCTGAACTGAGGATCATGTTACTCCTCCTTATTTTTATCCCCCAAACATTTTCCCTCTTGTGTATGCAATTTTTTTATCCTTAAAGAAAAAAAATAATCTAAATTGTGTAACAGTTGGAGATTTTAAAACATAAATATCCATCTCTTTCGTGTTACTACTTCAGTACTTTCACGTCATATTTTTGCATTTAATGCTGTCTAGTGGAATACTTTTCTTTCTTTTAATTCAAAGAGACCCAGAGCATGTGTATTTGTTACATTCGTAGCACTGTTCTTTCTCCAGGAGAACACGCTGTAAGCTTTGGTTTCCCAGGCACTTTGAACAGAGTAATGAGTTCAGCTCTTGGTGTTCATCTGTGGCTCTAATGTGCTATCTCCTTTTTTCCATACTTGAGCTCTTTTCCCCACCCTGGTTCAGATGGTTAGGCTGCTTTCCATGGTAGTGGAAACCTTGAATTCCATCAGACTGGAGGCAGAGAAAGCCACTCCCTAGGTAAATGTTAACTGCTGGCCTGGAGATGGCTACCGCTCTGTGCTTAGAGGAAGGAAAGGAGCTGCGTTAGGTGGGAGAAGCTGCTCCTGTGCGTGGGTAGGGATGCTCCACTGGTTTGTCTCCATAGCTAATAGGTCCTACCTCCTTGGGTTGGGCTGCTTTGAAAAGTGAAGTTGTGGTGACCCAGCAAGTTCTCTGTCTCCAGGGCTATGCGGTGCCAAGCTGGGCTCTCTGGTTCTCACTCTGGGTCTTACAGAGACATGCAGAGCCCTTGTCCTGCTTAAATGCTTGCAATTGCTGTTTCTGGATCAGACCATGAGTTGATGTGCCTTAAATAAGGCAGGGAGCAGAGAATCAGGCCCAGGTATGTGCAGTCTTTGGCCAGTTGGCTGAATCAAAGGATGAAGCTCCCTCTCAATGACTCTAGAAGACATCAAGGAAAGAACCAGAAAGTCCACAAGCATCATGATAGTTTAGTTCTTGTTCTTTCTATGACAAGTTTTGCTCTTGTACTGATTGAAATGAATGGGATTAGACAGGGAACACCGTTTATGATTTAATTTCTCACTTAGAATGTGCTGTCAACCTCAGTAATTCTATTGCCAGGATTTCTCATAAAGCATCTTGGTATGCTAGTTAATACATTTAAATCTACTTAAAAAGCCTCTCACTCTCAAGAGCAAATGGAGCCCTGCTTAAGATTCCTTATTAGCTTGCTTAGAGGGAAGAAACCAGTTGTCCTTGCTGGATTGGCTGGCAAAGGGAGTTGCATTCTTACTCCATGTACTTTACTAATTTGTAATCTTTCATTCTAACTAGCTTGTTTCCATGTTCTAGAGATTGAGTTGTTTTAGTATCAGCCTTGACTAATAATGCGGTGCAGCAGCCCAATTTCGATGACCACAAATAAGCAAGCAAAAGTTGTAGACTAATTCTGGTAGTCAGACATACCCAAACAGAAGTTTCAGGCCCACATTCATGTAAGCCCCAATGAAGCAGTCCCCTCTGCCCAGCCTCTGGGCCTGCTTGTCACTTAAGCCATTACCAGGAAACATTAAACAAGCCATGGAAAGTCCCCTTTGCTGGCACTTCTCACATTACTAAGCAGCACACAGGGGCTCCAGCTACAGGATGAATAATCCCAAAGTTTCCCAGTATGGCTGCAGGGTGGTGGGACTTGTCACTGGGAGGGCACTGAGGGCTTTTTGGAGCAACTAGGTGTGGTGGAACACTCTTCTTGTCCTCACCCAAGGGGGAAGGGGTGGTGGGTACCTGGGGTGGCCCAGTGCTGCAGCTGGTGACATTATCCAGGTGTGACCCAGCGTGCAGCTATGGCCCGTGCAATGGAGGGGGAACGGACGGTGTGTCACTGACTTCTTTTATGTCAGGAACGGGCTCCTGGTTTATTGCAGTCCTGTAAATTCTGCCTTTGCTTGCTATAAATTAACCGCCGTATTAAGTGCAAAGTCCAGAAATAAAAGGACATAAATAGTTGCATTTGAAAGCTGTATCATCGTCTGTAGATGTTTAAGTGGGGATTTTATCCGTTAGATTAGAAATACCACTTATCTCATCCTTCTGGATATTTTCACTACCCTTCTAACTTGGAGATAAATATCCCTTAATGGTTTTTTTATGTGTTTTATTTCTTTTTCCATGATGATCAGATCAGTTCTGACTGAAAATGAAGCCAATTATCAAGAACAATAAATAAAAAAGTGCGTGTTGCTCCTTCTGCACTGAAAGAAAGAACAGTAAGTTGAGACAAAACAAATTTGGTTGCCAAGTCGAAGTACCAAAGGCAGCAAGGAGAACTCGGGCCCCATCCTAATTAAAGAGATCTAAACACAATGAAAACATATTGTACTGATGTCATATGTTAAAATATTTATAATTGCACAAAAAGGAATTGCAGCCTATTGAAAACATTTACAGAGCTCGCCATTTCTGCAAGCTAAAGAGAAGAGGGACTAAAAGGGACTGGTTTTGCTCAGCTGTGAAAGTTTTGCTCTTCAGGTTTTTCTGTGAGGTCCAGCATTACCTTGCCACTTCCTCTTATCAGTCACTAAGATAAGCGAAGAGCACTGCTGACATTGTATCTGAAGACAGGAGATGGTATCTGTCAGGAATTGCTGTTTCCTCTGGGCATTGCATTGCAGTTGGCTCCCCTGGAATAATTTTAGCTGCCAGGAAGCCTCTTGTTACATGGGGGCCCTTCATATTGATCCAGCGTGCCAGGTCGAGTGTGGGAGGGCCAGGGGATCCCAAAAGGAGAGGCGTGGTGGAGGGGAGCAAGGCAGGCACTCTCCTCAGATACATTCACCAGGCTCAAGATTTGGCAAAAACACATACCTTTGCCTGCTTGCCACCGGGAAGTAGCGGGGGAAACGTACGTGTAGGAAATCACAGTCCCTTTCAGCAAAACCAGAGGGGCAATAGGAAAAGCCACAGCCATGTGTGTAGAGATCTTAAAAATGCTGGGAATTCAGGCTGAACCAGTTTTCTGTAGCTGTGTCTGGCAGGGGTGGTGGGCAGAAGCCGCTTGTGGTGCTCTGGAGTCTGCTGTCTAAACGTGAGTCCACCTGAGTGCCTTGTGTGAGCAAGATTCCCCCGTATATGTTCCCACAGAAGCCTATTGCAGATGTGCTCACTTAAATACTTTCTGTAGTATAAAAATAGGCTTTTGGCTGCACATCATGTACTCATTGGAGAAGGAACTTTTCAACTGTGGCTTAATTTAATATCTTCCTTGTTTGTGTTTATGTTCCTTGATATTGATTTCCATGTTTTTCTTCCTCAGATACTGGCGAGATCCTTTTAAAAGTAAATAATGCAAGCATCTTTCTAAGTTTCTCTGGTATTAAAGAGCTTTAGGGCAACATATGGACATACTGAGGCTTCTTACTAACATATCAAAAAGGAGCATTTATTAGTTAATGGTTTTATTAGGAATTTATGTTGCACCAGAAAGGTGATTGGAACTTGAAATATTTAAAGCATCATTTTAAGGAAATCAGAGTATCTTTGTTTAGCTAGTTAATGTCTACCTATGGTATTTAATATGAAGTGAAAAACCAGCTTGTCAATCATACCAAAGAGGAAAAATGTCACTACCTCTCTGGAATTATTAATGAGCCAAGAAATGTAATTGCATTTCGGTATGACTGTGCTGTAGTCGGAAAAATTGACACTTTTTGTCAGAGAGAGATTGATAGCTCTGCAGGGGTTCAGGAAAGAACAAAAGCAGGTTAGTGGGGGAGTGCTAAAAAGGATGTGTATGAGGAAAGATGCCTGTTGATTTTCTAAGTGTCTGTGGGTCACGGTGAGGGGATGCAAACAACCCCACACTTGACCAGGGTTAGCCTTCAAGGGCAGCTTGAAGGTTAAGTACATTCCAGGCCAAAATCTATGTCTGTGGGTGGTTGTGGGGCTGTCCCCAAGGTAACACACTTGCTGGAGAGTGGAGACAGTGGCTGGAGCATGATGCCACACGAAGGTGGCTGCATGGCTTCCCAGTGGTGTGGAGGCAGTTCAGCCATGGCTGGCTGGAGCCACTGACTCTTGGTAAGCACAACTCACATAATGAGAGCTGACAGTGAGAGCACAGCAGGGGCAGAATGACATTGAAAAAGCCAAAATTTAGCTTAAGTGCCAAGGAAATCTTGCTACATTAAAGGCTTTGAGCATTTAGCGTTGCCTCCTCAGGGAAGTGAAAGGTGGCAAACGGTTTGCAAAACATGAATGTAGATTGCTCTCCTAAAGCCAGACCAAGAAGTGGTGACCCCAAAAAGGGATGGATGATGGCTTAAGCCTCTGAAGTACACTCTCTTTACCCCTCACAGCAGTGGTTCCGTGCCTGTGGCACAGACATGGCCATGTTACCCCAGTCTAAGTAGCACCTGATCCTTTCATGGTCAGAAGCAGACAGAAGATCTGGGGATTGCTTGATGGTTTTCGTCTTTTTCTCTCAAAACAGTGCACAGCCAAAGCCGTCTGATGGCTTGTTTCTCAGTGCTTCCTGACCCAGGTTTTCTGCCCGTGCTCCTGACAGGGTGGTGCTGGTGCCTGCTTTCCAGGAGGCCAGCCCAAGGCCCCAGCACAGCTCTTGGCTGGAGTAATGTGGCTGCTTGCCCTGCCCATTGAAGCAGACCTTAGCTTGCCCTTCTGCTGCAGAAGTCCCGGGCTCTGTTCTCTATTTACTCCTACAACAACTCAATTAGTTTGATGGAAATGAGATGTCAAAATGCCCCAGGCTTCAGCGACTTACCCAATGTCACTCAGAAAGCTTTGGCAGGGCGGCTGCCTCCTGAAATCTACGTGCCCTCCAGCAATGGGCCAATTCTCCTCCTCACCTTCGGAGACAGCTAGGGCGAGTGAAAGTCTGAGGCATTCAGAGGACAATTTTTTAAAATCGCTTGTTTATTTAACTTTCTAACAATTTAATCAACATCCTATTATTCTAAGGAAGTTTAGATACGGCTTTGCTTTTTTTTTTTCTCTTCCTTAATTCAGCTTGACATATGCACTCCTGGGGTCAGTCATTTTACACAAAGCTTCAGCCTTGGCAAGATAAATCCAGACTAACAGAGAATAAACATATTTATATGCTTTGTGTAATAGTGGATGGACATATTCTTCCAAGTCAGTGTTTGGCAATTAAGGCTTAATATAAACGTAATTTGACTATAGGGCAAAATCCCCCTCGCTTACCTTCAAATACTGCATGTGAGATCTGCCTAGCTGACAGATTACAGAGCAGGTTTTAAAGTGGACATGAAAAGAATGCCAAATTCAGCTTTCCTGGCAATAATTGCCATGGAAAGAAGCTGGATTAGAGCAGCTGGAATAAAAAGTCAAGCACTAAAAGAAAAATGCTAATTACCGGTTTCTCTAATCATGTAAAATGAATGTTTTATGACATTTTAATATGATGCTTTTAGCCTTTCCTACTTTGTCAGTGCCAGCATCCTCTGAGCAGCTCATGGATGCTATAATTATGTGCTCTAAGCGATCAGCTGCATTGTGCCTTACCTGGCTGATTCAAGCTGAGCTGGAGGCATCATAATCTGACTCAGTACTGTACCAACCTGCACTCACTGGGCGGCAGAAATGAGGACACCAAAACAGAACCTCCTAGTATGTACTTTGGAAGCTTTTGGAAGGGGATTTTTTATGGAAATTGAGGCTTGGGATCTATAGATGAGCTTTGCATCTGAGGTGTTTCAACTTGATAAGGTATCTGAATGCAGGCTCTTGATATAGCTTATTAAAGATATATGGGCTAGTCATGCTGTCTGGATATAAATTTAGACTTCCACAAAGTTTAGGAGCAATAGGATCCCAGCTTTAGGGCCAACCCTGCCCCTCCAGTAAGATGAAAACTCTTTAGATACTTCTAAAATTAAATTTGCCTGCCGTCAGCCCCTAACCGGTTTTGAGAGGGTTGATCACGGATTTATATTTGAAAAGGGTGCACTCATCTACCCTTTCCTTTTTTTAAGGCTTAAAATTTTCCAGAGGTCAGCATTAATTCTCTATTGATGCCTAATTTAGGTGGTGAGATTGGCTTATTTACAGACTGACTTGGGTGCGCTACTATTGAAATTAAATCTGCACTTAAATTTCCGTCTTAATCTGTTTCTTCATCAGGCAGAATCATTATTTCTTGACAATACTCTGTAGGAGGAGAAGGCTACTGTTTCTGTTTTAGCATTGCACCTCAGAGGTGCAGGATTTAGACTTAATGCATCTTGGTGAATTGCTAATTTCCTATATTTATTCAGGCATATGATTTTTAATAGTATAGGAAAGTAAGGGGAAAATATTCTGATTTTAAGTGGATGCTGCAGACTGTATACAACTGTTTTCCACCCTACCCCCATCAGGACGTGAAACAGCTGGTATGTCTCTCCAGAGACTAATGTGCTGTATCTAGCTCCATTTTGCCTTCATAAGCCTCAGGCATTACTCTATAAGTGCAGTCCAGGAATTAAATTAATTTACAAGCTGAGGAATACACTGTTTCTCCTTACTTACAGGTCTCAGATAGGACTGCTACTGTATGGTTGGGAGGATAATGTGCACACTGCTGTTGAGACTAACTAGCATCTTCCCAGGGCAGTCATCACATTGGGAAGGGCAAAGGCAGTCCTGCAGCCTGCACTCCACATGCCCACGTGGTGTCTGCTCCCAGCACCGTTAGCTCACTAGTGAGGTTATCAGGAGATAGTTCAGATAAGCTGTGCCTCCCCTGGTCTTAGCCTTTATCCCTGCCATGCACAAGTTTCTCGATATACCAGTCTGGTTCTTCTAAATCATATCCATCCATACTTAAAACCAAGTAATTCTAAACTGTCTCCCTGGAAGATGATTACTTTTGGGACCTAGCTCGTGCTTTCCTGGGTAGAAAATGCGGTCAGTGTCTGTCTTTGAACCAGTTCAAGTTCCAACCCCGAATATGCAGTAGCTGGCCATAACCAGCTAATGAGATCCATCTATGCTTTTTTGTTCATGTCAGTAACAGCCTTGTCATTTGTAATTGCTGCAGTGGAGCAGTGGTTTCTCTTTCTCCCCCTTTGCCCAAGCCCCCATTGCCAGGGTGTATGTTCCGGTGTGCTGCTGCAGTGCTTCATTCTTGATGTCCCTGGCATCCTTGTCTGCCTTCTTGCGCTGAGGTCCATCAACATATGCATTTAGTGCCCACCCTCGTTAGCACTGAAATAAACCAGGACTTTTCTCCCTCCTTCAGCTGGTATGGGATTCAACTTTGCCGTGAGACCAAGATAAAATCTGGTCTTCAAAGCTCTCCCAAGGGTCTGCACAATAGAGTCATTGGGAAGTAGGGAAGTATCTGGCTTCATACTGTATTATTCTATTAAAATAAGATTTTTGACACAACTGGGCCCTTATGTTTCTAAGTGCTGGGTACCTTTAATCTGGCTGGCATCCCCTCTTGGCGGGCTCAGCTGTCCTCCGATTGCTCTCCATCACACAGCCAGCCCGGCAACTTGTGTAATCAATTGAATGTTGTGCATCCAAAGTTTATTTTTCTGTTTCTGTGTTTGTTGCTAGGGAGATTTGCTATACCTTGCCTCACGCCCCTCCCAGTGAAATGCCAGTCACAGACGTGCTGTGGGTTATAAAGCGAAGCTGCACACCTACACCGAGAGCGAGGGCACTGGCCCTGCTGCGCGCCGCTGCTGGAAACCCAGCGGTCAAACAGCAGCATTCAAATCAGAAAAGCAATTTTTAAACTGCAGCAGAGCATAATTCATGTCACGGTGTAGGAATGCTGAAGGCTTTTTGATCTTTGTCATCATGGACCTAAAGGTGAAGGGCTTTTTTTCGGGGGGTTAGTTTCTTAAATCCCCCGAGTAAAGGTAACTATAACAATAAGGGAGCAGATGTGTGGGAGTAAATGCAGCTGTAACTGAATCCAGACGCTCTTCTGTATGTAGGGACATGAAGGGAATGTTCCAATAAAATTCACGTAATAAAAATCTGAGCCCCCCTTTTTTTTTTTCTTGCTTAAACTTGGATTCACATGTGTAGAATTCCTGTGGACTTTGATGTGGATTGACATTAGCACCATACAAAACCGGGCTGGGAGAAAGATTTTTAACAGGCATGGGGTACTGGAAGGTAAATGATCTACGGAGACCTGCAAATTTTAATAGAAAAACACTTTCCCAATTAAAAAGAGTTTAGCAAACCAGATATTTAAGTGATGCAATCACCCTACTAGGATGAACTAGCTGGTCTAGTAGAGTTTCTCAAACTTTCTGAAAGCAGGACTGCCTTTTGTCTCACCTGTTTTTGTGCCACCCTGAGAGGCATGCAGAAGCAGTTGAGCTCCTGGGGGAAAGGAGAGCAGAGGGAGGGGGAGCTGTAGTCGCTGGCTGGGGGTGCCTCCCCCCAGCCCAGGAAGCAGAGCTGCTGCCAACGACTACAGGAGGTGAGCAGTGCTCTGCCGAAGGTAAAGGCTCCCTGTTTGTAGCTGCTCCCTGCTCTCTAAAATCCAAGTTTAAACTCAGCTAAATGAAGTTTCTCGTGGTTGTTGCTGGCCTCTGACACTTGCCGTCCCCTCACCTTTCTTTGAGTTGCCCTGGTTCACGATCAGCAGTGTGAGCAGCTCTCTTTCTTCTAAGAGAAAGGAATGGGCAGAGCGGCAGGGTAAGCCATCCGCTCCTTGTTTTCCTGTAGTTCAGATAGCTCTGTGCTGAATTAATTTTTTACCAGACAACTTACATTGCACAGTAGTGTATTTTGTTCTTGCCCCATGCATGCTTCCGAACGCAGGCAGTACCAGACATTTCAGCGCAGCCAAAAGCGCCTTCCATCTGCCTCACAGCAGCTGAAATCCTCTTTGTATACAAAAACAATTTCATTGAATGCACACAAACCACGTTTGCGCTCGGGATGTAGCGGGAACACTGTGTCGTTGTCGCGGCGGGACATCTGTAGTGCCTCGTTCTTCCTTCACGTGATGTTGTTCCCCATGCCCCCTGCGCCCACGTCCCTTCCCTTGCCGGGGAGGGCAACAGCCTCGCACTGAGGAACTTCGCTGGCTGTTTCTGATTAGCCTGCTTGGCCATTTCTCGCGACATGTGGGCTTGTGAGGGTGCCAGCGGTCACGGATTGTCTGCAGGGCACAGCACCAGTTGAGCAGGCAGGACTGGGAGCATTTGCTGAGATGCTGGGTACCCATATAAGGCTCTTCTATGAGTCTGACTCTGACACAAGACTATTTGGTTAGTCCAAACTCCATCAGGCATCAGTTTGCATAACAATTTATCAGAGAAGTGTTTGATGATTGCTACATGAAAAAATGGTGAGCTCTCTGAAGCACTGGCTTTTTGTAGATTTTCTGAGAGAGGTATACATATTTCTACTCCATATAGCTGTTGGTTGGTTTAACACTATTATTATTAGTAGTAGTAATAGGAGGAGGAGGAGAAGGAGGATGTTCAGTTTAAAGGAATAACTTCGGGCTTACTCAGGTCCTGTCTTACAGCTGTCCTTAGTGGGCGATGTCAGGAACTGAGAGAAATATGGTTGTTGCTGACTTGTTTGCAATTGTTTTGCCTTCTAACCATTTAAATATTTAGTTGTTACGCTACTTGCAGAGGAAAATTCCAGTTCTTGTCCAAAGCTACTTTGGAAGTATATGTACATAGAGTGTCTCCCTGATGTCTTAAATGTAAATATGTAGCTATGTGTATCTCACTGTAGCTGGAACAACTTTGCTGAAGGACTTCTTCATGTAGCAGACTACAAGTTATTCTTTCTTATTTCTTTAGAAGATGTAACCTGGAATTGCTGATGTGTCATAATGCTCCTCCTCTGCTTCTGTTCTGCTGTGTCAAGTGCTTGGTGCCCCTCACTGCTCTGTGACAGGGAGATGCATCTCTCCAGGGGAAACAAGACACAGCGAAGACTGTTTTGCATAGAACTGCTATGTTCGGAACTGTCCTGCTGGGCACATCCCCCTTGAGCACCCATAGGTGTTGCCCTGCAATGCTGAGCATCCTTTGCACCCTTTTCTTAGGCACTGGGTGCTGCAGCTGAGGATGGTCTAAAACTCAGCATTCAAGGATGCTCCAAACATGTTGCCCTCTCTGCTCTATGCACCAGGCCAGGAAACCCAGGTCTTTCTGTGGTGTGTTTTGATCACAGATTTCCCGCTTTTGGGAAATTTTTTTACTATGCACAGCCTGATTCTGCCATTGAAAATTTACTCAGTGTGCTTAGTGGAAATGTCGAGGCTTCGCTGGGCAGACAATGCCAGCTCTTACCCGGCAGGGGCTGGCACATGCCCACAGTCGGGCTCCGTTTCCCCTGTGCCCAGCACACAAAGGCTGCAATTCAGCCGCCTCCTGAGGCACAGACGCGGCTTTTATGTACCTAAGGAGGCCCAGGAACCCAGAACGATTCAAATCCCACAGTTCAATGTCTAGCTGGCAAGGGGTGAAGTTGTTTTACATGCACTTTGCACAGATGGAAATGAGTATGGAATTGGTAGGAGGGTGCCAAAGGGGAAGCAGTAGACACAGTATGTTAGTCTCTCTTCTTTTATCTAGCCAGCCTTAGTGTGGTTACAGCTTTACACTGGAGACAAATGACAAGGAGATGTTAGGGCCTGCTTGTTCAAGCCTAGGATTGAGTTTCAAAATCCTCTCCACCTATGGCTCCTTCTAAGTTCTGGGTCATTTGCCAGATACCTCAGGGAAACACGGTGACCCTACCTCTGTCTGCATCCTAAGGTGGGGATATCACTGCCCTCCTGTTGAGTGTGGCAGCACGGTGCTGGCAGCAAAGCTGTGGTTCCCACTCTCCCTATGGATACAGGTAGGCAGAGGGATGCAGTCCATTATCTCAGGGGCCTTCAGGAAGCAGCTGCCCACCTCAGTGGCCAGTGTCCCACTAGAGGGGACAATGCCAGTGGGTCAACGGCAGGGTGGACTGCCCCACAGGTGTATCCCAAGAGCGTCCTGTGCCACCAAGGTGGCCTCATGGGCTGTCACCACTGCAGCCTGAGCAGTGCAAAAAAAAAAAAAAGGATGTTAGGAGATCATCTGTAGGTGTTCTTGTGCCCTCCGTGGACTGTACTGAAAAAAAGAAATGTTTTTTCGTAAAGAATGAAACAAAAGGAGAAGATTGGGCTATTGAAATCTACTCTGTGCAGAACTTATTTAATAATAGCAATATCATTCATTATGGTTTTATAACCTTAATGACTAACGAAGGGTGTCAGGAAAGCATCACAATTGCACTAGGATTTCCTTGCTAACTGACCTTGCTGTACCTGAGATGCAAAGAAACTGAATGCTGAGTGGGGAGAGAAAGGAGGGAGAAAAGGAAAAGGGGGAGAAAGAAGAAAGTAAAAAGGGAAGATAAAGCATGAGATAAAGACACTGAGAAAGAGATGAGATTAGTTCCATGGTCTGTACCAACAAAACTTTAGCAATGTTTCCACAGCTCTGTGTTTTAGCACTATAAAGCCAGACAGTTTAGTTTTTTGGTTTAGTGTTTGTAGCCACAAGAATGTGTATTATTTCCTCCCTACCCACAGTGTACTCAGAGTCATCCATCCAATACAGAAGTTAATCCCAAATAATCTTGTCACCCAGAATAGGGAAAGTGCCTTCAGTTTTACCACCCTTTATTCACTTTTTACTTACATACATACTTCAGTAAAACTTGTGTTACAATATTTTGGAGTTTATCACCCCCTCCTTGCTGCATTTTTAGAGAAGTATCTTCCTTGGCAGTAAGTTGTGCTTACTGACAGTTTTTCTGTCATGGCATAGTTCACAAACCTGGCATTGGAATGGACATGCTGAGAAGGAGTTAATTCATTGTAAGGCAAAATGTAATATAGTCTCTTTTCTAGATTTCAGGACTTAACCAGAGCAAGATTCAAGGGCTTCTGTATTTTTTGTCAGCTATTTATATAGAGAAGATATTATAAGGATAGGAGTTGGTGGAAAGATGCATAGCTATATTCAGGCTCACCTGGCCCTGCCCTTACACCTGGCGAGGGAGTTGTTCCATTATTCTTATCAGCAATGCAATAATTTGATGCTGTTATCAATAAAGTTGTCCATATAGCTCAAAAGGAGCCGTTCAAAGAGCTTTGATCTTTTCCTGACTAGATGGGTCACATCAGGTCACATGTCGAAGCTTTGTTTTGCAGCTGAACAATGTGAGACCTGACTGCTTAAAGCAGGGAAACTGCACTTTGGGGCAAAGGGGAGAAGTCCATCTATGACCTCTGCACATCCACTAAGTCCATTTTGGCTCAGAGGTGTCAAAATATATTTTTTAGAGAAACACATTTAAGAAAGAAAACCACCTCTGTTCCTCCTGCCTATGGAATCAAAGAATGAACAGTGGCATTGTGCAAGTGCACTAATTACTTGCAACCTTCACAGGCGGGAGGTCATCATTTCCCAGTCGCCAACCCTAAAACCCTGAAGTTTTATATGGCAAAGCAGTAACATATGGTGCAGAATGCCCAGGCTTTCAGTTTTAGTCACTGTGTTTTTCATCATGTAGGCTTTAAAACACTTGAGCAAAATCCCCAAGCTATGCAGAACCTCCCTAAAACCTGTTGGTAGCAGTTTGGCATGAAACAGGGAGAATTTTTTACCCTGGGGATTGCCCATAAGAGTGAAATCAGTCATGAAATAGAAACTCACCAGTTTGAATTTGAGGTAGTCTATCTGTTGGCTTGCCTGAGGCACTTGTCACAGTGGGAGAAAAGATGCTTTTCATCTGTCTATAGGTCTGCTCAGATAGGCCTCTTGGGTTTCGGAGGCCTTTTGGGCTGCCACGTACATCAGCAGCATTGCCAAGTCTTCCTGACAAGGGCTGAGTCTCACCCTGTCTGATGTCCTTAAGATCTCTGCTTCTGGAGCTGGCTGCTGAGAAGTTTCTCGGTTGTGGAGGAGTCTTCTGAGAGCTCAGCACCAGTGCAGCCTAAAAGAGTCAAAACCAGAGGCTCCACAAACCCCCCGGAATTACATTTTTTCCAAAACCCAACTGTTATTTTTAAGTTGATGGCTTGGAAGGGATTTGGTCACATGGGAATTCACTGGGGAGTTTTCCCGAGAGGGGAAACTCTCTGTCATCTCTGCAGATAATTCCTGCAGCTAGATCTGTACTGAGCTCCACCATCTTCTTTGGGACTGGACATTAAAAGTAGAGTGAGCAACAGGCACAGAAGCAGCAGAGATTTGTGTCCAGCTGTAACATCAAAGTGGGCTTGACCCAGGAGCTCTATGTTGTTTCAGGCAAGATTGGGTCTTACAACAGCACACATTTGAGAAGGAACCCATCTGGCACATGACTGGCAAGAAAACACAAATGTAACTTCAGCCCCTCCTAAAACATACGTACAAATCTAGAACTACAGAAAAAGGCATGCTGGCTGCAAAGTTCGATTATGTGTTTGCATTGTCTTCCTCACCATCTCAACTGAGAGACTTTATTTCAATTGTGTGGTGTGCCTGACAAAGAAATAGTTTCTTCTTGAAGCATTTTCTGTTCAAACATAGTGGCTCTTTTGTTTGTTTTCTGTCAGGAGAAATTGTTGAGATTATGAAAATTAAGCATTCGGTATTTTTGTAATTTCTGTCAAAGAATGCTAGATAAAACTCTCCGTTCCTAGCCTTGGAGAGATGCATTATAGAGTTTATTAAGTATTTAGTAGAGATGATGATGCTTTTCTGCATAGGATAGATTTGAGGTATCTGAAAGTTCGGCATCCAACAGACAGACACTTTCAAAAGGTGATTCATCTGCTCCTAAAATAAGTGGTGCGAAACGAGATGAATCATCCAGGGAACAAATCTACGTGAACTCTTTGTTTAGACTTGCAGTTTTAAGGCAACTCAAGCTAGGTCAAATGCACCCCACCCTCCTTTTCTTGACTCCTCTGAGTGGCGTCACGGTCCGAGCAGAGACCTGACTGCATGGGCTCAGCCAGTGTCATGCTCTGTCACCGACAGACCTGTGTTTATCCCTGCCTGCAAAATGGGCCCAATTCTATTTCCATAACCAGCAGATGACGTATGAGTGACAGAATCCACAAGCACTTAAAAAATATCTTTGTATCCTCGAGCTAAATAGATAATATAAGAAGCCAAGGAGGATTACCATGACCTGGAAGACTCCTCGTTTATCTAATGGCAACAAAAATTATAATGATGGCATTTTTCATCTCTTTCTCCATTGTGGGAGAAAAGGGCTGTAAGATTTTCCTATTTCTCATTCCACTGCTATATTTAAGAATAATTAAAGCCATTCTGGCTAAGGGTGATATAATGCATATATTCAGAAGCAGGCTTTCAGTTTAATTTTTCCAGCTGGTGGGCCTGTTAGCCCATTTATTTGACTATTCTTCACACGTTGACTGAAATAGGTAATTGCTCTGTTCCCCCTGAGATTTCACGTCCATTTTTTTCAGGCATGAAAGATATTAGGCTGTGTGTATTTTAAATTCAAATACACTGTAGGATAGATTTATGTCCCTAAACGCTATGCAGATCTAGCTATAATTCACTTCATATAGAACTGGAAAATGGATTAAAACAAGAGTGCTAGACAAGAAAATCCAGGGTCTTATCTGATGAGGCTGGAGTCCTTTAATCCTCACTCCTTGAAGTGACAGCAGTATCTCCCTTCATTTTATGTTCATTTCACATTTTTATCTTAATGGGAATGCAGGGTCGATTTGTTTGTTTGTTCTTAGATTTTTCGCTGTTTCTTTAATAGATTGCTGTGGGATTGTGGATAAGATAGCGAAGGAGCGTGGGTCAGGCTGTCTCTGCTGAGCGTGGTGGGGTTGCGTTAGGCCTCACGAGTCCCGCAGCCGGCCTTGCAGGGTGGGTTGTGCAGACCCTCACCTCGACATGAACAGGCACCAAATATTTTTAATAGTCAGAGGCTGTGGACTGGTTGTGTTCAGAGCTGGACGTGTGCCAGTGAAAGGTTGCTAAAGGAAAGAAGCAGCAAGAGTTTTAAGGTCCAATAGCTCATAAATCACCAGGGATAGAAACACATGCTGTATCCCACGGGAACTCTGGGATTATATTGTTGCACCAGTATCCAAACAATGTTCTAGCTCCATATTATCTGAGGATACTAACCTTATATAAATAAAAGTCTTTATTCATGTATATATAGATAGTATTTGTCATCCTAATTCAAATTTCAACATGCTTTTGCTGTCGATTGTGTCAGGAACTATTAGACGTAACCCCCTTGTTCATACAGTTCAGAAACTCAGCATTCCAGAATCTGCAAAGCAGGGATGGCTAGTCCAAGGAAATTTTAGCTACTGGGCTGGTAAAATCATTTTGGATTTAAACAGCAGGGAGGAGATAGGAGGAGAGGACTCAAGGTGCTATTTAGTATCAGACGTGACTGAAGTACATGATTTTCTCAGATAAAACTTCTGCTTGCAGGATGTGCTAGGTTTCCTGAAATGAAATTGAAGAAAGGGAGTGATGTGGCAAGAATTTCTGAATTGATATGCAGATGGTTTCCTAGGTTTGTTTGGTTTTCACCAGCTGTTCTTGGATTACTAGTGTTGTATTTTTCATTGCCTGACAAGAGAGAATGGCATTTTCAGGTAAGAGGAAATCTTAATGGCCAAGCATTGCACAGTGTATAATATATATGTATATGTGTGTGTGTGTATTTCCCCTAAGGCAAGTTTAATGTCTTCTCTGTTTTTGACAAGCTGCAAATTCCGTGGCTTCTCTTCAGTTTATTCCAGTGGAGTGTAGTTTTCTGGGTAATAAAATAGGGTTGCACTTACATTAAGTCCTTTGTTACAGATTATTTATCTTGAACTTTGGAAATGACTGAACTAAACCCAAGTCTTTGTACTACCTTTAAATGTGTGGGTGTTGCTCAGAAGCCTATTTCTTCTTATTACTACTTAGGTAGTTTGCTCTGCTATGAGTAAAAATACAATCCAGAAGAATGGTATGTCACAGTGTATTACAGTTGTCTTTCACAAGTACCTTGAAATTGTTTGATATTTTGTAGCTTTTTGAGGAACTGGGTTAAAGTTTTCCTACCTATTTGCAGCTGCAAAAACCCCAGTTTGGCTTCTTGCTGTTTGGGAAAACATTCCAATATGTCACCATCTGGGAAAAGCATGAAATGCTGGCTGAAGCCTGGAACCCATTGATTTCATAGATATCTTGTCCTCCAAGTATTTTTCCCATAAACATGAAGTTGCATCACACTTTCTGTTTTTTCCTTCTCCATCCCTCTCCCCTCCCATCCAAACACTTGAAACGGGGCAATGGAAAGAAAAGCAAAATTGAATCCCCTTCTCTCACAGACACTTTTTTTGGGTTACAGAGCTTGATTGGAGCATTTTCTTATCTTTTAAGGCCACTATTGTCATTGATAATGAGCAGATAAAATAGATATGAGAAATTATGAACTACATCTTTTCCAGTGCACTTAATAGTAGAGGTTGTCTTAATCCTGTACCCTTCTGGGGTAAGACTTTAGAACTTAATACGAGGAGAAATCATAATCCACAATTTAATATGGCTATTATCTGGTTTTAGCTGTCTGTGAAGAAGATTAAATTCCAGATGGTAGAAGTTATAATCCAAGCCTGTTATGATCACCAAAATGAACCAAATAACCAAATGCAAAATGGTGTCACCAGAATTATTTGTCCAGGAGCTTATCTGCTGTAGCCACCATGAGATATTCAAAATATCAGAAGTATATTGGAAAGGATTTGGACAGTGGTGCCCCCCAGCAAAGAGACAGCTGCTGTCAGGCAACATATTGGATAAGATGAAAGGATGCCCTAGGTCATCACTGCAGACCAGCTTTTCAATCACCCTTCTACTGTCTATGAGCCATACGTTCCCTCCTCATGTACATCGGCCTTTGGAGAGGAGGAGGGAAGGAATGGTGAGAGCAGTATGGGAGGGGATGTGAAATAAATGCAATGAAGGAGCGCCCTGCAGTGATACTTGCCTGGTCACACTTAGAGAACTTGTTACTTAATGGTCAGGTTCTGCTGGAGGCTCCCAAGAAAACTCCAGAAGCAGGGGAAAGCTCAGTTTCCAGCCCTGGTGAGGTATGGGGCTCATCTGGCTGAATCACCCTGAGATGAAAGTGGGGATGGTCAAAATGCCATCCATGCCCGTAGGCACCTTTGGTCTCCATCCCAAAGGCCTTGCAGTCGGACAGAGATTTGGCAGATGTGGTTTTAAGTTGTGCTAAGGCTTAAGGGTTAACAACAGCTGCCGTCTAATCAGTGATTCTTGCTTCCCTAGAAAATTGGGCTGTGACATCCCTCTGAAGCTGCATAGGTTAATTGTGAAAAGTAGGTAGGAGGAGCAGTTTACATTTTAATGGGCACTACCAGCAGAATTCATGCTGAATTATTCATTTGAAACGATGTATGAAATGGGTAACTCAACACACTTCTTTGGGGTCATTCAGGGAAAGACTTCTTAAAACATAGCTCAGAAGCTGCATTTCACAGACATGTCAAAAACGATGCAGGATGCTCACATATGTGTGAAATACGTGATAATACCTCCCATTAACAGTGGCTTCCCCGCACAAAAAAAAGCATAGCGTGTCTTCTGTAGATAAGCAGACCTATTTCCATTTTTATTGAGGAAGAAATTGAGTTGCATGGAGGCAAAACGACTTATCTTCGATTGCCCTTAATGGGAACTGGACAGGGCACAAAAGCAGGTTCCCCACTTCCCAGCTTATCTCCTCCATGCCCCAGTTTCTCCAGTCATTCCAAAACATTGCCTCCCAGTCAGCTGCAGAGATTTCCCAGTAAACAAAGTTACTTCATGTAGTCACATGCAGGATCCCTAAAGGATTTATTTTTTTAAAGGCTATGATTTATAATAGCCCCTTTTCAAGGACTAGCTGTGCTTAGGTGAGGTTAAATCAACGATTATTCCGAAGTCCTGTTTTCAGTGCAGGCTCTCCGGATGGTTGCTGATTTTGTTCCATTTAAAGCATTTTGTGGCATGAACTCACTTTGTTTCTGCCCACATCACTGCATTCCTGGGATGTTTTTCACAGGCCTTAGCAAGATCATCTGACAGCAACTAGTGAGGTCAATGAACTTTATACACAATTAAACACTTGAAGCTGGGAGAATTAATTGTTATTTTTTTCCCCTGCAAAGTTAGGGAAGGATACACGGTACGTTATAGTCTGTAACAGAGTCAATGTTATGTGTGGTAATCAAGCTAGTTTCACATGATTTAATGCTGAACAGAGTCAGAAAATGATTGCATCCTTTACATGGGCCTCACAGAGCAGTCACCACCCACACTGTTTATTCAGACTCGGAGCTCTGCCATTCACTGTTTAAGCCAGAGGAGGAAAAAAATCCCTTCGTGAATGCTCTTGAAGCCATGTATTCTCAGCGCAAAGTGGAGCTGGGGGGAGGAATCCAAATAAGGTCCTTCCAATTGCTGCAGTTGTACAGAGGTGAGATTTTCTTCGATCCTCCAGTGCCACAGTAAAGGAAGGATTATTTGGAGCTGGTGATATTGGGGCGAATCAAACTAAGCATTTGTTGATGCCACTAAAATTTCCAGAGACAGCTGGGTAGCTTTTCTCCTCCCGGCTTTCCCATCTGTTACTACCTGAACAAAGAGGTAAAGTTACCTCCTCTACTCTGTGCAAAATTGGTAGGGTTTGCTGAAAAGTCATGTGGTGGTGTGGATTTTGTTCAGCTTGTTTCTTTCAACAGTGAAAAGTTTTTCTGCTGTCTTATGCCTTAACTTCTTTGGTAAGAGAAGTGTTTGGGAAACACTTTGCTCCCTCATGCCTACCCAGCTGTTACAAAGGAAGCTCTAACCAGAAAAGTTTGTGAGTGAGTACGCAAGACATCTGTGACAGCCTAGTAAAATTTTATATGCATCCAGTGATAGTGTTTTTACTCCTTCTATAGCTAAACTGATCTCATCAGGAAGGCTTTTGCTACTCTTCCATTGATATTTTCGCTTTTACAGTTCTTCACGTTTCTTCTGCATAATCCTGTTCCTTTTAAAAAGGGATTCCTTGCTTCCCCAGACACTTATATTTTAAAGTTTCTACAGATCTAAGCTACTCTTTTAAATTTATATCTGCAAGTTTCTGAGGTTATAGAAATGCCAAGAGCATATCATCAGTTAGTCTAGAGACATAAACTAGAACACCACCAACACCACCACCCCCATTAATTTTATGCAGCATTTAAACTTTTCATGTTAAGTGCTGGCTAATCTGAGTGGCAAGCGTGAACGCTTTGGTTCATCATCTGAGACTGGTTCTGTGGTGTGCTCTATCCAACGCATAATTTTGGGTTCCTGGGCAGGAGAATTTGTTAGTCCTCTCCCCATCCTTTACTTGCTTCTCTGTTAGGCGGCTTTTTATTCCACTCTGATTTGTTTTGAATAAAAGAACAAGTATTCCCTTGCTCAGTAAACTCCATCTTATGATAATAATTGTGTCATATATAGTGATGTAGCATTAGACTGGTATCTTCATGTTTTCTTACTGCATTGAAATGTTTCAAGACCCGCTTGGTTTGTGTATTCCCTTGGCTGGAATAATTTTTATTCCAAGCTCAGGTATCTCATCCGTTTTTCCATTTAAGAACTGATCATGAGATGTGCAATAGCCATGTCTATGTGCTTTTGTTCTTCTTGCCAAACTCTTGCCTCATGAATTAGAGCTTAGCCACGGTAAACCCAGGGATCTGGAGTGTCCTCCAGGTTGAAGACCAAAAATACCTAGGGCATTTTTCCAGTCCACCAATATATAATAAGATGGATTTGTTCATTGTAGTTAAACATTATGGGTGAAATTCTTCTTGGAGAAGCATAAACAGAGCTCTTACTGACTTTTGTTGGTGCGGATCAGGGAATAAAACTTGTCCAAAGTGTCTCTCATTGGGAACTTACGGGGTACTGTGAGCTTACAGAGAACACAGTGACTCTTTTAGTCATTGTTTTCCTTGTTACCCAAAGCACTTTCTTTGAGGGAAAGAAAGATAATTATCCCCAAACAGAAACCCCTTTAGATATAGTAAGGGTTATTGAAGTAGTATTTCTATTTCCAGCATAAGGCTGCTTTCCCACTTGCCTTTGAGATGTGACAGAAATGTTCCTCTCCTCCCGCCAGTGAATACGTTGTTAATACAGAATTCGTTGGTACCAGAATTATACTTCTATTTCCACACCGGGTCGGTTGAGTACTTTTAACCCATGTTTGCCTCATTCCTCAGCAGCCTGAAAATTGCAGTATGTAATATTTTGGCTTGGTCAGCCTAGGTCAAACAGCCAATTGCACCTTCATTCCAGCCCTGTGTACTTTGATAACAGGTGCCCCTTCAAATCAGCTGGCTTGAGAGGAGGAAAATTGTTATTTGCTTTGTGAAGTGAGTGAACTTGATGTAGGAGTCTCTGTGGGATCAAATATCTTTATAGATACAAAATAATCATGTTTGATATGGAAAAGTGAGTCACCCAATGGTTTTGGTTTTTTCCTAGTCATCGCTGGAGTCTTTCCACTTTCTTCCCAGAGCTGTCAGCATTATGGGGTTAGAGTGGAGTGCATGAAATCTCTGCCCAACTCAAGCCAATGAGGGTAGTAATTAGTAACTGCGCAGTTCAGTGGTGCCCAGAGCCTATTTAGATCATGGCACAAACTACTGAATAGCTCCTCAGGGCTGTTCCTTGAGCCAGCTCTGCCCCTGGGCCATTGGCAGGCACTGCCAGGCTGAGCTGGCACATCCTGCTTTTACATAGCCCCTGTCCTCCCGATAACTGCGTATTAGTTTCTGTCCTCTGTGATCACAGCTCTGTTAACTCTCTTGAGGCTCAGGGAGCTGGGAAACTGATTTTTCTGTTACTCACTGCTTATCACAGGCCCTGCCCCACTGGTATTTGCATGCCCTGCACTACTCTGTACCACTAAGATGTAAGCAGTTAGATGTAGATGTAGGTAGATGTCATTTTACAGCTAATACTGCCCAAAATTTCAAATAAATTCAAGGAAAATCTCAGCAGTTGCTCTGAGGCTTTGATACAGCCAGCGGCCACCTTACTCTGCAAAGAGTATCTTACTTATTAGTTCTGAAGTATTGAGACAGCTTTCAATTCTGCTGGATTTATTGCTGAAGCCTGGCACTCACCTAACAATGAAGGCCAGAAACCGTCTTGACTGCGGTCACCTGAACCCTCTTCTGACAGATAGGCTTATTTGACTTCCCTTTGTCAAAGAACTGGAAACAAAGTTCCTTGCAAGCTGGGATTGAGAGTGGCGCTTTTTCATGGTAACACACAGCCCCTTGACTCCTGACAAGCGCTGCCTCTAAGTGCTGCAGCGAAGGTGCTCTTTGCCTTCAGCTACGTGACAGCAGCATTAAACCTAGACTGAATAGAAGTCTTTCAAGTCGCCTAGAAAGCTCTGTGTTGCTCTTAAAATGTTATAATGTGCTAACGGAGCCTCAGCTGAGTCTCTCTCTCTTACCTTCTGATTCCCACCTTCAAGCAGATGCCTTCAAGAAGACTGCACTGGGACAAGACCCGTGCGCCCTTTGCCTCCTCCCCCAGTTTCGTTAGGAAGGGACAGATGCATGTAAGCCTGGAGAAGTGCAGGATGTGCCCAACAAGTCTCTCCTGAGGACAGCACGTGTTTCTGTAAACCAGATTGGGGTTGCATTGTGCAAGGTGCAGCACTGTTAACTCCTATTTCTTCTTGGCTATCTGAAATTGTGAAAAAAATCCCTCAATTGTAATGTTGCTGGCAATTTGTCACATAGAATTATAGAATCGTAGAATGTTAAGGGGTTGGAATGGACCTTAAAAATCATCTAGTCCCAACCCTCCTGCCATGGGCAGGGACACCCCCCAGCAGACCAGGTTGCTCAAGGCCTTGTCCAACCTGGCTTTTAACACTGCCAGGGTTGGGGCATCCACAGCCTCCTGGGCAACCTGCTCCAGTGCCTCACCACCCTCATAGCCAAGAATTTCTTCCTACTTTCCAACCTAAATTTCCCCTCTTTCAATTTGTGCCCATTACTCCTTGTCCTATCCCTACAGTTCCTGATGAAGGGTCCCCTCCAGCTTCCCTGTAGACCTCTTCAGATACTGGAAGTTTGCTGTGAGGTCTGCATGCAACCTTCTCTTCTCCAGGCTGGACAGCCCCAGCTTAGATTGTCTTCCTAGGGGAGGTGCTCCAGTCCTCTCATCAGCTTTGTATCCCTCCCAACAGTTCCATGTCCTTTTAGGCTGAGGACCCCAGGGCTGGATCCAGCACTCCAGGTGGGGTCTCACCAGAGCAGAGCAGCAGGGGAGAATCACCTCCTTTGACCTGCTGGCCACATTGCTTTTGATGCAGCCCAGGGTTCCATTGGCTTTCTGGGCTGTGAGCCCACACTGCTGGCTCATGTTGAGTTTTTCATCAGCCATCTGCCCCAAGTCCTTCTCCACAGGGCTGCTCTCAAAATTTCTCAGCCTCTGGGTGTGCCTGGTATGTCCCTGACCCATGTGCAGGACCCTGCACTTGGCTTTGTTGAACCTCATGAGGTTTGCACAGTCCCACCTCTCCAGGCTGTCCGGGTCCCTCTGGATGCCACCCCTTCCCACCAGTATGTCGACTGCCCCACACAGCTCAGTGTTGTCAGTGAATTTGCTGAGGGTGCCCTCGATCCCACTGTCCATGTCACCAACAGGATGTTGAACAGTATCAGCCCCAGGACCAACCCCTGAGGGACACCACTGGTCTCTGGTCTCCCTGTGGACAATGAGCCGATGACCACAACTCTCTGTGTACAGCCATCCAGACAGTTCTTTATCCTCCAAGTGGTCCATCCATCAAATCCATATCTCCAATTTGGAGAGAAGGATGTCACACAGGACAGTGTCAAACACTTTGCATAGTCCAGGCAGACTATGTCAGTTCCTTCGCCCCATCCACCAGTGCTGTAGCCCCATCAGAGAAGGTCACCAGATTTGTCAGGCATGATTTCCCCTTTGTAAAGCCACGTTGGCTGTTACCAACCACCTCCTTGTTTTCCATGTGCCTCAGTCTAGTTTCCAGGAGAATCTGCTCCATGACCAGGCATAGGAAAACATCTCCATTGTCTGTTTTGTTGTCCCGTTCCATGAGCTTTGCCTTCTCTCCCTCAGGACAGAAGCTGCTTCACCAAATACTTTTTTGTAGCTGCACAGCTATGGATACCAGCTTTGGATACCAACACACTGTAAGGGCTGTTCATGCTTCTCCACTGGAAAAATAGAGTGAGTCTGAGGTGTCCCTGCCAACCTGGCAGTGCTGGTGGTAGCACTGGTTGAGCCTGGGACGTGTCATGAAGCCCAGACAAGCAGTAGCTTGTGGAGTTCACTGGTCCCACAGGTCCCTGCCAAGGGTTAAGTGTGGGCATTTTAAAAGTGTGTTTCTGAATTGGGATGCTTGCTTGTTTTGGAGACTGATTTATTTCCTCCTGTACGTGTTTGGGATCAGAGCACTTGTTTCCTCTGACTCCTGATGTCTCTGTGGTCTCTTTGGACTGCAGCTCTGAGAGGAAGGGACTCTTAGTTTGCTGAGAAGCTGGCACAGTAAGGTTTCTTGGCATCACCATAGCCCAGAAGATCAATAATAATAAATAGTGCAGACATTTCAGATGCCTTAAATGAAACAGTCATATGGAAAAAGAGTTTGTGTTCCCCATGGCTATAATGTGAATGCCTGATATGGGTCAGGAGATTGTGTTAGGAGTCAAAATACTAGATGTGCATCTGAAAATCCTTACTTTTGGATGGCAGAAGCTGGGGAGTGGGGGTGGAGGTGGGATTTAAGCCCCTTAATTCTATATAAATATAGCTCTGTGGTTTAATGTGCACAGCAGTAGCTGCTCTGTGGTTTATCATTTACTGAGAACTATGCTTTTCTAAGAAAATGCTCTCTTCCTGGTGCATATCTAAGCCAAGGCCTCCGCTGTCATTTCGTAAACTGTAAGGATTACTCTTTAAAATAGCTGTTTGGTAGCAATGAGGCCAAACAATTGCCCGATTCACGCTGCAGGTGAGTTTAACAGAAATCATATTGACTAAAGCTAGTCTGAGCAAGACAGCAGTGTTGCATTTGAGTATTTGCCAAGAAAAACCTGTAAGTTCCTAAAACTAGCTACAAGGACAAGGGATTAGCCTGTCCTTCCAAGTCTGTAAATAAGGTCCTCAGACACTTTTTCCAGTTGGGAACATGAACACTGACTGTTTATATTTTTCAAAGAAAAAACTGAAAAATCCCATTATTTTGTAGATAGCAAAGAGTCAGCTTTGCAGTTGCTCAGCTACCAGCATGTGGGTAATTTGATGTTCTTTTCTAATCAGGAATGCATTGTGAAACTGCTGTTCCTTGCAGTGAAAGGTCACTGTATTTTTAATTTCTATTCGCTGTTTGTATTTTTCTAATAAATCACACCCTCTGATAAACCAAATGACTGGAACCATGGAGCAAATGAAACTTTTAAACAAACCCTTTCCTGTTGCACATGTATGGATCCTGAATTTCCAAAAAAAAGGTGCCTTTTCAGTGAAGAATCCTTTTCAGCTTTGGGAGGCAGGCTAGACTAAGAAAATAAAGGGTGCGCACTGTATAGCTGAGTTTGAGCTGCCAGAGTATTTTGTGGTGCTTGTTTGTAAGCACGGATATTTAGTTTCAGAATTAGTACAGGGCCTGAGTAGTTGACAACCCAAGCCGTTATGACTACATCCACAATGCAGAAATATATCTGAGTGCAAGTTCCAAAAAGTATAGCTTGATATTTATGATACTGATAAAAAGCATGATCTGGTCTATCTGTTCAGGAAAGACCAAAACCACTGCTTTGTTGCTGGGTTTTGTGCAATGCAGCTCCCATTAAATGCTTCCATGTAATGGATTATCGGTAGAGGGTCCTTTATTCTCTTTTCTTTCTTCTGTCCCTTCCTTAAAAAGAGAAGCAATCTGAATTTTATAGCTAAGGGCTTGCTTGTTTTCAGATAATGGGTGTTGAACTAGTGGAAAACTGGAGCAAGGCGAGATTGAATCCGACTGGGAACTTCGTTTTGTCTCTGCTGGGTCACGCAGTGGGACAGAACTTGGGTGCGGGAGGGACTGCATCCAGGCTGGAGCTCCCTGGCTCTGAGCTGCTTGGCTTCACCTCTCCCTGTCATTCCCCTGCCGCTTAAGAAATTATTTCCATTTGTTCTCTCCAGGTACTTTATGGCAGTGCGACGTGGCCAGAGAATGCAGTCCTCCCTCTGAGAGAGGGGCAGGACGTATGTCCTTTATTTCAATCGCTCGCTGCTTCTGGTGTTCAACAGGCAGTCTCAGCTCTGGCATCTCTTGAGTGCTTGCCTTTGCAAGTTTAGGGTTCGTTTGGTTGGAGAGGGTTTTTTTGGATGTCCTGTTGCTGTAACTTACGGATAATTTTTTCCCTTAATGAAAAGAAGAGGAAAAGAGAAGACATACGCTTTGTTTTGCAGATTCAGCTGAGACACAAAGGGTGCGTTGTTCTGACCTTCCCAGCATGCTGGTAAATTTTTTATATTGGCAAAAAGGGCCTGGACCTCAGAAGTCCTGAAGACTTCTGGTTTCCCGTACAAAAGCTGGGGCCTGCAGTGTGAGCCAGAACAAAGTCTGGGAACTGTGGTTGGCTGAGTGAGCGTGCGCTGGCAGCCTGCGGGACGGAGGATTTTCTGGGGTGGCAGGGGAGCTTCCCAGCATCGCTTCCCCTCTCCCTTGAGCGTTGCTGCCCACTAGGCAATTGGAGAGAGCTCTATAGGAAATACTTGAGGCTCTGCAAGTGCCATTTGCAGGCATCTGAGGTGCCCTGCTGTGCTCTGTGTGTCCCCAGCAAGCTGCCTGCCTCACTTCACGTGCTGCAGCACTAGGCCTGGTGCTGCCGTGCACTGGCTCTAAAGCTGTCAGGAAGAAGCCTGGCTCTGATTTAGTGTCCTGGACTCCAAGCATATGTCGTGAGCGAGTTTGGTGCAGCAGAGAGCTGCTTGCATGAGTTGGTGGGAAACCTGCCTTGCAGCCAGAAATCCTGGTAACTTTAGGGGGGTCCCAGGAGGTCTGGAAGGATCCAGGCAGCTGAGCACAGCTGTGCTCAGGGTAGTGGGGGTTGAGCTCCTTTGCAGCACTGACCCTCAGTTAACAAGGCCTAAGCTGGAGGCTCAGACAAATATGGCCCATATATTACATTCATTTTCTCCTTGCAATTGTTTTCTGGCAGCCAAAATGATTCCCTGAAGCAAGAGGTGTCATTTAAAACAGAGCAATGGTGAGTGCACGGATGCATCACTGGAGTTCAGAGGCAGCCTCCTACATCTGACAGGCAAAAGATTGTAACTGCGATTCACTTACAGGAGGGAAGGGCCCCATCCTCACGGTTTGTTTCCTTGATCAGAGGCATCTAGTTAAACTGCTGCTTTGCACTTTGCCTATTCTTCGAAGTTTCAGAGGGAAGAAAACCTCTCCACAGAAGATGCACAGCAGAGCTCGCTGGTGTTTAACCCTGTGTGTCAGGTCTTGCAAGAGAAGAGCAAAGGATATACTTTACTTCTCCTGGTGGGGTGTTTTCATATACCTTGTGCTCATTCAGAGGAACAGCTTGGTTTTTAGTTTTATGTGGAACCAACTTTTACCATGAAATGTTTCGCCTACATCCTTCCTCCCTTCCTCTGGGGTACACCTCTGCAGACCCAGGATTAGGGCTTTGGCTGCAGCAGCAGGAATGATGCAGGCTTGCCCTGGGACCTGTCCTGTCTCTGCTTTCTGCAGGAGCCTCCGAGAGGAGAGTCCTGCTTTTGTCTCCCATGGGAAATGCTGACAAGGCCACTGGAGCTAGCAAGGCCTGGGATGCCTCTGCCTGTCCCCCCTGTTTCCCAGGACCACTGTGATTCCTAGTCCCTACCCACTCCCCCGGGAGGGATGACGCAGGTGCTTCTGGTCCCCTCCTGCCCCATCTCAGCGGTGGGCAGAGCATGAACCCAAACAGAGGTATCTCCATCAAGACGCAGGGACCGCCGAGAGCCTGGTAAGGGCTGGGGCGGAGGTAACCATAGATGGCTCTGATTCATTTGGCTTCCTGTCTCTCTCTAAGAAAAGGATGTAAATAGCCAAAAGCAGGGGATTCCAGTGAAAAGAGCAGGCGGGTGTCGTGTGGTGCTGTGCTGTGCCAGCTGTGGCACTCGGCCTCACGGAAAGCCGGTAGTGGTGAAAGCTGGGGTTCTCAGAAGTGGGGGAGGCGCGGGCTGCTGCTGCACCACATCGCCCCGTCGCATCAGAGAGGCTTCCTGCACACGGAGGAGATCGTGGAAGGAAGAACCTCTGCAGCACCGGCGACCTCGCCCCTGACTGCAGAAGGGGTGCGCCCTCGCCTCTGCGCCCTGAGCAGTGCTGGCGCTGCTGGTGCCCTCGAAGCCAGGCAGGCATCCCTGTGCTTTGGCCAGCCCCCTGAGTGGGGGAAGTCCCAAAGGATTGATGGCTGGAACTGCAGTGACGTTTTTTCATGGGAACTTCATGTCTTGGGGCCACTGGCAGGGTAACGTGGGCAAGCTTTGTGTCCATACTTGGTGCTCATACCCATGCCCATGAGTGTTGAACAGCTGCCTCCTTATAGAAACACAGACTGTCATCACCAGTGTTTTCTGTGTCCCAATGCAATAGCAAATTGCAGTGACTCTAGAGAGAGAGGCTCACGCACCAGCATCCTACTACCATAGGAAGGCTGGTATCACTCTGGTCTTGAGAGCATTGTCTGGGTGGTATCCCGAGTCCAGCTGTGCTGGAGACACTTGGCAACGAGGCGGTAAGCTCCGTATCCCCAGCTCATGTCACACATCACCCTCGCAGTCATCAGCTGGCTAAAAACACACCAGCAGTAGTGCCTTCACCCATCTGGCTCCATAGCTCTTCTTCCTATTGCTGTTGCCTTGCACTCAGAAGGAGAATGCTGAGGAGGCAATCCAAGCAAAGATGGCACAAAGGGGTTTCAGTTTTGTAGCACCAGCAGGTGTGTGCCTTTAATTGATATCACACTGTCAAGGGACTTGAGGGGCATCAGGCACCCACTGCCCGCTGGCAGCCAACAGACATGGGTGTTCACCTGCCTGGCTTACCTGTGGTGGTAATCTCTGTATAAATCCAACACCCCAGTACTGTTTGAATGAGGAAGCAGGGAGATGGCTCACAATATGGTGCTGGAATTGCCTATTTGGTGTCCAGCTCCATGCTCTGGTGTCAGGGAAAGCATTACCTCTTTAATCAACTGTCTTTAAGGCTATTACATACATGTTCATCTTCTATGAAGACAGGCTGAGAGAGTTGGGGCCGCTCCATCTAGAAAAGAGAAGGCTCTGGGGAGCCGTTATAGCAGCCTTTCAGTACCTAAACGGGGCCTGCAAGAAAACTGGAGAGAGACTTTTTATAAGCATGTGTAAGGATAGGACAAAGGGTGATGGATAGATATGAGGAAGAAATTCTTTACTGTAAGGGTGATGAGCACTGGCACAGGTTGCCCAGAGAAGTTGTGGATGCCCCATCTCTGGAAGCGTTCAAGGCCAGGCTGGATGCAGCTTTGAACAATCTGGTCTAGTGGAACATATTCCTGCTTGTGGCAGGGGGGTTGGAACTGGGTGATCTTTAGGGTCTCTACCAACCCAAACCATTCTATGATTCTGTGATTCCATATGTAAAAGATGCAAAAATTACAAGAGCTGGGGGCAGAACTGAGGCCCAAGGCAGTAATGTGGTGCAGGATTTGAGATCTTTTTTGGAGTGCAGCTTTCTGAGACAAGGTTGCAGTGACAAAGTTTGTGTCCCTTTTGGGACCAGAGTATGGTTCATAGGAGACAGGGTTGTTAATACAGCTCTTCTTATTTAGAAGTAGCTGCGTATATAAGTGGAACTCAAAGAACTCATTTTTTTTCTATTTTCTATACCATAAGCCTAAACATCTTCTCTGTCAGTGGTGAAGCTGCAGGCAGGAGAAGGTGAGAAACATAGTGCTTTTTACAGGGAGCAGTAACCTAATACAAAATGGATTCAAGAAAAAAGCAGGGGCGGGTAAGGATGAACTAGCTACATCTTCTAAGTGAGTGCTGTGGGGATGCTCCAAGGTTACAGATAAACCTGTTCACCCATAATGAAATAATCAATGCAACAGATACTAGCAAACCACCCAAAAAATTTCACATACAGATTGGTTATTTAGGAATTATTTGCTAGTAGCAGACAAAGTTAATCAAGGTGATCTCCTTTCCCCACCATCTTATCTTCACTTCCCTGCCAATGCACTCCTCTCCCTTTTCAGACTGCTCCAAATGGATTCTGCTGTCTTCCTGTAAGAAACTCAAGCTCCACCTGTGTTTAATTAGATATTGGATAACCTGGGTTGTTGTATTACAAACATCTAGGACAAAAGTCTAGAAAAACTAATCAGTCCTAGGTCAAAGAGCAACAGTTCCAATTTTAAGCCAAGTGAAGTGATAAGAGGTATAGAGAAAGACACCTGAAAAATCCAGGACAATTGTTTAAAAAAATCCTAAATTAAGAAAAAACCCTGTTGCTTGTATCTACTGGCTTGTAACATATTTGTGATTACATAAAGTAACAAACGTATAAAAGGATCTTTCTCAAAGACACATGAAAATCAATAATTTTTACAAGAGACTCTTTTACATTCCCTTCTTGCTGTTCTACAGGACATTATAGATACACAAGGTAAATCCTACTTGCAAAAGCAAAGGATAAAGAAATTATTTTCCTTTAAATGCTCCTGCTGGTTTTTGAATAAAGGAAAGAAGGCACAGTGTGCACACCTGTAAAGGGACTGCTCCAGTTGAGAGTACAGCATTTCTAAGGCCTAAGGTACCACACGGGGAGTGTGGGGATCTGCAGTTTGTTGCTACCCCAGTGATGGATAGTGGGACAGGCATGGTTTGTAAGCAGCAGTGGTATCTTGATAACATTCCTGCCCGAGTGGATGGTGGCAGGGAACAGATGCACTTTTGGGCAGCCGTTCTTTGTTGCCTTTCATGCTGGATCTCACAATTGTTCCTGGGTGAGGGCATCTGCTGCTCCATCGTAGGGATTGTTCCTCCCTCTGTCTCAGCAAATTAGCTGTGAGCTCTGAAAACACTACAGCAGGAGGGGCATGCTGCATTTTCTCCTCAGGATATTCAAACCCACAGTGCTGGGTTTGAAATGAAGTGCAATAGTAGGCTGCAATCCCTTTGAGCTGGGAGAGAAATGATTCCCAGTCTTCCCATATCCCTGCAGAGTGGGGTGAGCCCAGACCCCCTGGATTAGATCAGAGAAGTAGTTTTGGAAGGAAGAGGAAAGCACAGGCCTCTGGGTTATATTTTTCTTTGAAGGAAAGTAAGTGCTTCCAAATGTAAGTGTCTGAACTCCCTGAGGACAGAGGCATTGCTCTGCAATCCTGAGTTAACCCCACACTTTGGCCTTCGGGTGAGGGCATGGTTTGTCTCCCACATTTTCCCTGGGTTAGGTCATCACTCAGCCAGCTGATTTCCACTAAGTCTTTTCCTAAATGTTTAAAACTCCCTCTGCTCCAAGCAGGGAAACCCCAGACCCACACATGGGTTTGGCCAGACTCAAAGGCGAGCTGCTTGCAAGGCTTGAGGCTGTCATGAATAAGGTTCTCCCAAGGCAAGGTGGGTAGGCATGTGTAGTGCCAGGGGCTGATTAGAAAGCCTGTGGCTTTGGCACCCTCTGCTTGGATATGTGAAGATGTCCTTTGCTGATAGAAATCTTTCTCAAGGTCTCCATGCCACAGGATTTTGTTTTATTAGCTGCAGGCCCAGTGCAACCCATGCCTAGTCACAGCTGATGAGCCTTGAAGTTCATTGCAAACCCTTCCAGCCTTCAAATGCTAAAACACATGACTCTTTCCCTCTGCCCACCCTAAGATTCAGCAGTCCAGTGGGAGGACCCTTCCTCCCGTAACACCCACCAGGCACTCCCTTCTTGCAGAGCGGTCACTCTATGGCTGAACTCTCTTGCCTTTGATTTTTTCCTTTCAAAGGGGCTCAGTTCTAATGACAGAAGCTCTGGCGGTCATAAACATCGTCATCTGCTGACCCAAGAGCTCTCCTGCCACGTGTACTCTGCTCCTTAAGAACCTGTGGTCTCCTTTCACTGCAAAGGCTCAGTGAGTCAGCAAAGTTCCTTGGAGTGCTCATGTGCCTTCACTAAGAGCTTTATAAATACCGGACTTTGTTTTTGCAAAACAGCCGAGTAAAAGTTATGTGTTTATGATGTGATACCTGCAGTTGTATCTAAATACCTTGCAGCTTGCGTTTGTCAGGGCTGGCACAGTTCCTCAGCCACCAGACCAACCCCAGTGCAGCTTTGCATGCCTTCTGCCTTGAGATGAAGAGCGGGTCTCACATTGCCACCTGCAACCTGGCTGGGAAATGAGCTTGCTAGAGGGTAGTTACACTTGTTTCTGATCTGTGGGAAAGAGTAAGATTCTCCTTAGATCTGTAGAGTTTGGGGACACAGTGGCTATTAACTCACCTGGCCTACTTGCCTGTGTGTCATGTGTAAGTTTCACCCACACGTTCATTTGCTAAGCCTGAAAGATTTTACATTGCAGCGTTTGGAGCACAAAGGGAGGGGAAAATGAAGCATCCCCAGGTGGGCCCAGAAATCTATTCCAGATGATCGGCGCAGGTGATGGATCACAGTGATAGGCTTGTCTCCCAAATCATTTTTGTCATTCTCTCTTGAGCTTTCCCACGTGTCTCCGAGCTGTGGAACCTTTCCAAACCATGCTGTGCCATTCCTGTGTGGGGCTGTGATGTGCAGGTTCCAAGCTAGCTATGGGTCTGAAAACACAAGAGCAAGTCAGGACAGACAAACACAACATTGCGCTGTGCTGTATTACCCCAGCAGTCTCCTGCGTGGCTCCCAAATGTAGAGCTTCCCCATGGATAAGCCTTTCACGCACCTTTCATGGGCTTGGGACCACTGAAAGATGCATTCAGCTTTTCATACCAGGCTCCTCTGGTGATTTCTAAATCCCTTACTAACTGAATATATGTCTTTTTGGTTTCCCCCCATGTTTCATACTTGTGGTAATGCTGCTTCTGTGTGTTCTTTAGTATTAAATGCCCTTCTGTCTAGACTAGTAGTTTTAGGCTCTTTTTGTCACGAACGTGCCTGTGGAATTGTGGCTGTCTTTTTATAAAATCATCTTTTTGTCAGTTATTTCTGTTGTTTGTTTTTGTTGCCCCTCAGTTAGGCTAATACGTCAGTTTGGGGATACTGTCACATTTAAATTTATTTCATACATTTCCATGGTTGATATTTGGTTTTACTTGATCCTAATATGGTCATCATTATGCACAGCCACCTGCTAATTCTTCAATCTGTAAACTTTTTTTTACTTTTTGTCTATCTGAATGAGGTCAGTACTCATCTCAAGAGTGCCGGGTGCATGACCGTCTAAGGTATTTTTTGAATGACCACATGAGATCTCCAGCAAATATCTCTGAGGCTGAAGTCACCAATGATGGTAATTCCTCTCTCTACACATTACAAACAGATGGTTGAGGAGATGTTCCATTCACTGGTAAAATTTTTTCTGTAACAGATGCCTGCCAGCTGCCATTCCCTGCCCTGCTGCATGATTTTATAGAGCTAACGAGATTAAGAAACTGTTGAAATTGATTTTTGCTTCTAAATACAGCAGATCTGATTCTGAAAATGCAGGGAGGGCTCTGTCTCAGGTGGTGCAAGCTGGCACAACTCCAGTGAAAAGTCAGTGGAGCTGAACCACTCTGCATCAGCCATGGTGCTGCCTTGAAGAGCAGCTCTCTTAAATGAAAGCGTCGGCATTAAGGAATCAACAACAAAAAGAAGTTTCCCAAGTAGAACAACAGCTCAAAAGTGGGATGAAGGGAGAGTTTGGGGCAGTTTAAAAAACTACTCTTCACTCCTACCAGCAGTACAAGACTGCTGACACATCTTGAAAAATGCCTTTCACTGGAAATTCTGGTACATCAGATAGCTCACTGCTCAGCCTCGGTGCCATGGCAGGAGGTTGTTTTGCAGCTTTCGGACTTGCTCGCTCATGAATCAACACTTCCCACCTGTAGCCACTGGGGCTGAAGCTACAAAACCTCCCAGGCTGAAATCCTTGTGCTGATAAAAATCTAGATTGAACTCGGCATGAAGCTGTGGAAAAATGCAGATGTGTATTTTGAGAATCCATGGTCAGGCTTTGAACAATCAGATGAGTATTAAGAGGGAAAAAAAATGCAGTAGTTTAAAAATAACAGATCTACTGCATGGCAGCCATAAAAGGAGATTTTAAGGAAAGGAACAGAAAATCATGCCAGATGAACGCATTAGGAACAGCAGTTGATATGGCATGTACTAATGACAACATATATATCCCCTTGCTCTCCAAAAAACATGTGAGAACCTTACAGGAGCAGCCAGAGCACACTGTTTAAGCTCCGTTAGTACAACATTCACCACATCTTCTTACCACGGCAGGCTTTTGCTGAACACTACTGCTGTCGCTTATGCCTCCAGACAAAATTTAAACTTGGGTCAAAGCTGTAAGCAGTTCTTAATTGAACAATCCAGCTTAAAGCATTACAGGCTGTTTGAAAACCTCTGTGACCCGACAGATTTGAATACTGAAAAACATGACATCAGGATGACCTTTCCTTCTGCACTGTTCTCACAGCTCCTTTCTTCTCAGTAGATACTTGAATCTCTACTAGTCTTCCTAGTCTTAGTGCCTGATACACAGTTTGCTCCAGCCATCCATCCATCCATCCATCCATCCATCCATCCATCCATCCATCCATCCCACTAGGACCCCTAGTTGCAAGATCACGTATTCCCTCTCCTCTGTTTCCTAAAGGGATGAGAAGACAGCTCCAGGTCTCGGCAGCATCCCCGGGCTATCCAGACACCGCCATGGGCTTCCCAAACACCCTTGTTCCCAGAGAACAGGACTCTGAGGTCTGTCGTGGTTTGAGCTAATTGACAAAAGAGTTCAGGCCTGCCATCATCACCCCGCAAACCCAGCCCATCTTAAATCATGGCCTGCTGCCTACATCAAAAGTCCTTTGTGAGGAGCACAGTTGCTCCTCTGTAACTGATCTACATGGAGCAGGTCATCAGCTGCGTATGAGTTTTCCTTCTGTTTTTCATTTTTTCGTCAAAAAAACCCCACAGTATGAAGTAATGTTAGAAATAAATAGTCTCATCTTTCTCCCCTAATTATAGAAAGAGGAGCCTTGTTAGGCTACATGTGATTTCAGTGTCAGCTCCTCACCTGGGAGTTCGAGCGGGTTTCCTACAAGCTACAGCAATTTGATTTGGCAAAACCTGAAATGGAACGCTTTCTTTTCTGCGAATCCACAGGATTATCTTTGAATTATTGAGCTTTTCTCAAGGTGACTTTGAAAGCCATCTTCCTTGCCCCAGCAATGAGATCTCTGTGCATGGTGTACAGCTGTGATGATCCCTGGAGAGTTTTGTCCAAGCCAAGAAATTAAGAGCCCTGTCTAATGGGGTCACCGGCTGCTAATGAAGTTGCACTTTCATAAACTACAGCTACAGCCCTCAAGGGAAGCTCCCCGTCATCCCTGCTTCGGGAGATGCAGTTTGTCTGTGTCATAGGAGCTCGTAGGACCTGTGAGAGCTGCTGGAGGCAATCTGCTGTGTGGGCTTTATTTTTAACCCCACCTCCCCAACCCCTAAGCAGGTTCTTCTTTCATTCACAAATTGAATTGAACAGAGTTTTAATTTTGGTGCCTGTGTCAATTTGTCAGCAGTAGTCAAATGAGAGAGGAGTTATCCAGGTTTTTTCCTCCTGTGGAGGATCAAACAACAAATCTGTATAAGGAATTCCTAATGGAGAAGCCTGAAAGGAAGATTATGAATTTTCAAAGCCGTGGCCTTGTAAATCAAGCCTCTCAGCAGACATCTTGGAACAAGAGCTCATTAGGAATAATAATCTAAAACCTGACTGAAATCTCTGTAGCTTTTCTGACTTACACCAGATGAAGATCTGATCCATTCACCTAGTTTTAAGTCCAGACACACGTTCTTGTGGTGGAGACATAATTTCCTCTGCATGCTGTAACCATTTCTCTGCGCTGTGGCAAGCAAATATTTAATTGGGCTTTGCAGGGCTCAGCAAGATCTTATAGCACATTTCTTTATGGCCTTTGTTTTGCTGTACATGACGTATATTTTGGTGGGTTTGCTGATGCTTTATTTGATGCTCAAGATCAATCATTTCTGCAACACAAGTGTCACATCTTGGGAAAAATAGCTTCCACTCACTCAGTACTAACCTATCATGTTGACTTTATTTCCGTCACAGCATACCAAGAGCAAACAACTTCCTACTACTCTGTGCTTTTCAGCTAAATGCCTTTTCCAAAAGGTTAGGGAAATGCTTGTGTCATGGAAAAAACAGAATCCAGCTACGCAGAAAATAAAGAGGTGCAGTGGATCAGGCTTAATTGAGCACTTAACAGGCTCAGACTAGCCTGAGCTTACATTAACTGAACCACTGAACCCATCCAAGCTGAACAGATGTAGAGTGTTCGGGCTGTGCAGTTAAGATACACCTCAGGGTGGGGTTCTTTATCTGCAGGTAGTAGCATATAACCACCTGGGCAGCCCCCTGAAAATGACTCCCAGCATGGGCAGGGGAGAGGGGCATTTTGCACCTGCACGAGGCAAGCTGCTCTCAGGGTCTCTGCATACGATATCCTCCTCTGCCTCTCTCAAGATGCAGCTAAGGTTGTTCCTTGTGCTTTTCTTTTTTTTTTCTTGAGTCTTTGTCCTATGAAACAGGTGTTGGGGGATGTTCTCAGGATTTCAGGTGGCTTGGAGGCAGAAGGGCTAGTGGATGACTTCATCCTTTCTACAAGACCTTCTCTCTCACACACCTCTGATGTCTCCCTAGTGTGATGTTACTTCTTCCTTTCTAAGGAGCTGGTGTCTCAGTCAGTGTGGGAATTGCCCCACAAATCCCCACCTGACTGGAAATAGTTCTTCTCAAGCTGAAAATAGTGCTTCTCAAGCTGAGAGTTAGTTTTTGCTAACTAGACACTGTCACAGCTGTTGGTCATTCTGCAGTACTTTCTGCTAGACTTTATTTTTGAGCTGGGGAAAAAACCCCAGCCCTGTGTACACTGTTAGCTCAGACAGGTGATAATGTGCCTGTCTTAGGTGATCGAAAAGACAACTGGTATCATTGCTATGCCTGCAGATAATTTAGGATTCATTAAAGTAAATGTTCAGGGGGGAAAAGTGCATGATTGCAGTTTTACATCGTGGTTATTACGGCATCCCTGGCTCTAGCAGGCAAATCAGGAACATTGTAGCTCAGCATTTTCTGGATTGTAGGGATCTATCTGTTGGCTTAGGCTTTGCAAAAATGTAAGTGGTATTTACAATTGCACTTGGCAACGAGCTGCTTTTTTCTGACACAAATCCAAATGCTAGGGTTATAATTACTGTGAATGTTGCATCCTGCAATCTGGAAGTATAAGCAACATGCACTGGTCTGGTCTTCACAAAGAAATTGTTGAGGGCTGCAGTGGCCATCCCTGAGGAATCTTCCCATGGCCCTGAATTATGTAGTAAGCCCACATCTATGTAATCTCCTCTCGATACTGTTTCATTTTGCCGGCAATAACTGTATTAGACACCATTGCAGATTGACTCTGCAGGCTCATGCTGGTCCAGACATAAGATGTGGGATTCATCATCTTCCAAGGACTAATTTTAAATACTTAAAACAAAATGGAAGACCTTCAAGAGAGGAGAGATGCGCTTGAAAATGGATGCTGTTTTACAGAATAGTCTTGCAGGTCATATTTTACTCCTTATAGTGATTAAGGGAGAGAACAGACCTTGATTCTTGGGAGTAGCAGCATAAGGATTACACAAGTCTCTTTTTTTGTAAGGCCTGGTCTTGACAGTGATCTGTGTAGATGCATACCAGATCAAGCCAGAGCAAAGCCAGATAGGCAGCCAACACCTAGAGACCTAAAAAAATATTACATCAATGCTCACACTTACTGAGAGGGGTTGCCTAAATTTGGGGCTGGCACACCTCAGACAACAGCTAAACTTATGAATCACTTGTGGACCTGCCTGTATGCTGTTGGCGTTGAAGGGTTCCTTGTTGCCAGCTGCCAAGTGGTAATCCTGCATAAGGGACGGACGATGGACACCTCAGAGGCCAAAACAGCACTGGAAATCTACTGGACTCAGTGGATGAAAACTGAAGCTAAAACCGCAGCCGAAAGTTTGGGCCAGGCTATAAATAAAGCACCTGAGTAAACCGAGGAGAAATTGTTTTTAAAGGAACAGAGCAGAGGGAGAGACCCATGTACAAGCCTTGCACTTCAGTGTTGGGATGCAGCTTGGTTGAGTTTTTTTCTGGTGGGTAATACAGTGTGTGCTTACAAAAAATACATTTGAACAAACATGGATGCTACACAATGTTAATGGGATGGGTTTTTTTCCTATAAGCGATTTGATAAGTTTTTCTGTGAAATTTGATTAACAACAGTCTGTGTAATTGGTGAATTTCCTATGGCAAACACTTTGTCTTACAAACATAGTCACAGAAAAGTAAGAGGTCCTTGCACAAGACACAGGTAAGCTCGTAGTCTTTATTTTATCTATAAGGAAAAAGTCCCCTGAAAACTAAACAGGTCTCAAAATACTCTTCTCTAGATTTTGGTTTTGCACTGAATTATGAATTTGACACAGCAGAAAAATTTTCAGCTAAAGATAGAGGGGATTTTATACAGACAGACTTGCTCTTTCTGTCCTGTGTGTCCCTACATGTGTATTTATATATATATGTCATTTAGAGAAGAAAAAGATGAACTATACCCTCTTTGCTGAGCTATACCGTATTTAGCAAAGACTAACTCTCAGCTTGAGAAACATTATTTTCAGCTTGAGAACTTAGCTTTGTAATAAACTCAAACTAAAGTGAACCCAGAGGAAGACTGGCTGTGTGCTCAGCCTCTGCAGGTAGAGTCTCATTTCCAACTTATTCTATAAACAGACTCTTTTCTTCCATTATTTAAAGCTGCTCCGCTGCTTCTCTGCAAGAAAACAGCAAAGGCAATTGAGCACAGTCTTGGTCACGTCAGTGGCTCTTGTCTCAAAAGCTAGTTCGTATTCAGTGCTGTCCTAGTTTTTCTTTTCTCAATCCCATAAAGGTCCTTCTCAGAGTTGAAGAAATTCCAATTAGTGAGCGCTGGAATCAGTGTGTGGGCAAAAAAAGTACAGTATATAGCATACTGCTATAAAATTACAGATAAATATTTACATACCTTTTAATGTCCCTTCACATTCTCTTAAGCTATTGTGTTTTTCTCTAATCTTCATTTGACCATTTCAAGCATGACTAACATATTTTGAATTATTTTTGCACTTCCAGCATCTACTCTGTAAAAACAGTGACCATGAAGGTGCAGGTGGCTGAGCTGAGTTCAAAAGACTAATTTGCCGAGGAGAACTAGGACTTTCCAACTGTATTTCTGTGCTTGAGTTTCTTAATAAAGCCACTGTGTTATCCTGAACTTAGGCTAACTCCATGGTTACGGTGGTGTCGATTAACCATAGTGTCAAAGAATCACTCAGCCTGAAGCAGCCAATACAGGGATTTTTATTTTCCTCTCCTCTTTATCCAAGCATGGAAAAAGGGGCAGGTTGCTACGTATTCTTGTTACACCTTATCTAAATATATTGATCACTTCCTCCGGACTCTTATCTGTTTGCTCTGCAGTGGCTGTGGTTCATTCACACTGGGATTTGCAGGGAAACTGAATGGATACAGCCACGTGAGAGGTACCGGTGGGCTGGTTAAGGCCGGGTGACACTGTGCCTGGCTTCTCTTTTGTTTCTTCTGGCTGGTTGTTTGACATCTGCCAGCCTCTCTGTTCATTAAGGCGGCGTGATGAATGGAAGGCAGCAAGTGTAATTGGGGCAGTTAGGGCCACCTGGTTCATAAATATAACAAATATCCACTAGTGCATCTCTTTCAGCACCACATGCATCAGTGATGTGCAAACTGGGTGATAGTGAATGGAAATCTTAAACTGATGTGCAGATTCTAGCAGTTTCCAGAGCCATGCTGGCTTCTCCTGCCCCAGCCTTTTTAAGGCCCATAAAAGAACATTTTAAAAGGTGGGGTTCCTCCAGTAAGAGAGACTACATTCGTGTAGCATTATTGTTTGTGCAGAAGACATATGGTTCTGCTAGTTTTTTTACACTGGGATAATTTCATTAGAGTAGCTCCTGCACTGCCCCAAGGGTGGGTGTTCCCAGCCATACGAAATTGAGCTGGTGGTTGGCACAGTGGTTTTTGTTCCATTCGTGCAACACATGTGTGGCACAGGTAATGTGCTGAGGAAGGCAGGAGAAAAGTCTCTTGCACCACTGGTAGTCCTTGTGCAGAGAGGGGAAGTTCAGCCCACAAGAGACTAAATACCAGCTGATTTAAACACCGACTTTGCACTTAATGCTCCCAGACTATGCCTTTTCCTGAGCTGAGCTCTGCCAGACCCGACCTGAGCAGGGCTACAGTGGGCAGAGATGTGGGGCTGTCTCTGGTTGGAAGCACGGACATCCCATTGGTGCACAGGACTGGATAACACTGACTTGTAGATGTGACCTTGGACTCAGCTCTGATCAGTGAAAGCAGTGCTCACAGTGCATGGGAACAGCTCCGCGCTGGCCAGTGATGATAATGTCTTTAGCAGACTTTGCATCATGAAGTGGTTAATGAATTCTTTTGTAGTGAAAGGCTGGATTCAATAAAAAGTTTCTGGGGCAAGTTACCATAGCTTGCCATACTACAGTGCATCAGGCAGACCGTTTTTTTTCCCTTTTCATTTATTTTTTCTTCCCCTTTTAATTTTAAATTGAGTGCAGCTGACTGCCTCCAATGCTGTTAACAATGGCACTTCTTTCCCTGGGACAATGTAACATTTAAAACAGATAAAAGCTCATGTGGGGCTAATAAAAGTTTGCCCCCATCCTCATTCCTGTAGGGCAAGTTTCCTCATCGTTAACATTTTAAGTAGCAGGCACTATGAATATGAATGTAATTGACTTTTACACACTATTACTCATCAGCGGGTAACTCCAAACAGGCGTCACTGGAGGGATGTGCCCAATCTCAAAGAAACTTTGTGGCCGAGCAGCAGGGGAGCAATGCTGCATGAGATGAATCCTCAGGGGAAACTGGGAAGTCAGTGGGTGAATAACTGGGGGGACCAGAGTGCTGGGCATGGCAGCCCAGCTGCTGCAGTCCAGCAAGAGTAGCAAAATGAGAGGACACACACAGGTGGCACTCAGCAGCCTGTGTGCTCCTTCTGGTGGCTGATGGACAGAGGGAGCAACTCCGTGGGTTCCTAGTCCAGATTTTCCATCAGAATTGCTTGTACAAATTGGGTTAGGGGTCCAAATGAAACCTTCTGAGCACTGGTCTTTTGTCCGTATCAGGGACAAGGAAAGGCATATGACTTGCATACCTTCTTGGATGGAGAGTATATATTGAATACTAACAAAAATCATTAGTAGCAACATTATGAATTGGAAAGCACTATAAAAGTGTTAGGTTTTATAAATGCACTTTAAGGTGACTGATCAGTTTCTGCATGATATATATGTGCTTTTATACAGTCAGTCTAAATTCTCCTTCAGTCAGCAAACAAACTAGTTTTGAAGTAGTACTTGTGTTGCAGGGACATGTTTTGACTGTCCTGTCTGCAGAACTCAATCCAGAACATCCATGACTTTTCCTTCCTGAATCTTCCTTTGCCTTTCGTGATCTTTGGATTAGGCTTCATGTTGCTTTGCATATCCATGCATCTCTGTGAAAGAGATCTATTTATTTATTTATTTATTTATTTATTTTATATGGTTTTAAAGCCTCGATCGGTCCTATGATAGGAAGGTGCCTCTGTTCATTTCCTCCACGTCCTCCTAGTCTCCTTGTTGCTGGACAGTTCTTGGTTCCCCCCTCAGTTGCTGTTGGCTGTAGCTACCAAACCTGTCCAGCTGTGGGGGCTGAGCCCCTGCCCTGCCTTTCCCATAAAAAACACACATCAGTAACAGGACCAAAGAGTTGGTGCATCATGCACTGTTTATGTTTACAAATTTTAAAATATGATTGCTCCCCACCAATGTTTACTAATTATATATTCCAGCCAAAGCAGGAATGAGTCATTTTTACATTGCTCATAGAAAATTAAAAAAGTCTTAAACACCCACAAAATTTGCTTACTCTTCAGGTGTAGCCCCCGGAAGGGTGAGGACAGCTTCCGCCGTATTCTGGTTGGAAACATCACTGACATGACTATTGGGAAGTTGAACAGTCCCAAACCACTGATAGGTGATGTGCAAAAAAATATGGAAAAATGCCATGAGGTCAGATGCTGAGGACAATTTTTAAAAAAAGGCTGGGTTGAAAAAAGCGTGCTTGACTTCAGTAAGGCCTTTTCATGACATGTCGCCCGATGACGCTACGTGGTGTTTGTAGAATTAAGCTGGTCTTTATCCACAAAGATAGGAAGTCAGATCTTTTGATGCACTAGTGGCTGTCAGCAAACTGGTACAGATGGTCGTTTTGTTCAGAACAACATGCACAAAAGTATCCCAGAGGTGCAGCTCAAAATACCCACATTACTCTCGTGTGTCACTCCCTCTCTTTCCATTAATGCAAAATGACTCACAGGCTTGAAAAGGCAAACATTGATCAAAAGACCGAGGAGTGATTTACTGGTGCAGGATGGGACAAGATGTTGTTTTAGTCCAACAAACAGTAACTGCATTTAGAGGTATTGCCAAGGGAGTCCGAGGCGGTGCTTGCTTACTAAATTGGGTAAAATGCAGGGATTTCACCAAATGCAAATGACAATGAACAATATGTATGACTCAATATATCCGCTATGCTTTCAATGTGCAGTCAGAGAGGGTGGTATAGCTGACCTTTTAAAGTGATGCTTTTCAAACCACATTGTTATGATTATCAAAGTGTTCATTTTAGAGTACAATATTTGGACCCATTCCTGTTAATTTTCTCGTGTATCATTTGAAGGCTGTTTTCCCCTCTGTTTATAAGAAAAGCACTTCCAGGCAACCCCTAGAGTGTCGTACATTTATTTCTATATCTAACTAGGGAGTGAAACTTGCCATCAGTTCTCTGAGGCTTGACACACACCTCTGGAGTACTTCAAGTCACGTATGGAATTAGCTAAAATAAGTTTGATCGTGATTTTGTGAGACCTTCCTGTGTGCCAGAAATAGTCTTCAAGAACAATGTAGGGCGAGAAATATTCTCTGCTCTTTAGCCTCAGCTTCCTCCTATCTAAAAGCTGTCGGTGGCATCTCTGGCCGTGCAGAGCAGATCCCAGAATGGCTGTGGGGTGATTCCGATTTTGCAGTACTGTAAGAGAAAGAAAAGAATCTGGCATCAGATTTGTAAATTTAAGTGTAGAAAAGGCTAAAAAAAAAAAACAATCGTAGTTCATAGTCAGCCCAAGGCCAGCAAGCAGACTGGAACAAGGCCCCCGCAAATCCAAGAGAGGCAGTTTTGCTGGGATGCATTTCCTCTCCGTCCTCCATCAGCCAAGCCAAAAACTTAACAGGAAAAAAATAAAAAGGAAGCCGTACAGAGTAATTTGGCTGCACAATTGGCTGCACTCATCGCAGATAAATAGCCTGGGCCCAGCTTCTCCATGGTGTGGCGACTCAGTGCGGTGCTCAGGGTCTGGGCAAGGCGCTGCCGCTGTGACCAGTGATGGCCACCCTGCTTCCCACAGCTCTGCTCATCCTTGAGCAGTCACCCGTCTGGTGAGGGGTCTGGCACAGGCTGGGCCCACCACAGTTAAAGCACAGCTCTCCTGGAGCATGAGCTGCGATGCTCAGATACCCCATCGAGCGAAGAATTAAGTACTAAAAAATAGCAGAATTTTCTATCGGGTTGAAGATGCCTTATTTTGATCATGGAGGTCAGACACAGACATGGGAATTCCCCCAAACTGGTTTATTTGCAGATTTGTTCAGACAGTTTCTTTCTTTCTTTTTCTTTTTTTTTTTTTTTTTTGGTGACAAATCAGCCTGTTTTTTATAATAATCTCATCTTGAAACTTGAGAGGAAGGGAATGTATGGGTGAGCAGCTAATATCAGTGAGTTCTGGAAACTCCCTTTTTATGGTCTCTCTCATTTAGCAGCTGTTATGATACTTTCATTGCATTAAAAACTTACTTGACAAGACTGACAATAAATTAACTTCATCTCTTCCAGTAAAATTAGCTTCAGATCACAGTAAGTTTGAGAAAAGCACTACTAAATAATATTAAAATACAGACAACAGGGCTTTGATCTAATATATCATGAAGAAATAAAGCATCGGAGGTGTTACGATCAGAGAAGGCAAAGCTATTTTCCTTCTTCTTTACTGGTTATTCCCCTGCTTCTTAAAATATTATTATAAGAGTGTATATGTAGGATATAGTGACTTGTAGATGCAAACACTGGTTTAAAATTAATTTAAAAATACCTCTTTATACAAAGCAATATATTTACTGATTTAAATCATACCCATCTGGACATGTTTATCAAAATCAATCCTTGTCTACTATAAGCCATTTGCTGCCATTGCCACCCACTGGCCAGGGACAAACAACCATCCTGTTACTGACCCAGATCAACAAATATCCTGATTAAACAGACACATCTTGCTACACATCCAACTGCTTCCTATTCAGCATCTTGCCTTTAACACAAAATCTGGCCAGCTTTGTACAAAATTTATTTACTGTTTTTATCTTTAAAACATAAGTCATAGTCTGGGAAGGAGGGGGCAGGGGGAGCCTGTTCTGCAGACCGTGAACTCTGATCTGATAGTTTCATCCTTCTGTCATCTCTTTAAATGTAGTATCTAAAAACTGAAGGATCTCATCCTTTTATGTTTCTGTAAGATGAGATACAGTTTTGGCAATATATAGTAAAATAATGAAACTGAATTACAGACTGTAGGGAGCCATTTTTCTCACATAGGGGTCAGCATATATGGTAAAACTTTGGATTGAGGATGAAATTACTACAGGACCGTAATAACTAACCTTGTTAATCTCTTCTCATTTTCTTAAGACTAGCTCAAAAAGAAATATTACAGCAATCACAGCTTAATATTGGAATCCTTCTCTGCTCTAATTACAGTCCTTTATATACTGTGATTTTATGTGTTATTTTGTCCTAATATTACTAAGAGTTTTATTAATCATGTCTGGTTTTGGTTGGTTTACCACTTTCCTTCACAAATTATTTTAGGGCCCAGTATTTATGCCTTTGAAACAAATCTGAAAAACCGATACAAAAACAATTCTTCTTAGAGAAGCTGCTCTTCACTTAGGTACCCATAAACAAAAGCTAAACCAGGCCCTCGGACTTCTCTTCCCTGCACCTTTCAGTACCATACCAGGTTCATACCACCGATGCTGAGACAGCCTTCCCTACAAATGAAAGGCAAAGAAAGGCAATAATGTTTTGTTCTCTGCATCATTAGTAAGGGGGAAGGAGGAGAAGAACTTAGCAGAACAACTGCATCTTTTGTTTTTTAAGTTCTTTGGAACAATTCTGCCAGGCAGCGCGTTTTGCCTCTGTTTCATTTGTCTTTGTTATTTTCCTATCTAATTAAAATTCTGCAATGCCGTCATGAAATTGTTGTCCGTTTAAGGTCACAAACAGCTTCTGTCCTAATGAAATATGAATTGCATTAGTTAATTGAATTGTGCACTTATTGTGTGTTGTGAATGGACTGAGTATATTCTTAACATATACTGAGCATTTTATCAGTTTAGGCAGCGTGTGGACATAGAAAATGCTTCTATCATTCTTTGCATCACAATAGGGAGATTTAATTGGCATTAGATGGGACTAAGAAGTGTTTGTGAAGGACAAGACCTCTAAGATCTCACACAGGCATCTGCTAGCTAGGATGAGATCGGCTCTTCAGTGGTCTGGGGTCAGGGCACAGTCCCGAGCGGAAAACTCAAATAAACCCTTATTATGCACGGTGTCTCTGTGATGTCTGTGAAGATAGGAAGAACCAAGGGAGAGTACCGAAACATCTGTGGCCTTCTGCAGCAGGAGTCTTTCTGCGTTAAATGAACCTCGTAATTGAAACCCTCAGTGCATGGTCCAGACCGTTCTCTTCCAGGGTCAGCCCAGTCTCTGTGCAGATCCTACCCCCACACCCCTGGTAACACAACAAGCTGAGCTCTGGGGTCCTTTTCACAGCTGGGAGGTTCTTTCTTTGAACCTTTGTGGGAAGGTTCACTTTAGGATGTCGAGGACCTGATCAAAGTCAAATGAAAACATGGCAACTCTTTCTGTTGACCTCAGGGCTGTGGATGAAGCAGGTGCTTACAGGAAGTGCAGGCTCTGGCACTCAGCCTTTACAACGTGTAAGATGGATGTTTTGCATCGGTAACCACTCGGTGCTGAACTCTACTAATGATCCAGACTACTTTAGAGGATGGTCATTAGCTGGGAAAACAGTAACAGAATACTAGATTTAATTTCCTTGCATGGGTCTTGATTTTTCACTTAGTTCTTCAGACTCTTCAGCATTATACATACACACACATGTATTGTTATGTATATACACATATATGTAATATGCATATGTATATACATATACATATATGTACATCTCCAGTGTTTAGCCATTAGATCTATTTACAGGGAAAAGTATCTTTGGATTCTGCATAATATTTCTGTAAGGTAGTAAATCTGAATATAGTACCTGCCAGATATTCTTGAATTTGACAGGCATGGAGAGGTATCTTTTGTTCTGTAAAAGAGTGCCTCCCTTAGCTCAAAATGGTACTTAATTCAACAGTAGGCTGAAAGAAAAGATAAGCAATGTTCAGGTTGAAGAGTTGTTGAGAAATTTCGTCTGCTTCTTGTCATTTTCCACTCAAAAGCTGAGGAGATATCCAAATGGCATTTTCTTTTACTACAGCAAACTCATGTGGGAATATAAAACCGCTTAAGATAAACACGGCTAAAAATTGACTTGCCACAATACACAATTCCCAAAGGGAAATACCATGACCCTTTTTACAAGAGAAACAGAGAGAAGAGTGTCTGTGCTTGATCTCTGCAGGCATGGACAACCCCTTTGTGGGGACTTCCCAGCAATGTGCACATGCAGAGGCACTTGTCATTTCCCACTGTGGGTGATCCTCCACAGCTGCTGTAGCACTCACCTTCCAGGAACACTTCTCCATGGGCCCCAGACAAGCACTTTGTTACCACCACCCACAGATGATGCACTGAGATACAGAGACTAAATGAGGGATTCTGGTTCAGGTATGTAGGCAGGGACTTTCCCTGTATGCTCAACAGATGGGAAGAGAGGTTTTTTCAGAGGGCAGTGTGGAGATAGCCACATTAGGCGGCTGCTTCTCTGAATCACCTGGAAGAGTTTCTTTCTCAATCATTGTAATTACTAAACGTAAGGGGACCTGCCTCTGGGTGTAGTTGTTGCATTACAGAAGTGCTTCAAGCAGATGAGTTTCCTGCACTCCCCAACTCCCCCAAGACAGTCATACCTGCTTGAATGTCTGACTGAGGAATTTCCCACCTAGTGCCCATATCACTTGGTTCTCTCCTCTCTCTCTCTGAATTTTCTGCATTGGCCACAGTACCGAGAGCTGTAGCTGAGCAACTGCTGAATATCCCTGCCCGCATGAAAGGGTTCAGGAGGTGATTAAGAAGTGGTGGGTGTCTGTAATGGTTTGGTGAAGTGCGTCCTGACAGATTCACAGGCAGTGGGCAAATGACTGAGAGTGAAAGTGGTGGGATGGGGCGTGAAGGGTGATTGGCAGTGGTTGCTTAGTGGTCTGAAAAGGGGTGAGTGAAAGTACTTGGGGGAGGGGAGTTTGGGAAGCACGGCTGATGGTGAGAAAACACTATTGCGTTGCCCCATGGCATGCTACAAATGTACAAGCTGCATTCTCTTCCATGAAGCAGTTTTAAAAGACTTGATGTCATTAAAAATGCTCATGTACTTCTATCTAAATTATATAATGTAGTGCTGCATAATTAAGCAGGGGAGGAAATGAAAGAGATTCAAGGAAGGCTGAAAAATAAAAATAAACTGAGGAGTCCTCTAGGGAGAGTAGAGAAGAAGCAAAGACCGATAAAGTCCTGCAGACTGATGTGGCTTTGCTGTCTCCTGTAGCACCACCACATGAAAGGAGACAGTCTGTGTCCCTGCTCCTATGGGTGGCCTTCCATGGGGACAGGCTGCCCATTTGCCCCTGGCTCCAGCCACAGGATCCAGTTGCCCATCTGTGGCATGGTGAATCCTTTTCTGCCCCAGCACCATCAGCTATACTTCTGTGGCCTCTTCCAGCATACACTCCAGCCTCAAACAGAGCAGGAATGCAGGGATGGTCCTCAGAGCAGCCGGGAAAGCGTCCTCCCCTGCTGTGATTAATTCAGTTAAAAACCCATGACTGACCCGGCACAGTGTCTGTGGCTGGACAAAGGAGTGAAGGCGGCCCTACGTAAACAGCAGCATTTTATACCCTGGCACATGGTTAAATTCCGTATTGTTACCAGGTTTTTTCAGCTTTATTTTCAGTTAAGTAAAGAACAGAGCTATCTTTTTTTTTTTAAATACAGCCTCTTTCCTTTATGTTGCTGTCATTATACATTGAATTATTATCCCTTCCATTTGGATAAAGCACATAAACAAAATCTAATTTTCGTTCTGTTTACTTTTTAGTTTTCATTAAATAGTTTATGAAAATGTTCCTTTTAAGATTAAAGAACTTGCCCATTTTAAAAATCTGGTTTGAACTTCTTTTCTCAACCTTTTATTATGCCTTGCATTTAACTTACAGCGTTTTTTTAATATTAAATAATCCCATTAGTTTTGCAGATAAAAAGACATACTGGAATTTTTTCTTAAGTTAAAGGTACTATGTTGCTCAGTTTTTTTCAAATTTCTATAAAAATCTTACTTTAGGAATCCATGGATTTTGTCTCAATCGAAGTCTTTTTGCTAGATGAACATGAAAAAATTAGAAAGAAGTTTTTATAAACACTGAAGGACACAAAAATCCCCTGCTCAGCTAATATATAATTATTAAAAATTGTCCTTCTTTATTAGAATCATGATCAATCTAGCACAGACTGTGTCTGTGCCTGTGCTGGGCACCACCTGCTTCAAATGAAGGCAAAGAAATGCCACAAGAGGTGGATTTAGGATCGTGTCCTCTCCCATCCTCCCCGCTGTCTTGCATAGTCCTTTTGAAGACCTCACCCTAATCCCAAAAATCAGAGATTGATTTAATCCTTCAAACAAAAGCCTTTCATTATAATTATTATAATAATAAGTATTATTGCTATTATTATTATTGCCACCATTATTATTACTACTACTATTACTATTATTTTGGACTGTTAACGGCTTTTGTTTACTGTAGAAATATTTACTTACCCTTTGAAGCTCACTAAACTCATGTCTCAGCGTTCTGCAGCAATTATCTAATTTAAATACTTTATATAATAAAATGGTCTAATTGAGGATGGCCTGCAAAGTATGCTGTCTTACCAGCTTTGAATTTCCTGTGCTTCTTTATGTTATTGAAATCCCTCTATTTCTTTCATGATGAGGACCGGGAGTGCTGAATCTCCATCTGCACATTCTCTCTCCCTGTCACTCATTGACTCCTTGTTCAGTTAGACGGCTACATTCCCAAATGGCTTGTTCCAGTGCTCTCCCTATTGAAATGTTTTCTGTATTCTTAAGAATTTTCTGTATTCTTAGAGTCTTATTGCTCGACTCTGATCCCTGTCAAATAAAGAGTGCAGAAAATTCAAACACAATTTTCAGAAAAGGTTTCTTAAGTCCCAACAGCTTTAATTAAACTATTATCAATGCAATGATTAATAATGTGTAATATTAAAATTTTAGACATGGAATCAGGAATTTAACTGATTTCCTCTGTCCCCATCCAAACTGTAGCTTTATAGTGTATTTCTTGGCCCAAGACTTCCAACACTTGGCACCTGCCTAATTTCAGACAACCAAGGCGGGAGGTCCCCACTGCAAAACTCAGTCCACTTGGGTGTCTACTCATGTATTTAGGAATCTAACTTGAAAGCGTATTTTTTGAAGATTTAGGTGAGTGGGACACATTACAGTGACAATGAGAAGGAACTCGCATGGGCTATACAGTACTGACAATTGTTTGCCCAGCCAAAAGCCAAACATTTTATTAACACAAGTAGATAAAAAGACAGTAACTCTTATTTTGAGTATGGAACTGGTTAAAATATCTTACCTTAGGGACCCTTGATCTGACACAGCTTCTGCTTCTTTACTTTCAAATGTTCTGAAGTCCCACAAATGGCTGTGACAAATTGAGGAAGCTCAGAAGCTGAAAGGTCATCTGGGAGGGGAAGGGTGGCTCTCAGGCACGAGTGGCCAAGACTTTGCTTTAAGAAGCCAGTTATCTCAACTCAAGAAGTTTTCATGTTAATTTCCCCTCCTCTGCTCAGCTATAGCAGAAGAAAATAAGTGGATAGTTTTTCGTGAGTGCCTGGCAATTAGCCAGCGTCAAACTGCGACAGAAGCCAGTCTTCCAATGGCTGCAGAGTGGAGGGTCAGATCATCCTTCTCTGGCAGACAATGCAACTCTGGCAGACTCTTTGCAATGAAAGATGGCTTTTGCCACTGGTCAGAATGAGACTGGTGAGACAAACACCCCCAGTTGTCCCCAGGAACATGGTCATGACGAACACGAGCTCAGCGAGCTTCTTAATTTCAGCCAAAAGAATGGATATCATGAGGCACTGGATGAGCTTTTCTTACCAGCAAGTAAGAGAAACTGTCTGGGAAGTAACATCATTTGGCTAGACAGAAAACTCTGGTCCAAGACACGGCAAATGGCTTTGACTCAGCCGTTCCCAGTTTCATATGCAAGTCTGATGAAGCAGGGAGATCTGTGCCAGTTCTCAGTGTGGCCAGAACAGACCGTGCAAGAAGGTGTTTTAGTTTGTTAGATAGACAGTACAGTAACTGAGTAAAGAGCCTAGAAAACAGAGAGCACCAGAACAGAAGTAGATCCTGCAAAAAAGCCAGAAGTTATGAGCGTCTGGGGAACATATTAGCCAGATATGTCTATTAAAGACATCTGTATATATGGCAGCATCTTGTGAATTCAGAGAACATGATGCCAATTACAACCATCGGAGAGTCGTAATTTTGGTAAATGTATAAAAGGGAATTCAGGAAAACTGGGAAGGTATCAGAAAAAGGAGTTGAATAGCATAACTATTTAGACAAATATAACAAGCTTAAAAGCAAAAGAACAATCAGAGTGTTTTGCCATGGAGGATGATTTTAATAGCAATGGGTGGTAGGGAAATGTAGTGGAACAACATAATTATCTACTTACAAACTGTTCAGGAAAGAAAGACTGGGCCGTGGAGGCAGAGGAAATACTGCTGTAGAAGGGTAGCATGAACATTATTTAACTGAACTGTAAGTGGGAAGGGCTATGCAACTGAATCTCTGAAGACAAATAAATAAATACTAAACTAGAAATTCCAAAGCATTTTTACAACTTTTGAAAAGTAAAGACATTAGCAGGTCTTTGTTGCTAATATCCAGCTTAAGAAAAGGAAACAGAATGAGCACTGTTGAACTCAAAAGAATTGTTAACAGAATTGTGGTAATGGGGACTTGGGCTACTCCCATAAGCTTGGCCAAATAGATCAGGAGGCACACAAATTACAAGAGCAATTTTCTTAACACTTGACGCAACACTATCTTGGAAAAGTGAGAGAAGGAAGAAACTACTCTTAGCTCGGGTATTAATCACAAACTGATTGTAGCTAACTCACTAAGTACTAGTTCTTAGGTGTACCAGAAACCTAATTCGGTGTGGCAGTTCCGGGATCAAACTTTCACCTCTTCAAGATGATGCTCTTTTTGTTTTCTTTAACCTCTGTGACATAAATACGTATTTTAACATGTAAAAAACTCAACAAAGAGCAACTTCATCTTCCTCCTCTTAAATCTACCCTTAAAAATTGGCCGGAGGTGAAGTAATAAACACCGCTTTATGAGCTGCTCCTCCTCCTGGGAGCCTGAAAGCCTTCGGAGGACTTCTTGTATGGCTCAGCCGCTACCAGCTCCTTGATAAATCATACAGGTGTGCCATGCCTTCCACACAGGAGGTTTCTGTGTGCAGGTCTACAGCTGTGCAGTGCCCAGGTATCCCTGCTTTCTGAGCGTGGTTTTGTGTTGGCTTCACAGCAAACCTGACACAACTGGTGTTGGACTAAGCCTTGTTTTAAACATTCCTACCCGACCCCTGCTTGCTTCTAGAGGAACACCACCTCAGCTTGGGTTTATTCAAAGACACAAACTGGGTCTTGGGCTATCGCCGAGTACTAGGCAGGGCTAGTCTTCACTGCAGGCTACCGCTGTGTCGCAGCACAACCTTGAAGAGTCCCTTTGGCACAATGCCTGCAGTGACTTGGCAATTACATCCACCTAGGCTACGCTCAGCATTGTGGCAGCCAGCTGCAGTTAAAACCTGCTGGGACCACGGCTCTAGCATGATTAGCTGGCACAATGACAATCATGTGTTTGTCTCCACTAACTTCTGCTCCATAGACAGGAATAAGCAATATACCATCAAGGAAAGGCATAACTTGTGTATGGACAAATGCTTTGTGGAAACTCTGCAAGGCAGCGCTGAATGCCTGAAAGTGAACAGTGAAAAGAGAAGTAATGAAGGAAGTGAGTTTAAACAGCCGGAGGAAGAAGGAATCACACAAGAAATGGCTGAAGAAACACGCACCAGAAGGAAAGCGAGTACATAAACAAAGCATATAAAAAACCCCCAATGTGTGAAAGGAGTGCAAGTTCAGAGGTGCAATTTTGGAGTGAACACAGATGGCAAAAGTAGACTGAAACCAACACAGAGGGTCAGGTAGGCATGAGAAGAGACTCACTGACCCTTGCATGGTTCTTACATATGAAGAAAGGCCATTTGGATGGGACAGAAAACATCAGGCAAAAAGGATTCAAAGCAGCAGAGTATTTTTTTCCAATCAAAAGCCATCTATAACCTGTGCTGAAAATGTCTTTTTTCTTCAAGCATATTAACAGTTTAATACATGATAGTATCACTATCACTAGGCGACACTGAGAACACTGGCCTTTAATGAATCAATAGACTTGTTTCATCTTTAACTAATTTGAACCTTTAATCTTCTTGCTTGTACAAATTCTTCTTCCTTCAGGTCAAAGTATTAAATAGGCTCAAGAAGCAAATAAGGAAACAAATACCAGAAACCCCATGGGGAACATTGAAATTAAAGTTTTCTAATAGTCAAATCAACCTAATGCTGTGATTACCAGCTCAGTTCAGCTTCTTTCCCTCACCCCCTCCCCCCAACTCTATGGCTAAAGCTGTGGGAGTAAATGGCCTAAAAAAGGAAGGTGCTTTGGTTTTCTTTGTTTCTTGATGCTTGTGTTGCTCTAGATTGAGGTTGAGGGTCTTTGTATTTAAGTGCTCTCATTATGGACATTCTCATTATGGAACTTTTACAACACAGATATGTAAAACAGCCCAAAACATTGGGCTGCAAATTTTCCCCAGTGTTTCGTGCCTGGCTTGCACTCTACTGTGCTGATGCATCTGACTTTTTTTATGGATATAAGATATACTGGTGCAAACCCTTCCGTAGACAAAATCTTGCTGATATAACTGTCTCCCACCAGCACAACGTATTTCAGTTAATGAGTCAGAATACACTTTGATATCAGTATAAATGGTTCCTCCTGGGGGGAGGATTGCTTCTTTACTGTTAAAAGTGTAGATAAGTTCTGAACTTTTCTCTTCCCTTACTTGTTCTTAAATCAATCAAACCCATATCTATTATTTCTCGTCCAGAAATAATACAGCTTCTTTTCATCAACTCTTTGACTGCTGGTCCCTGTCTGTGTTCTTGCTTCGATTGTACGGTCATCAGAAAAGGGTATATCTAAAATCTTCTTGAAAGCAGAACTTTTGTTTCAAGTGACGGTAACCGCAGGATCAAACACCTCCAAGCTTAAAAGAAAAAGAAACAAAACTGACTCAAAAGTTTGAAGCTAACAAATGGTTTGTAGATGGCTGAGACACTTGTATTTAATATTGAGGAAGCAATGACTTTCTGGTCTCCAGTGGAGCATCTCCTAACCAGACAGACAGGCACACAATGAAATGAAGTCTTAATGCCGAGAACTTCTTGAGAACACTACAATAACATTCTGTCAGGCTAGGCTCCCTTGGCTCATGCACTCACTGCAATTTGAATGTCTCTCTCAGTTTAGCATGATGCTTGGCGAATTTCCCAACCTTACATTAACTGGGGAAGGAAGACAGGAGAAGCTGGTACGTTCAGCGAATCTTTGAAGAAGCTTCTTTGCAGTTTGCTCGTAGCAAAAGAGTTGGCTACAAAAGAATGTAGAAGTGTCAGGACTGCAGCTTAGCTAGCTTGAAAAGGGTTTATCTGACTTGGTGCATCCAGGCACCAAGATGCTCAGATACCACAGCAATGTGTGTGGTATAAGAACCTAGATAGAAGATGATTAGATAGCAAATCAGACAGAATTTTGCGTGTGATTTCCTGGGTTTGTCTAAACTTATAGCAGTAACAGTTAATTATAGGAGGTTCTGAAGGCAGCTCCTGGGTGGGTTTATGGCACTTATAACATTGGATTCCAGCCATAAATTGCCAGCCAAGAGTTACCACTGTGGCAGGAAGACTCTATTGATGCAAAGCTGATGGAAACCATCCTTGGGCCTTCCCACTTAGGGGTAGAAGCAGCAGATATTGGTGATGGAAGATCTAAGGGGAGAAGAATTCTTTTGGCAGCAATGGCAGAACTTCAAGGAAAAGCATCAAGATGTGCATGGGACATCACCCAAAGAGGGACAGATGCGTGAGGTGAATGCACACAGGAGTTATTTGTGGTCATCCTCTAGATGATTGCTGTGCCTCCTTCCAGATCTAGTGCCTCTCCCTCCACTACACATGAATTCCTCAGCCCTTGTAATCACTTCCTCTGGCTCTTAAGCAAGGGCAGCTCTTTAATTGCAGATGAATGCATTAATGAAATTCTTGAGGCTACGGTGAAGTGACTGGGCAAGAGAGACTAGGCTTTCAGCAGCAGCTGCTGGCACAGGAGTCACCGCTCACATTGCTCTGTGGGGAAGGCAATGCCGTAAGCAGGAGCAGGATCCGTCATTTTCTCTCCGGTAGTGCCTCAGGGCACAGCTACACAGCAGAGCGCAGCACTGCACAGGGATTCTGGAGCCGCCTCGGAGCAGTGGTTGTGCTAGTTTCACAGCAGGAATATGTAGCCTGCCTGGAGTACTATTCTAATATGCCCACAGTGTTTGCACCCTTATCCCTGCCCCTGAGGTGGCTTGATGAGTGCAAGGTGCGCTCTCTCTTCCTCTCTGTAGAACTGCCCTCTGCTATGTGCTCCCACCTGCACTTAGAAGTATTAAAAAAATTAATTATGGCATTTATGAAGGGCTTTATATCAATTTTGATTTGCGGTTTCTAATCTGCGGGGTCTTATTTATGTTAGAAATTGGGGAAGCTTTCAAGGCTGATTTCATAGATGATGCTTTTTTTTTTCTTGGCTGACAGTCCTGATTTTGTTTTATAGTCTTTCCTCTGAGTATCTGAAATTTTGCATGAAATTTCTACTCACTTGGAAACACCAACACATGAAGTAATTACCAATCTTTCCTGCCTAAGTTAACGACATTCTCCTTCCTTGTGCTCTTAGTTCAAGGTCACAATGATAGAATTTAATCCTTCATGAATTTTCATCCGACTTGCTGTCCACAAAAATTGTTGATTAAAAGATCCAATTTCCACTGGCATTCTCCCTTTCAAAGGATGTCAACAGGAAATATAAATGTGCAGCCCTTTGTGAATGATCTGCAAGGACATGCAGGCTTATGAAAAAAAACCCCAGCAGTTAGCTAAATCCTTTAGTTTCTGTTTTGAATGACTGGCCATAGGAATGCAGGCTAAGCTGTATTTCAGCTGTTCCCAAGGATGTGTGTGTGTAACTTGTTGATAGTGGTTGGTGCATCAGGCTCCAGTGACAGCTACGTGACCACTCTGATGATCACTGTCCTGTAGCAGAACCAGCCCCTGCCTCCCCTCAAGAACACCGGGCATGAAAGAAAACAAAGAGGGATCTGTTTATGCAGAGGACTGGCACTTGTACCTCCTGCTTTTTACTGAGAAAAGAGAGATCCTAGGTCATTTCAGCTCTCACTCTACTCTCCCAGCAACCATTAGGTTGTAAGAACTGCATGACTTGCTCCAGCAATTGATGTGACTGTCTGATACCTGGGAGAGCTGAGACTTTTGCCATACAGGACCTGTGGGGAATCTGATTGATAGGAGCAAAACTCAACACCCAGAACACCAGCTTACTTCATTGGGAACTACCCATTACCAACAAAAGGAAAGCAAAGCCCACCAGTCTTAAAGTTTCAGCATTATGTTTTTAAAATCTTACCAGTGTCCAAGGTATATGTCTTTCACAGTAAAAATTACTTGGAGTGTGCTGTGAATGCACAGACACAGATCAGTGCTGAACATCTGGTTAAAATAAATTACAGTCTTATTTTGCAAATAAAAGTTCCTAGGGTCTACATGACAAAGTCTGGCCAGCACAACTATCTCATGGGGAAAAAATCACATCCCTAGCCTACAAAGATAACTATTTTGGCATGATTCCCTTCCCCACTATGTAGACTTACGTAGACTTAGACCAGAAAGGAGTCCTTTTGCCAGTATAACTCACATTGTTTGGGAGGTGCTTCAACCATGCTGGCAGACTCCTGCAGCTGGTATAAGCCATGTTTCCATCGAGGAATATGGCCAGAACAGTGACACCAGCAAAGCCCCTGAAGTACTTAAAAGAATAGCATTTTTCCTTCTGCTACCAGTGTCTAATATTTTTCAGTTTTAAAGCTTCCTGCTAAAAGGAAACACACAGAATTTGTGCCCTTCAAGACATTATTTCTTGTTACAGAAGAATTAAAGTATACATATGGATAGGAGGTGTGTTGCTTTCCAACGTCTTGGTGGTACTTGCCTTTGGATGGGAGAAGATCCCAATTCTCCTGCAGGATGCCTGTTTTATGTTTTGGTGATAGTTTTGGAGGTCGAGAGGCAGAGATGGTTTGCCTTTTACTAGGTCTTCATAGTTTGGTTTTGCAGGGTGGCATTTAAATAAATCTAGTAGTCATAGTTAATGAATTACAACTGTATGCAAATGAATTTGAGCTATTTTGGATAACAAAACAAAGTCCTTTAGTCTGCTTGTGACTTGGTTTGTATTCTTACACTCTTACTGGTCCTTTTTTTTTTCATGTGGCCCCTGTTAGCTCTTACCTGATAACATTTGCCAAAGGACTTTTCTGGATGAACCCAAAAATTGAAGATTTACCAGTCTACCTTAACCTATGAGCCCCCTGTCCATAAGGCAAGGCAACGCATAAAGCTGTCTTGGCTTAAAAGTTCAGCTCTTTTGACAACAGTTTTCACCTGTCCCACTTAGTTCATTTTGTCCAAATTTCTACTTGCCTCAGTCTACACAGACTCTGCTCGTTCCTTTTCCTCCTCCTTCACCCTCCAGTTCGCTCCCAGGTCTCACATTTTTGCTCAAGTGAACAGGTCAGAAAGGACAAAAAGTGGGAAGGGGGAGGCACCCAATTAAAAACAATCTCTTCTGAGCAGATGCAGACCTGGAACTTCCCCTTATTTTAATTTCCCATTATCACTTAGCTGTGAATTGATGAGAACATGGAGCAAGGCACCAAGGGGCCCCATTCTCACGTGCGCCACACTGGAAGGGGAGAATTTGCAGCGTTCTATCAGGCTGCCAGGACCTGTCTGCCTCCCACAGCTCCTGGTGGGAGGGCTGACTTAGGAAATGGCAAAAGACAGCAGTGACCAAAAAATGCTGCCTCTTCTCTGCCTCAAATAAGGCTTTTCCAGGTGAGCAGAAATGGTCTGAGCTGCTAATGAGGTATAGGCTGCCAAAGAAAACACGTGGGCAAATTCGTATTTTCCAGGTGGCTGGTGGTAGAAATGTAACTGTCCATTGAAGTCTACAGCATAGCCTTTTTTTGCACTTACTCATTAAATTGCAGATTTATCGTGAGGTTACTTTAGCGTAATGTTAGCTGTGTTGTCTCACTGGCCCTGTAAATCAGTTGCTTGTCACAAGATTTAGAAAAAAAATGAGTGCCTGCTTCAAGTCACGCGAGGAATGGGTGGCACTTCTGCATGGCCTGGTGCTGCTGGAGCACCATGGAGCACCACGGAGCACCATGGAACAGCCCGGCCACCACTCCAGCTCTGTGCTACTCTTGCTCAACACTGAGCACGAGTTTGTCAAGCCAAGGGGGTTTGGATCAGAACGGAGTGTTGAAACAACAAACATGGGATGGAGCATATCCCTGAGGGGTGTTAAAACAAGCAGCAGAAAAACGCATGACTGGTCCCTCGTGGTGCAGTCGATGGGACAACCTGCTCAGACCAGTTGGATTTCACCCATCTGGTTCACACGTGCACTCGGCCTTTTCTGGCCAAGGCCACCCTGAGCCAGGTCCCTCCCCAGGCTGACAGCTTTGCCACCTTGCTGTCGTCTCTCTGCCTCCACTCATACCTGTGCCTTGAGCCTGGCACCGCTGGATGTGCTTGTTACATGAAAGCCTCCATGGCCTTGAGGACAAACGCTGTGCCACAGCAGTCTGAGCACTTCTACAAGCAGCTACTTTCATTTCCCATTTCCCAGGTGGTTACATGATTTAACTCTTCTGTGGCAGCCCAAAGAGCAGCACGGGCAGCTGGAGCAGGCAGGGCATATAATGGGGGATGTGTTCACATTTCCCTCTACTGTCAGGGCAGCACCCACTGTAGACAAATCTTCAGAGTTGTGCTTTTAAATTAGCTAGGCTATTTGCAGTAAAAGGGCACTCATACTGAAAGTCAGTTACAAGCAAGACAGAGATTTTAAACAAGATTTAGAGGAAAAAGACCTGTGTTGACATTCAAGCCCATTTTGTCATTATTTTTTTTGAAGCCATTCTGAAGATTTGACAGGGGTCTTAATGCATCTAGCCTCTTTTCTGAGGATGCAGGTGTAAGAGTGATGTTACAGGGTGAGATGAGTCTCCCCAGCAGCTCTGTGACAATTGCTCTGTCCTTCAAAGTGATTCACAAATCCACAAATGGGTGTCACTAAATTTAAAGTTGTATGTGAATGTAAACTCTTTAGAATGGGTTTGTTAAACTGGGGAAGAATATGGCCCACTAATGAGTTGGTCTTATTCTCAGTGCAACTGAGATTCGTGTGTTGGGACACATTGGTTTTCTAGGTAGAACAGTTTCTAGCACTCTATCTAAATAAGATACCTTCAGAAAATAAAACTAAATAAACCAGCAAATTCTTTGAGTAGGATTATCAACCTACGAAAGATGTGAAAATTGTGAAGGATCAAATAGAGCATGTTGTTTGAACACAGTATTTTGTCCAGAAGGCCTTCTTGCCTTCTTTTTCTCATAACTGCTAATAGTGCTCCCTCAGAAGTGGCACCCATCAAATACCAGCAGCTAGCTGCTGCAGGGACATTACAGCTGTTACCCTGATGCCAGAAATACTTCATTTTATAGTGCGGGCCTTTCCAGGAATAAGAGAATGAGGCAGCCTCCACTAGGTCTGGGCTTTTGCATATTGCAGAACCACGTCTAAATGAATTAAGTAGAGACGCCAAGACTAAATTACTGAAACAGTTCTCATGCTGACTTGGTTTGACAAGAATGTGGCCTAGTCTGAACACTGGATGGATTTCCATCCAAGCTGAATGATCAACACCTTACAAATCCTGTGTTTAAAGATGTGGCTTGATATTCCTCAAAGCCTGGATTTACCCTTCGTCTCACAGGGGTCTGGACAAAATCTGCCTTCCAGCAGGGTTACTCTTTAGGAACCCAGACAGGAGGACTAGTCATCTCCATTACTATAACCACTCACATTTATATATTTCTAAGCATATGTATCACTTTTCATGAGCAAACGTAACCGTAGTCAGTTCTTGCTCCTTAGATGTCTCCAAGTGACATGTTTAGTCAGTCATGTAAATAATATTTCCACTGATGCCAGTTCACACAGCCTTACAGTGAGTGCCTGGCAAGACTAGGACCTGTAAGATGCACCCCCAAAATCGCAGGCTCACCAATGCAGGATTTATACAAATAGATAGTAAGGACAAGGAACAAAGAAGTTAGGCAAGACTACTGTCACAAAAACCAGTTTTGTCCGAAGTCAGAAACCTCAGACACCACTGGAGAAACAAAAGTATATGCAGCCAGCATCTAACACATCAGCTGCACACCTAAGACTGTGTCAGGCCTTGCAGAAACAGAGAATTCGAAACAGAATCATAGAATCACAGCAGACTGGACAAGACCTCTAACATCACAGAGTCCAACTGTTAACCTAGCACTGCTGTGTTCACCACTGAACCATGTCTCCAAAATAGACCCATTTCTACCACAAGCAAAGGTGAAGGGGAAAAGGAAAAAAACCCCAGATGGGAATTGGTTCAGGGGCTCACATGCCAAAGCCACTCCCCAGGCAGGTTCTTTTTCCATGATCAGCAGGGCTTGTGTGGTGACACCTTCTTTTCCTTCCCATTATAGTTTCATAATGTGCACCTGGCAGGACTACCAGCATGTCGGCACTCCCAGGTGTAAAAAGGTATCGGCCTCTGTAAAGATACGGACCTTGTGAAACGCCACACCTCAGCACAACATAGCCAAGGGCTGAGCTGCCCTTATTTGCATGTACTCACGACTTAGTCTTGCATAAAAGACCCATAAACTCTTTGGGAAAAGAACAGCTACACGTTTGTCTACTTTTTGTGTTCCAAGAACTTTTCTCGTTAGCTGCAAGATGACATTTTAATGAGGTTTCACTGCATAGAAAACATGGGACGATTTAACCAGCTCTGTCCGCCCCCTCCCTCCCTCCCCAAACTCTTTCTGAAATGAGTTACCATGCGGGAACAAAAGCTTTTATGAGAATTTATGTCATTCGTGTGGAGGCAGGGGTGAGGCAAAAGTCATTCAGCTGCTAAACCTTGGCATCAGAGTGTATGCCATTCCCTCTCCTGCTCCGTACTGGGTGGCAAAGTGGCCTTGTTCAGACCTGTGCAAGTTTCTTCAAAAGCCGGGAGCTAGTGTGTGTTTGTTTGTTTGTTTTGGAGTCACAGAGAGGGCAGCGTAAAATAGCTGCGAGGCAATTCCCGTTCTGTAAAATTGAAGTCTCACTGGCTCTTCATTCAATACAATGTGGCTCAAGAGGATATCCTGCCAACCCAATGATAACGAGGGAAATAAAGTCACTTCCTCACCAGCTGTTTGATTCAGGTAGAAAAAGGAAGCGTTTACTTCCTCATGTTTGCTCTCCCTGCCGCCCCCTCAAGTCAGAAATGCCAGGCAGAAATTGCCTTCTCCCTCCACATTTTCGGTAAGGAGTCGTCAGATCCATAATGCTTCTCTGGGCTCGGCCGGTGGGCAGTGTGTTCTCCTCTGCGACCGAGGAGCTGTGCCTTGCCTCTCGGGCCGGGGTGCAGGCTGAGCTGCAAAAGGACCAAGGCTGAACAAACTTGGCTCATTCCACAAGCAAAGAATGCCCGTGTAATTAAAGATGACATTTGTTTCTTGTATCAGAGCTGCCGAATTTGGGCCAGCGGAAGAGCAGGATAGTGTGATCTCTTTGTTTTGAGACTGCCCTGACTCAGTGCACTATTACACCTCCTAATCCTCCCAGAGTGACAAACTCCACTTCTGTCCTGGGCTCCCTGCAAATCCCTGGAACTCTGGCCAGGGACATGCTCTGTCCTGCCTATATATAGTCCAGCGGGCAAAAAGGCAGTACGGGGTGCCCTTGGGGCAATCCTCCTGGCTTCCAATCAAGCCCAGGTAGGTGAAGCAGGCATCTCAGGTGCTTTGGTGCCTAAGAGGAGCTTAGGCAGAGCATCTTTCCCTTCCCCATCGCCACTTTCCTTGCTTCACGGAAACAGTCAACAGGAAGTTACACAGTAAAGCAGCAACGGAATGATTTGACTTAATAAAAGCTTCTTAAGAAATGACTTTTTAAAAACTTACGGAGCTGAATGAAGAGTTCTTTTCCATATAATTTTTAACAGCCCTGATATAATTTTACATCCAGGATATAACTTCCCATTAAATTTTGAAGGTCTTAAAAGCAAGGTCTGCAATGATTTTCTTTCCAATTGTGTAAGACTTCCAGAAAGGTTGACCAAGCCAGAACTTGCCTCGGTCCGTTTGCCAAGGGGACCCTTGCTTTCATTATAAAGAGTGCTTTTTAAAGGACATCAAGTGTTTCAAACAATTTTCCTAATCTTATTTATTTTAGCTGAGATTCTCTTATTTTAAACAGAGCAGTTTAGGTGACAAAAATCCAGTGACAAATACATGGGTTTACAGAAGACAAAACCTTATGAAACAGTTAAGGTTCTGTTTAGGGTTCTCTTTGTGCTAAAATAGTTTTCAGCAACGGGTCATACTTCCCTCCTCCCACCCCCCTTGTTTTAGTACATAAAATGGACATGTGTTTATTTAAAACAGGTTTGAAACTTAAACAAATAGTGACAGGCTGTTCAAACAAGCTTCGGAAATAGGCCTAATCAGGATGTTTGAGAAGGGGAGGGGGAACGATCATAAAGAGCTACTTGTAATATATAGTGCAGACACCATTAGGTTGGGTTCATGTTATTGTTGTAATAATCTCGGACAAAAAAGTACTGCATGCTGCACATTTTTTGTTAACATTCCTCTTTTGAGCCATAGGTTATGCCATATTTTTGTCTTGTATCCAAGTTTTACTGTTCCCCTCCGTCCATCTTCATACCCAATACCAGGAGCTCTATGGAATCATTGGAAATGGTCTCACAGAAAAACCCGGAGGAATGTTCCTGAACTGGGATAGAAGGGAAACACAAAATATGCTCATTTTGATATTGATACTGTGTATGCATCGACTGTCATGAATATACAGAAGTGAGACCTTCCCCACAGAAAGAAACCATGAAAACCTTAACGTTAAAATGTTTTCACATGACTTGCATTTCCATGAGGGTTTTTTTTTTTCATTTCCTCTCTTTTCCACCCATAATAATATCATCAAGTGTTGAACTTTACCCTTGTTGTATTTTTATAAGGCCTGATCTTGAACTCCCTATACAGACAAGGCTCCTGTCGAAGTCAGTGAGTCTGTACTGGCGACAACAGGATTTAGCCCAGTCTGTAACATTTTAGGATATTGTGTTACTTCATAGCCTTAAGGAGAAATAAAAGCAGCTTTCCAAAGAGCTGCACAGCAAACTGAGTGTGCTTTTTCAGCTCTGCAACAGCACAGCAGAATATTAAGGCCAGAGTTTGCAAATGTCTATGTCAAAAAACAGGCAGCTAAGCAAAAGCTGCCAATTTCTCTCTGAAATGAAGAGTTTGCATTAAAACATTCCATCCTCCCTGCAAAAGGTTAAGCTGCTTTCACTTAAGAATATACCTTTGGAAACCCAAGTTGGAAAATGATTGCCTAGAGGAACAAGCATTGAGAAATAGCAAGAGGCAGACGTGTTTTCACGTCACTCAGTTGGCCAGAGCCTGTGGCTGTTCTGTTACCAAGTCTTACCTACTTACATCCACTCTGACCTACAACATGCACCAATATTACTTAATGGAATAACATGTTTTGGAAGTAAATATCTGTTACTTATTTGAATCTCACTCAGCATCTAGTGAATAGAAGTCCAAATATTAAAAAACCTTACACGCCCTCTTGTGGTAAAACCACAAACGCGCCTATTCTGACAATAACTAGGGATGCCTGATGAGGGAAGTTAATTTAACTACAGAATTTGATTATCATTAACTCGGCTGGAAAGTTTACATCAATAATGGACACCTTTTTTTCCTGAATTCCGGCTGTAAACCATAACGACATATGCATTTTTAGAAGGCAGGTTACCTCCTAGCATAATAACATTGCAAAAACAGCTAAAGGCACTATAAGTTTAATATTATAGTGCCTTTAGCTATATAGAGAATGTTAACTTCTACCAAAAATGGCAAGTCTAGGGTAATAAAAGTAGAGACAGAAACCATCATGTTAGATAGCTGTTTCATGGGTTTATTTCAGTAGCTTGGGAGCAGACCTTAATTGGCTGCACAGTAAAAGAGTTACCATAAATGATGCTATCAGTTTTGTCACATTTTTAGTCATTCAGCTTGGCTATTTACTGCTTTCATGCCATACAGTATGATTTATCTGTCTCTCAAGAATGCTCTGAAGCGTCATGCTTGTTAGGAATTGCAGCCTGAAAGAAAGGCATTACGTGCAGAGTATCACCAATCCAATCATTAGCCCGGTCAAATCCCCCTGTATTTATGAGCCACAAAAACTTTATCTTTGCTACTTAAACAGCCTTTCCATTTGGTGCCTACGTGCAGATTTTCCTGGAGCACAGCACCACGGCCTCACCCTTTTTGGTGACAGTTGTGAAAGATTATCATAGGTGTAACACAACCCTAACACCTTCAGTTCATTTGGAAGAAACATCTGTGGCTACTACACAAAGTCTTCTGAGCCCATCCCAAGGGAACCAAACAAATACTGCCTTATTTTCAGTGAAGCTGACCTGCAATATAGATGCCCCGTGTCCAGTGGAAATGAAAGATTTGGAGAATGAAAGTTCATCTACTTCCTTTGTGTATGTTTGTATAAACAACATTTAGGACCCAAAATAGTGGTAACTTATATTTTAAAATACTGCTTCTATCTTTTCTGTTAGACTGGGCATGCCTAAAGCAGAAGTCTCAACCATAAGTAATTTCATTAATATTTGTAAAGAAATAGGCAGGAGAACTTTTTTTAAAGCACAAAAAAAAGAGCTCCCAAATCACTATTTTAATAAGTTTGTGTGCTCTTCTTGTGCCAGCCGGATTGTTGGGTGACCATGGAGGGAGAAGAAGCTGCCTCCCTTTCCTCATTCCCCCCTTTCCCCCCCCAAAAAAAATTGAAACTGCAATTCTGATATTCCTTTTCTCATTATTTCTCTTCCTAGGATGCCTTTGTGGAGTTGTATGGCAACAGTATGAGGCCTTTGTTCGATTTCTCCTGGATCTCTCTGAAGACTATCCTGAGTCTGGTTTTGGTGGGAGCTTGCATCACTCTTGGCGCTTATCTCGGACATAAGTAGAGTCACCCAGTTTATTGTGGATTACAAAAGTCTTTCAAAACAACAAAATAATATTTTTTTTTCTGTAGCACAATGATATTTTATGAGCAAAGCAACTTCCCAGCGAAAGATTAAATCAGCTATTACTGCCAAAGGAAATATCATTTATTTTTACATTGCCGGAAAATTATTTATTAAAAGATATTTACATTTTAACCTGCTATTTTCAGAACCTCAGCAAGTTGTATCTGTCATCACATCATGTTGTTACTCTTAACTTTAATGAGCCCCAGAGTATTTTACGTTCTTTTTTTTAATTAATGCCGCTGGCTGGATTATTTTATCTCTGAAGAGCGAATATACTGACAAAGAACTACCTGCTTACACTTACAAGGGCAGTTACTTGAGCTGCTAAAAACTGCCAAATTGTGTTGAATTTCCTAGCATTTTCCGGAGGGATCTGAAAGACAAGGTCAGCATGAACAAAGTTCTCACCCTGTCCTGCTGGCAAGAACTGACGTAGTAAACAATTCAACATGGTACATATGTGGAGTCAAGACAGAAACTTCTTGAAGGACACTTGGGTATCCCTACAGGAGAACAGTTGGAAATATGATTGCCTATGCCTTTTAAACACGTGTTTTCAAGTTACCAGCTGTGCCATCACATCACAGTCACAATACCCACACAATACATGTCAACTTTTTTTTTAATAGAAGTGTGAAGTTAAATCCTTGGGGCTCGCAGGAAATTGCTGTTCCAATGATTTTCTCAGCAGCAAAATGTTTTTTGTGGCTACTGACACAGAAACATCAGGAGACCTTAAGTGCCTGCTTCAACAGAGCAGAGCTGGAGTCTGAAGACCTGACCTGTGTCCCACTTTAGTGGGCTCATATCTGCAACTAATCCTGCTTACTTACAGAGTTCCTCCAGGGGTTTGAAACCAATTAGATGTGGTCTCTAAATCCCTGAAAGTTGAAAAAGATCTTAATTTTATTTGGCAAAAAGCAGACCTCAGCTAAGTTACAGATTAGCTCTGACTATCCTTGTTTATCAAACTGGACACCAAAATTAAGTTCATTTTCATAACAGGAAAGGAAAGTGAGATTTATCATCCTGCCCCTCGCCCTCAAAATTATTTCATGCTATAATTTCCTAAGACTGTCTACAGAAGAAAAGATGATGAAGAAACTCAAAATCCTCTCTCTGGACAGAGACTCTTTGACACCTTGCTTGTGCAGGTGCCTACTGTCATCTCAAGTGAAAATAGGGTGAAGGAAAAGGGGGAGTGGGAGGTGTGAAGTCATCTGCTCCTGTTACAAAATGCAACACAAGTAAAATTAATGCAGAGTACATAATACAGTTTTATAAACAGACCTGTGTTCTGAAACAAGATGTGTCAATGCCTTTCAAAGTGGGGCTTTCCGTGAGCTTGATGGGGGCCAGGAGTGTCCTGGGGTGACACGGGAGTCCCCTGGAAACTGAAGACTCTGAAGCGTCGAGTCCCACGGGCTGCTCTGAGGCATGGAAATGTCCAGCTTCAAATGTTTTAAGTTCTGCGCTTCTATTTTTTCTATGAAACTTTTGAAATCTGGGATTTGTGGGTAAACGGACGTCCAGATGTAAAAGGAAAGTTTGCAAAGCTCTGGATAAAATGTACCGTACAATACATAAGTGCTCAAAGGGTGAAAAACATACAGTGAATAAACTGTAGCTCCAACCTCAAGATTTCAGCTGAATAACTTTGTGGCATTATATGCAAAATATCTCCAGTAACTCGGGAATGTAATTGTTCAATGTTAAGGCTGTAGTTGATGTTGTGTCTTCAAAGCTGCTTTTATGTTTGGTTTTTTTAAGAGTTGTACATCTCAGCATTTTTACTGCTATTTAGTCGTGGCACCTACACTTTGTATGAGCAAAGATGGAGCGAGCTTACATTTCAGATTTGAATTACTTAATTTTATAGAAATGTAGAAAGGAAATATTTCTAAGAACACAAAAATGTGAACTATGCCTGATTAAAGGAAAAGGAAAAATCCCACCATCAAACAAAAAGTACCTGCAGTGCTTTCAGAGTGCTTCTGTAAGAAGTGGGCATGCTCATGTAGGGTTTTTAAGAAAAATATTTCAAATCAGAGGAACTGAGGAGTATTGTGGATTGAGTGTGGGCTTTGATTTTTTTCTCAGCTTACAAATTGAATTTGTCTGCAGCCAATTGCACAACTGGAATTGGCTGGTATTGAGCTTATGTTTCATTTCACAATCTAGTCTTCGTTTCAATTTGTGCCCATATGCCCATTAAAGTTTATGAACTATTAGACCTCAAATTGTTTCAACATTGTTTATTTTATTAAAAGTTTACATTGTCAAAAGTAGTAAAAATATCAATTCCAGTGCTGCTATAATACCAGGATAATTTGAATGGGGTTTTTGTTTTTAATACCTTCCAATGGCTAAAGTTTTTTAAAGCTGCTTTAGAAATAATATGAAGACGACACATGATACACAATTAAATAAATACTGAGGATTTTGTGTTCTGTTGTGTCTACTCACTGGACTTCCCAGTGTATTTCTTAGTACCAGGCAAAAAGAAGAGTCATGATGACTGTTGATGATTTTATTTTATTAAAGAGCTAATGGAGTTTTCCCATCCTGACTGCAGAATAGTACAGTATTGTGGCTGCATTAGGTATAATGATAGTTGATAATACATTTATTAAGAAAACATATTAGAAACATTGAATGTATATAAAAGCTTGAACTTCTTAAATAAAATCCTCTCTTCTCACTCCTGCATTTCTTTTGCAATAATTCCTGTCTTTCCTACTCTTCATTACACTTCCATGTAAGATTTTTTCTCCACAAAATGCCTTACAGACTTCCAAGCTCAAAGACTATGCTTCAGTGAAAACCATCCTCTGTCACTGTGTAGGCACAGACATCTGACCACTCCCACCATATCCAAATTGTAAAAGCAAAAAAAGAAAATTAAAAAGAGGGATACTTCTGACGTGTTCAGGTGTGGAGAATCAGAGGTCAAAAAGGAAGGAAGAGGTCAAGAAGTGGAGGGAAATAGAGAAATCACTGAAGTATCTCCCTGGTTAAAGATGAGTATTACCTGGAATTCATTCATCTTTCATCCTTTCCATTGAAAAAGGATGATACAAGGGCAGAGAAAAAGCTTACAAAGACCCCACAATTATTATAGAACTTTGTTAATGCTGAAGGCAGTCTTCTTTTTTAAAACAACAAATGCATAGGCATTGAAGAGAAGTACTGGATTTTGCTGTATTCAACCTAGGTGTCCTTAATTCTTTTTCACTCAATTTTTAAAGAAAATAATGAAAGAAAATATTTTGCTTCTGAAAAAATATTCTGTAGGATCACCTGAGACCTGTCATAAATCAGTAACTTCAGAACAGATAAAAAAATTCTGCAAGTATTCTGAACTTAGAGGTGATACAGAGGACATTCCTTAATGGAACAAGCACTGGATCCACCAAAGGACTAATGGGGCTGTCGAGGTAACAGAGACTATACAGATGAGAAAGGGAGCTGGAAGATATGGAGAATGACATTGGTATGTAAGAAAATCTTCCGTTTCATATGTTGCAGGAATTCACCCAAGGTGGTCTGAAAATAACTGTAAACTAAAAGCAGCTACAAATGTGTGCACTACATGGCTATGATTACTAAAAACTTGCGATTACAAAATTATGTGTAAATTATTGTAAAATTTTCTAGTCTATAAAAGTTCATCGGTTTGCTGTTGTGATTGGGGATTATATAGCCTGAGTAGTTTTGCACTAAGAAGGAACAATTGTGAAAAAAGAAGTCTGAAACCAGATGTGCAAAGGCAACATGAAGGTGATGCAGTTCAAAGAACACAGTCCCAGTCCCCCCAGTCCACGCAGTCTCCCCAGATGAGGCAGCGAGAGTCTGGACTGCGTGCTTTGACCCTGAAGCATGACACTGCTTAGCTGTGCACCTGCACTTCACTTCACAAACCTATTGATTAAAAGTATCATGAAGCAGCATGTTTAAAGCCTTTCTTCTTTTTCCTCTCTCCATCTCTGAACAAACTAGCAAAATGATTCATTTCTATTATGAGTTTATGGCTCAGTACTATATGAAAAATTATACATATTTTAATTTATGGGTATAAAAATTCTTTCTCATTGCAAAAGCCCACCTTCATTTTTCATTCCTATCTCTCTTTCCAACAAGGCTAAATATGAGGAAGACAAAAGAGCTAATTTAATCTGTATTTGGTTTAAATCACACTTCTATGCTAAGTTAATGCAGCTTCATCACACAATGAAATTATCTTCAAAAAGTAATACAGCATTAAGAGTTCCACACAAAAACTATATATTTTTATAATTTAAATAGCAGTTTTTTTCTTTTTCTTCTGAATATTTGAATTTTAATTATCACCAGCATAAATGTACATAAGCAGATATTGTTTATCCAGTACCTTTGGATGATGTATGTATGGTAATGTAGTTTGTCAGTTTATCATCATTTAATATGATTATGTTGTTCTTTGTCTTTAAAATGTTATAAGAACATGCTGCCATTAAACTTTCCATGTCTGTCTAGTTTATATTGTGAAAAAATAATAAAAGCACACTGTGAGATACTTGTTTTGCATTTGCATTGTTCAGGACCTGTCGACAAAAAGCTACTCAAACATTTTGAGTGCAGTCCCATAAATGACATGTAATGTTTCCTTCCTGATAGTTCTGTTCACCTGTTCTGCTCAGCAGTGGCCAGTACTCACCAGTTTTGTTCATGGAGATGCAGTGGCCCAGGTTTGAGTACCTGCTGCTGCTGCTGCATGAAATACGGCCCACAGGTGTAGCCTGTGCTTTGGGACCCAAGGACAGCATCACCCCTTCTGCCCTCCGGTTCACTTGATGCCTTGAAGAAAGCACAGCAAGGCTCTTCTGTTTATTTGCTAAAACTGGTTTTCATTCTTGCAAACAGGAGCTGGAAATGCACATTAGCAAGTTTCAACAGGAGCAAAAGAAGTATTTTTGTTACTGCTGAAGGTTTCCTACAGTTATGACTGGTTTCCAAAAAGTGTTTAGGTATTTTGCTTCTTACAGGCTCGTGTTAAGTGGTTGCCTCTTACCTTCTGTGGCTTTAATTCAGGTAGAACATAGCTGAATGTGTTCAGGTAATGAGTATTTAACTGATTTAAGAATTTACCCAGCTTCTTGAGTGGGTTTTGCAGCCAAATGTGTGCACTGTGCTGTCATGGATGCACTTTCTATGAGTGCGTGAAGCTCGCAGCTTAATGCTTTTCAAGCACAATTCAGGCACATGTGCAAAACATCTACCCCTCTATCTGTGTCCTTGAAGACAGAGAAGGTGGAGGAAGTCAGCCTGAAACTGAAAGAAGAAGCAACAGAAACAGAATGCAATGCATGGACTCTGTCCTCTGGGCTCTGGGATTTAGCTGTCCAGCAGAGAGCAAGGTTACTAAAGTCTTTGCAAAGTAGAAGGCAAACCACTTTGCAGTAGGGCAAGTACTACCATTTCTCTCTGCCATTATTTTGTGAAAAAAGAAGACAAGGACTTGGGGGAGAGCAGCTCCAGCACTGCATTTTTTCTAGCTAAAACCTAACAAAGGAAGAAGGGATTAGGTTTCCACGGAGAGTTCAGCAAAACCAGGTAAATTAGTTCAGAGATTCTTCTCTGTCTGCCCAGTCAGATAACTCCAATTTTTCTAAAAAGCTAATGGATTAGCATCCGTGATTAAATGCTTACCTTACCACTGGGACCAAGCACAGTGAGCAGATGGGGAGAACAGAAGAGGTCTGGATAAAGACAAAATCAGCATTAGACCTGATAACTAAGGTGGGTTTTGACTTTCTGAAAATCAGGGAGGAGCACACTAAAAAAAACAAGTTGGGCCAAAGCCAGAAAGCTCCCTTCTCAAAACACTCCTGAGTGGTTTCAAGCACTGTAAGTCTCCACTGAAGCTGCACAAGCAGCAGCGTGCAGTTGTCCCTCTGTGGCGGCAGGCTTTCCATCCCATAGTACCTATAGCTCCTGTTTTAGTCCTTCTCAGTTGTTAAATATTTAACGGGAGTCTACAAGTGGTTGAAAGTGAAGTTCATTCCACTATGAATGGCTGGGTACCAACTGCACGGCATTTAAGTTTCTCATAACACCTGACCCTAGGAGGAGCTAGGCTTCTGCTTGGAACTAACTTTTTGGTATCAAGAACTGCCTCTGAGGACATGTTACTCTGGGCAAAAGACAATGGAGTAAGGATTTGTGCACTGCAAGAAACTGATTTGCACAGATGGACAAACAACAAAGCAGCTCTTGAAGCATCCCATCATAGGCTGTAGTTCACTGCTCCCCACTACAATTGAGCACAAGCACTGAAAATGTTCAGAATGGATCTCTAAAATCTCATGGGGATAAATACATGTCAGTTAAAAACATGGGTATCTAATTTTTTTAAAGACTTCTAAATGTACAGACACAGTCCTTGCTAGCCTGCAATATACTGAAGAGTGTTTCTCGATTAGTTCACCTGGAAGATGCCTCTTCCTCTCCAGTGGGAATACCTATTCTGGTACTGGCCTATGCAACTCATATTAAATATATTGAGTTGCCTCTTGGATATCCTGGAGAAACATGTCAGCCTGCCCTCTTTGGCGTGTGTCCTCCAGAACTCTTATTACAAGCACAACCACAATAGTGGGAATGCAATGTCTTGATTGTGGTGAAAATATGCACTCAGACAAGGTCCTGGTCATACCGCTGAAAGTGTTCATGTGGAGCAGATAGCACTGATGCAAGGCTTTATAAAGCCATAGGTGACAGAGACAAAAGCTGGTCAGTTTATTTATTTGGAGATGAGATGGAAAAAGAGCCTCCTTCCCTTTCTATGTCCACATGATAAGCTACAGGCACTTCTCTGCCTATGGGGTCAGAGATGCTGTCCAATGCCCTAGTTAATGATATCCTTGAGTTATGTGCCTGTTTAAATCTCTCTTCACCTCTACACTCCCACTCCAAAAAGTCTGCTGATCCTTAATAAATCCAGTAAGTAAATCTTTCCCTTTCCTACCTGTGGCTTCTAGATTATTACTCTTCTCACCCCTCTGGTAACACAAAAGACCCTTTGGGAGGTAAGGTGCAATATATGTGGGTGACACTGCTCATGGATCATTAACATTAATATCCAATATGCGTGTTTCAGGCTGTGCTACTGTGAGCATAAGCACCATGGAGGTCTCTGCATTGGTAGACCACCGAGATGGAGAGACCCATTTCTGTCAATGCAGCCGCAGAGCATGCTAAGGGGCTGTAGGGGGAAGAATGACACCTAATCCAGCACCATCTAGTTAGACTGGCACAGACAGGCTTTATCCCATTTTATCGTGTTTGCATGGCAAGGTTTTGGTAGCTGTGGGGCTACAGGGGTGTTTATGTGAGAAGCTGCCAGAAGATTTCCCCATGTCCATTACAGCCAGTGTCCACTGGCTTCAGGATGGACCCACTGCTGGCCAAGGCTGAGCCCATCAGCAACGATGGCACCACCTCTGGGATAACTTATTTAAGAAGGTGAGGGAGGAAAACCACACAACTGCAGCTGGAGAGCGGAGTGAGAACATGTGAGAGAAATTGCTCTGCAGACACCAAGGTCTGTGAAGAAGGAAGGGAAGGAGGTGCTCCAGGCACTGGTACTGAGATTCCCCTGCAGCCCATGGTGCAGACCATGGTGAGGCACCTGTGCCCCTGCAGCCCCTGGAGGTCCATGGTGGAGCAGAGATCCACCTGCAGCCCATGTAGGACCCCATGTCAGAGCACGTGGATGCACAAAGGAGTCTGTGACCCCATGGGAAGCCCGTGCTGGGGCAGGCTCCTGCCAGAACCTCCAGACCCATGGAGAGAGGAGCCCATGAGGTTTGCTGGAAAGACTTGTGACCCGCCGGGGGAACTCACGCTAGAGCAGCTTGTTCCTGAAGGACTGCACCCTGTAGAAGGGACCCACACTGGAGCAGTTTGTGAAGAACTGCAGCCCAAGGGAAGGACAGGCGTTGGAGAAGTTTCTGGAGGACTGCCTCCTGTGGGAGGGACTCCACGCTGGAGCAGGGGAAGAGTGTGAGGAGTCCTCCACCTGAGGAGGAAGAAGTGAAAGAGACAACATGTGATGAACTGATTACAACTTCCAATAGCAGTCCCTCTACACTGCTCAGGGGGAAGAAGGTAGAGAAAATCAGGAGTGAAGCTGAGCTCAGGAAGAAAGGAGGGGTTGGGGGGAAATTGTTTTTAAGGTTTGATTTTATTTCTCATTATCATAACCTGATTTGATTGGCGATAAACTAATTTCCCCAAGTCAGGTCTGGTTTTCATGATGGCAATTGGTAAGTGATCTCTACCTGCCCTTATCTCAAGCCAGGAACCTTTCATTGTATTTTCTCTCTGCTGCCTAGCTGAGGAGGGGAGTGATAGAGCAGCTTTGGTGGGCACCTGGCGTCCAGCCAGGGTCAATCCACCATACCTATTCACCATAAAACCCTGTTGCAGGAAGTTTGCTTACAGCAATGGAGAAAACATTTGGTCAACTTGACCCAGCAGGGGAGAGCTTACACTGGAGAAGCACTTTGTGTAATGAAATTATATAAATGCATAGAACTACTTCATAATCTTTCAAAACCCACTCTTTTAGTCAAGTATTGTGAATCCCAAACTTGGATTTATTGTTTCACTGCCTCACAATAATCAGTCTTATGAACTGATGAGCATGTCTGATGCAAACACCTAAGAAGTCAATGCAATGCATACTAGGGTGGCAACAGCTTTGATCGACCCTTAATCTTGGTCTTTGTTGGGGCAACTACATCAGAAATTGTGAAAGGAGAAAATGCTGTGTTCAGCACTAAAACAGACAAAAACCTGAGACTGTATATTATTGCTGCAGTGGAAGTAATCATCCCTGATTTACTAAAATTTACTCAAAAATACCCTGAAAACAAGTCACTTGTCAAAAAGCCTCTTGCTTTCTTCTGGGTTCAACCCTCTAAGTCACTAGTGTGACAACACACACCTCTAATTGCCTGAGCATGAATGCTTAGCATTCAAACTGCACAGCCTTTCACAGAATCATAGAATGGTCGGGGTAGGAAGGGACCTTCAAAGATCATCTAGTCCACCCCCCTGCCACGGGCAGGGACACCTTCCACCAGATGAGGTTCCACACAGCCTCTGGATGGATGTGGATGAGATACCCACATATGACTGGGTAGTTTGAAAAGAAAGCAAAAGAAAACAGCAAAAGATTGGACAGTGAATCCACGAGTCACATAAAAAATCCTAACAGGCATCAAGGCATTTTGGAAATGGCATTTCTTTTGAGACAGGATCGCTGGAAAAAGCTGAGAGGCATCACGCCTCCCTGCCTCTTACTGTGTCATCCCACAGCACTGCCAATGGCAAACCAAAGAGACTTTGGCTAAACAGCTCCTCTTCCTGGCCTGCACCACCTCCACTGTCCTCATCCCAGCAAACAACCGAGGAACTCGCTGGCAGGGCCCAGCAATGCCAAACACGTCAGCCGACCTCAGACGCAAGTTTTGGCAAGCCCACTTCCACAGTGTAAAGATGCCAGCACCCTGTAATACACCAGGCAGGCGGAGCAGGGCCACGGAGCTGCAGGATAATTAATGCTGCCTTTCAGCGGGGAGCTGGGGCACAGACGTGCTCTGTAATGTTTGCATCGGAGCCCGGCCAGGAGCCTGGGCTGTCTGCTCCAGTGCCCAAATGCTGTGGCCTGAAAGGGACCACTGCCTGCACTGCTCTGTCCTCCAACAATTCTGCTTCAAGTCAAAACTGGCAGCAAACCAAAGTGTTCTCTCATGAGACTGTAAATTAATGTTGCTGAAGGAAGCTGGCTAGTAGTTCATGTGGCTCTGGGTTTGCTTTACATCTGGTGTCAAACTTTGAATTCCCTCTACAGCTAGGAATAAAACAGGTGAGGTGCCTGGGCCACTCAGCACCCCTTACACATTACTAATTTCCTTTCATCCAGGCCTTTAAAAAAAAATCCCCGATCATGCTATGGTTTTGAAATGTTATAGGGTTCGGTTGGTTTTTTTTACTTAAAAAAGCAGCTGTTATTTCTCTCCAGGCTTTGCAAACATTCTTCCCATTAAGTAACTCATTTACTGCTAGCAGCAGGCACAGCTTCCTCCAACTCGCAACTCTAAAAGAAGCTGATACCTTTTACACTTGAAAAACGTGGCCATGGAAAAGAAACAGATGTATTTTAAACAAAGATGCTCATTTTCAGCTCCTCCTCACTCCTTCACCTCACAGACCAGGTACCTAACAAGCCCTTCACACCAGCTGGCTACCACCTAAATCAGCACGATTCTTTATCCCAGTGTTTTCATTAGGGACACAAAATCAATCTTTAACCGAGGACAAACAGCACTGCTTCCAGTTACATCCAAATAACAGCTTCCAGTTCTGGAATTAGACGTCAGTGCTGTTACTCTGTAGCTCCTTCCTTGCTTTCTGCCAAGGTGGAGGGGGAAAGGAAGGGCGGTCCAGAGATCATAAAACATATTCAAGAAGTACAAAAAGAAGAATTTATACAGCTACCTCCAACAAGAGATGAGACAGCATCCAAGGTTCAGATAGGCCTAACCTCCTCTTCACATCACACACTTTTCAAAGCACGCTACCCACTTGAGAACTACTCCCATCATCATCTACTGGGAAACTCCCATCAATATTAACAGGAGCTAGGAAGAGATATCTTAGTACTTGCACTGGAAGTGGAGTCACAGATAGCTGCAGAACAGCTTTAACTGCTACACAAGGCTGTTCAAATACCTGAGAAAAGCCTGGATTTTTCTTCAAGTATCTTTACTTTTCTTTAAGTTCAGGTTGATTGTGGTGGGAAGCTATGTGGCAGGGTAAAAAATCAGCCAGCCATACCAAATATTGCTCATCCCTTATGAGGAGAAACCCCAGCTGTCCCTTAGAAGCCCCTTTGAAAGCAAAATCAAAATCCATAGTATAGTCAGAAAGGTATTAGGAAAATGGACCATGACACACAGCTGCAACACGCATTACAAGTGAGCACGGCGCATGCGAGCAGAGATGTCCCTTGGTCTAAGCAATAGCCTTTTTTTGCTTATTTTGCATGCTTGACAAGTGATGTTTTACCTCACACTTTCCCAAGTCTTTCTGGAAGTAATTTCTCTATGCGTCTCCAGAATGCCACCAACAAGGATAGGATCAAAAAGTCTCCATTTGCTTGCCTTAAAATGTTCAAGTTCTCTCCTACTGCAGAAATTTTATTAAAAAAAATAGAAATTGAGTCAAATATTTTTTTTTGTTTTAGTAGATACTTGGAAAGAATTAGCTAGTCAAAAAAATATGTCACTTCTGGCAAACAGAAGTATACACACCCACATAAAAAAAAATCATTCTGTCCTTCATTTTCGACTGTATGTCCACTGCTGAATCATCCTTTAATTGCAGCTGACAATTGCACAGATGTCTCCAATGCAGTTTGCTCATAAAGACACATTCATTGCAATGAGATACATGACAGACTTCACACTTAACAGTTGTCAACATAACTTCATTAATGTGTCTTGAGTATCCACTTGCCCACCCCCACCCACTTCAAAACCAAAATTAAAACCCGCTTTTCTTCTGTCATCACATCCTCCAACAACTATCACCACTCACTCAAGTGTTAGGAAAATACGTCACCGCTTTTTCCATAATTCCCATCAAAAATTACTACTTCCAACAAAAGCAGTGTACAAATAAACTCTAAGTCACAAATGAAAGAAGCCATTTTCATTTCCCAAAGACCACATCTATTTATCTTCTTGACCCATCCAATTAAGTGGTATGATTCACCGATGACTAGTAGCACAAACATACATTCATGTCCTAAGTTCTGTCAAAACATTACAAAATTAGCAGAGGGCAGCTACTGTTGAAAATTTAATGATGTACCTATGATGACTGTAGCTGGCAAAACAAATGTTCCAGCATTGTAAGAGCCCTTTTAATACATAAATATTTCCTCTAAAAATAAGCTTGCACTCTTAGAAGACATTATTGGGTAGAAAAGACCTAAATGTTCTCACTTATGAATGTCGGACAACCTTATTTTACGCATATGTGGGGCAGCAGCCCCAGTGGAGACAACAAATGGGATTCTAAACAAGAAGAATGCCCATGTTTCATATTTATCTACACAGGGATTGAGATCATGATGGAACGTGTCTACAGATGGAGACAATTATCTGAAAACAAGAGATGTTCACAGATTTCGCTTTTTGATTAGAGACATTTATCAGTCAAAGCTATTTGTGACTCATGCTAAGATTAAGCTTTACATTAGAACAATGAATTAAACTACCTTTTGGTGTCATTATTGAGAAGACTGATGTTCAACCTTCGCTCATGAATTTTGCCAACTTTGCCGTAAAGGTCAAAGGACAAGGACTCGACAAGGACTTGGTTACAACACTGCTCAGTTTTCATACACTCACAAGAAACAAAATGTTCCGTTCTGGCACCTCTTTATGAGTACTTGAACTGAGGGAAGACTCTAAGGTAGAGGAAGTAGGGTTCAGTAGGTCCTCCCTATTCATACTGGCCTTTGGATTTTGCCAGATTTTTGCATCTTTAAATGCTAGACAGAGCTAAGGGTGTTGTGAACCTTGTAAGGGTCAAGCCTTCGGTGACCTTCAGAGCCAGGAGAGCACTACAACCTGAAGGGAATATTGATGCTAGGAGCTGGAGCACCAACAGAGGGAAATTTCCCTTCTTACTCAATTTAGGCTTAGGAGGGAGTCCCTTTGAGTCCCTCCACTGATGTCTCACTGTGCTTCTTTGCTGTCTCCCCTCTTTCATGCTGCAGACGAGTGCACATACACAGCTGTAACTTCAGTGCCCAGCGCCAAAGAATGTCATCCTTATTGCCACCCATGTCTCCCCATCACTGGCTATATGAGAGAGAGCATTTATCACCACAGATACGTGTCCTCATGAAACAATCAGTGCTGTGAGAAAACTTCTTCCCTGAGTTTCCCTCTCTCCTCCAGTCTCCCTTGTTTGGTGGGAAGATGGAACACAGTAAGAAAAGGAAATTGTACAGCTGGAAGTTCCCCAGTAAACCTTGGAATAATTCTTCAGTGGAAAAAAAATCGTCCATAGGAGTTATAAAATCACTCTAATACTAAAGATATACTATTGATGTATCTGTATTGCTGGAAGTGTGTGGTAAACATTCCTTTGTAAATGTGATTTGAATGTATGTAGGCAGTACTGTAAGACAAATTTGAATTCTGGCAAATGAAGACTTTCTATTACTCTGTATACTCAGCTAAGTAGAAATTGAAATTATACATGGCAACATGAGAAAAAAAAAAGCAGTCAGACTGACAAAAATGGGGGGGGCGGTTTGTGGGTTTGTTTGGTTTAAATGCCAAAAATTCCATCTAAATGAAAAACCTTAATATGTTAACTATGATGCTGCTATTCTACCTGTTTAATGCCTCTGAAGATTTAAAGAATAGTATAGCAATTATGTGATTTCATCTTAATGCCAGCTTTAAAATGAAGGGGAAAGAGCACTTCTGTACACCTCACAGAAACAAATAATTGTGTTAAATCCATCTTCCTTGAAAGCGAGCTGTAAACTCTCCAGGTTCAAAACAGACAGATCAATCTTATGCAATTTGTCTTGTTTCTAATTATTAAGATAATTCATAATAAAAAGCTGGCAGGGGTAGAATTAGGTGCTGGGGAAAGATGTTTGGGGACACATCAACCACCAAAATGGATTGAGATCAGATGAAAAAGAGAGAACAGAACAGCTATTAAACTTCTGCCTCATCTTCACTGGGGCTGTTGTTAGAAACTCGGAGTACAGCTGCACTTAATGAGTTTGTGTAAAAGCAGACATTATACAAATGGGAGAAAGTAGGAACTTCATCCAATTAGATAAGAGAATTGGCCAGCAGCCTCCAATGAACTGAAAAGCTCTTCCAACTTTAGGGATGAGAGCTAATTATAACTCTGTTTTTGTGTGTGTACAATGCTACTAAATTATTAAGAAATATTGTTCTGTCAAAAGACTATGTCCTATGTACTGACTTGATTATTACAGATAGAGGATTTGCCAGAGACAGGGCTGGAAAGTGATTAGCCTTGATAAAAAGAGAAGTCATTCTGCCATCAGACTTCAGGGTGCAAACAGCTTCCCTTCTTGAGTTTCTCCCAAAATTTGGGTAGAATAGCAAGAATTTCTGTTTCTTCCTCTCAGTACTTAGGATGCAAGGAAGAGAGGCTGACATAGGTAATTGTGTGCCTGTTAAGAAAGGTAGCTCAAGAGATGCTCACTGTTGAAGCTAACACACAAATCAGGGTATGGTTTCCTTTTTTTTTCCTTTTTTTTTAAAACACACAATAAGATGAAGAATCAGAAATAAGCTAGATGTGAATGGGCACAAAGGCTCTCACTTTTGCTTGATAACAGTTAAATACCTTGTTCAGAGAGTAGACTGAGGTACAGAGAAAACAAGGAAAAGATGTTCCATCTCCTCCTCCTTCGTCACTCCCAAACATGCCTCCTTAACACACAATGTAACAACTACTTAGGGTGTGCAACTCCCAGTAGCCATGGCCCAAACATCTTTCTGGGCTCCGTGGCCAATTAGGTCCCCCAGCCAGCTCCAGACTGTCCATCAAGCTGGGCAATTTTCAGGAAATAAATGACATTTTATATAAGGGGAAAAAAGTGTGAGAGGGCATGTGCTCACTCCTCCCTGCATGCTGAGGGCAGCAGGGAGGGGAACTGAAATTAGATTATTTATTAACTTAATATTAGAAAACAGGTTCAAACTCTGGACCCTGCTATTTCACTTCACTCATGTCTCCTTTGGAATAAGGGCTTCTGAGGAGTGCAAAACAATATCACTCCTAATAGCCCAACACCCAGGTTCTGTGCTTACTCACAAGCTGTGCACACTGTCCATATGAGCGTGAAGTGCAGTTTTGTTTTCTTTTCCGGACAAGGTAGAGGCTTGCGAGAAGGACTCCTTGAAAGAAGCCAGAAAAACAAGATGGAAAAATCCCAGAGCAGACAGAGCACACCAGAAGGCTGAGACTGCTAATGGGACAGCTGTAAACAAGGATGAAAGACTCAAATTCAGGATTAAAAAGGGCAGTGGGAAGAGTCCAGGACAGCACTGTGCTTAAATCTAGCCAAGCCATACTTCCAAACTAATATATTTTACTTCAATTACCCTCAAAGCAAATAAAGAAATTAACTTAGATTTAAATCATCAGTAAGACAGCCTTCACGAGAATTTCCGCAGTCTTTCGGACTTTGAAGGAAGACTACCAGTGCCGGTCCTAAAATTAACAGAGGCAAGAGATAGGTTTAAGGCTCCTAAAGACAGATTCAGCGTGTCAATTCTGAAATCCTAAATAAAAGCATTGGTGTCTTATTAAACGAAAAACAAATCACCAAGAAATCAGCTTTCAGGGATCTACTGAACCGCTGCATTGTACTTGCTCAGAAAAGTACCCAGCAGTTTTTTCTGTTTAAGCAAAACACAAATCAGTTTTGCTTAGCAAATGCAGGAGCCAAACTATTCTATTGTGAAGGTTTCAATAGACACTCAAATAACTTTGACAGCAGCATGGAGGGGGAAGGGTGTCTCTGACCCAGTTTCTGTATTACAGCGTTGCTTGGGTGATGGTGGTACGAGTGTTCACAGCAGAACCTCTTTTCTTCAATTTTCCTCTCCTCCTTGCCCATCATCACTTTGTTTAAATAATCCACAGATGTTATCATGGGCACAAGAATATGGTTAATTGAGCTTAATGATTGCTGGCGGCTTCTTATATGCATTCAGCTGGTGATTCTTCAGCAGAGAGCCCTTTACACAGTGTGAGAGGAAAATCTGTTTTTTTCTTTGGCTTTCTCATTTCATGGCCATTCTGAAAGCAGAGTTCTCATTTTTTCCTAAGATCTTTGCCCAAATCCTCTTAACACGCCGTGGGAAATTTTGAAGGTCAGGCCCTGTTCACCCGGTGGAACCTACGTGATTTTTTTTCTAGGCTCTTCACCAAGAAGTTTCTTGCTACTTCTCACACCACTGATCCAGGAGAAGATTCAGTTTGTCCTTTTTGTAGAACAACAAAAGCCTACAGAGGCAGGGAAATGGACTACTGAACGAGTGGGTAAATGCATGAAGGAAAGGCTCCCATTTCCCAGGCAGCAGGGAAATGGGGACTCCACCTGTGCAGACACCTAAGGGCAGTGTTCCTGCCAGGAACCCAGGCAAGAGATGTGACAGATGAACTGGGATGAAAACACTGAAAATCTGAGCAAGAGAGGCAAAATCCAAAGGATGCACATAAAGCTAAAGTCACAAGTTTTTTTCTCACAGCAAGGGCTGAAATACACTTCTGAGTCTGAACATGCACAATGAAAATTTTCTCTTTAAAAACCCCTCACTGCTAGCCATTTTTCAATATGGTTTTCAACACATCTTGAATTATTATGAACCCTTGCTTGTCTGCTTTTATATGTCACAAGCCATCACTAACCTGACAGCTCTCTGGCAGTCTTTCAAGCATCTTCAAAAATACAAAACCAATCTTGCTTTTAATGCTTTCCCTACTTCCAGCTCCTAAACCAAAATCTAATTCAGAGATTTGAAAAGAGCAGAATCAGGTTTTCACAAATGTCCTGATAAAGAAAGCTGGAAGTATAGAGTTACACTGTCAAAAGCAATGGTATATTGGCAGAAGAAAAGCAGGGACAATTTTATGTCTGACTGTGGGCTGCACAGTGGTGTATGCCACAGCCAGGGGTAACCAGCCTTTGAGAAGCCCACAAATAATTCTGCTATACACAGACTGGGATTACGCCAGGTGGATCCCAGCAGAGGTGTGTGAATCTGGGGGCTACTGCACAATGCGAACCCAGGCGGTGGCAGGAGGTGAGCCAGCAAAAACTGCTAAGGAGATCCCTGTTCTAATGGACAGTAAAACAGCCAAAGTCACAAGGAGCTGCTGTCATCAGCCATAAGACCTCTTCCCATCTCTGTCCCTCTCACTTTCCTTGGCTCAAGAGTGTTGTTCAAAGTGCTGTGCATGTTTATTAGTGTTAGGGAGACTGGTCACACTTGCCCTAGTCAGTTATACTCAAAAGGCAAAAAGACTAAGACTGGAGAGAGGAAAGCGTGAAAAAAAGATGTAGTTTTTATTTTCCCATCAAGAATACATTTGCATTCTCATTCCACTGGAGAAACCAGGTCTCTTTTTTGCTTTCTTCCCAGGTTTTCTTCTTTTTATTTTTTTGTTTACACTAAGGAAAAAGATCAATTGGAACATTTACATTATAAACCTAACTCCTTTCTGTTCAAATCCAATAAATTTTACTTCGCTTTCTCAAAATAAATACATTTTCTGCAAACATCTTGTATCATTTGAAAACTCATGTTTGTTAAGAAAATAGTGGTGGTAAAAACTTTTGACCATTTCTAGTGATTCCTTCTTTATGAGAATTGTGGCACTTCCCTGGAAAACGTTAGCTAGTACACTGACTTCAGTACTGTTAACTTCCCTCAGGTGACAGAATCATAATTTCCTCTGCTGCCAGAGACTTCCCTCTTGACTTTGGGCTATTCACTTTGCCTTTGTGTTCCTCAAATCCAGCTATAAAATGGGTATAAAACTTGTACTTTACAGAAGCACCACAGGCATGAAACCACTATTATTTGAAGCTTTTGCATACTGTGGAGGAAGAAGGTATGGAATACATAAAAACCCACTTGAATTAGGCTTTAGAAAGATGCTGGGAAGATGATGGACCTGACTGAATTACTGTGCACAACTGAGCAAAGCAGTGTTGCTTCCTGAATGACTAAAGCCTTAAGGCGCTCTTATGCTTGCAAATAGCACTACAAAATCTCTAATGGGTTATAGATAGGCAGGACTGCTGTTTTATATCTCAGCCAGAAGACAAGAATTATTCTGCTGCTCAACAGGCTTCAAACATGCAGTGGCTCAAGCAGACCAAAGAGTCAAGACCAACGAAATAAACACCATCATTCCCAACGCACTTTAATTTTACCTCCAGTGGAAAAGCCAGGTTCTGCCTTGCTTTGCGAATGGTATATGAAGAATTGGCTGCCTGATGCGGTGTGCCTGTGACGTCACTTCAACACTGGACATTTGTAGCTCTACTCCTGCAACTTAAAGCATGTCTTCTGAACATAGCCTTAGCTAAAAAAACCCTTTCCTGGCAAGAATTGGTCTCATTCACTTGCTGGTCTTTGACATCCCTCATCTAGATTCAGAGTGGTCTGTCTGCCTTTCTCTGAAGGTGGAAACACAGGTCAGAGCTGAGCTCAACATGGCAAGGCCGGTAGCATCCCATACAGACACACATTAACAGGGAACAGCCGAGAGCCCAGTGCCCTCCTCCTCCTCCTCCTCCAATTATCTGCAGTACCTGGTATCAGAGCTAGCTGTGCAGGGGGAAAAGGGAGAAAAACTGAGAAAAAGCGAAGCCGATGATTAAGGAGTAAAGAATGGCAGATGAAACTAAAAATAGTCCCTCGGCAGTTGTAAAGGAAATTCGTTTGACAGGAGGCTGCTTCTTTTGTCGAGAGCGGTTTGTTATGCAAGAGACGATACCAACACCGGCTCTTCTTATCTGGGTTGTCAGTTTAACTGACAAAAAGGAGCAGGGTTAACATCTCTGGAGCCACTGCCAGTCTCAACATTTGTTTGTTTTCATGCATGTCCGTGTTTTAAGAGGCAGCCCGGGGATTAATACCGTCCAGAAACTGTGGTGCAAGCTCAGTTAGGCAATTCCACAAAAATCTTCAGAGTACTTACTCGTCATTAAAGGCAACAATCGAGCCCCTGCCTGCTGCTGGTTTTGTTCCCCTGCCTCCTGCTTCAGCCATCACATGGTGACTCTCCTGCACAACAGAAAACTGAATGCCCACATGTTTTTTCACACACAGGCAGCAGAGGACAACCTTGCCCCTACTCTGCTTTTCCATTCTCAAGGCAGATGACTCAAAACGTGCAGAGCCTCCTGGATACAAGAAAATGAAAACTAAACCGAAGAAAGTTGTTTCATTTTCCCCCCCACTCCTTCCTGATGCTGAGCCTTCAATAGCACTCACACTTCTGTGTGCAAAGGTAAGAAGTAGGAAGGAAGAGGCTTTAAAAGACATCACCTTAACACCTCCTCTCTTACAGAAGAGAAGCCACCGTAAAACCAGGGGGAGAAGAAGTAAAAGTGAGGCAATCAGCAGCTTGCTGGCCAATTGCCCGCATGAGTGCAGGTGAGTCTGTATGTTCCTCATTAACACGCCTTCTGGCATGCCTGAAAGCTTTTGGAGAGAGCCTGGTGGTCACGGCTGCCAATGTCTGCTGGTGAGGAGGTAAGCAAATCGCAGCCTGTCCAAGTTAAACAAGTTAAAGCCAGGACTTCCAAAAACTCAAGTGACCCACATACGGTGTGCAGGAGTGAGCACTTGGGTATGCTGTAGGTGCAAGGGAAAATAACTCTTATTTGTCTTCTTTTCATCGGACTTCCCTGAAACATTCCTTTTTAGACCCAGTATGGTGCACTAAACCATGGGTTAATTAGAAACAGGAGTCTCTCCTCTATTCCTATTTTTGGAGGAAATGTTCATCAGCACAAAGACGGCAATGCAGAAGTCCCGTACTCCTTGATGGGTAATTGAAATCATCCCCTCTGTCCCAAACACCAAGGTGTTTGGTAGAAAAATAAGCAGAATAAGATAAAGTGGTGGAAAGTCCTGGTTGAAAAGTAAATAGCAGCTTTTTACTTCAGATTTTAAATATGCACTGTGTTGAAATATTGTGGGCTTCTTCTGCAAACTAACTTAGAAATAACTTGATCCATTTGCCATTCAGTGCAGGAAGACCTCGGTGGCAGATTCTGCCCTAAACCAAACCCACCTGCCATAAACTGCTTGGGCCACAGGATGCCACTGTTGCATTTCTTTTTCAGGAGGTCGAAAGAAAGTGCGACAAATTGTTTGCATGAACTGGACACCTAAATTTAATGCCTCTTTTCTTTCTTAACACATACAGTTGCCAATGTTTAGAGCTCCAGACAGACCAACCAGATGTAAATAGCTCAGAGCCACACAGGAATATGTGTTTTCTTCAGGAACAAAATGTTTGAATACCTTTTAAGGCTCGATTACTGAACCCAGCACCTCTGTACCTTCATAAATTTTCTATGGACGAGAAATCTTTCCAATGACTGCCCCAAGTGTTTACTCCAACCTTGATACTTTTGACCACAAAACAAATACCCTGTTATTGGATTTTATCTGTGTCCAGATGAGAAAAGAAAAACACTAGATGGGAAAGTAGATTAAATCAGAGAGAAGGCAGGCTGCTCGTAATTCCTACCTCTTGTGAAAGAGCAAGAGCCCCTACCATGTTAATAAAACTTCATAAATATTTTACTAATATAAAATGGAATGCAGTGTATTCATGCCAAGAGACAGGGAAGTGGCCCGAGCTCCCAGATAGCTGTTCTTGCTGCAATTTTGTGCAATTTGCAAACTGGCACACAGAATCAGAAGCCCAGGACTACTGAGACCTCTGGGATGGTCAAGACAAAAGCACCGCACAAAGGTCCACCAGTGTGAATTTTAGAGCAGTCAAGACTGCAGAGATCTACAGGGTCTTTTAGGGCCTAAAAGTCCTCTGAAAGCAAATTTCAGTCCTGAAGTATTTTCACATATAAGTGGTAAATTATTACAGAAAACTAAGTATGGGGTTGCAGACAGTCTCCAAGATCTACACAGACAAGGGTTCCCCCAAGTTCAGCACAACACAGATGGAATTTGTGAGAAAGGGTTGTTAAGAAATGAGGGAGAAATTTTAATGCTAACAGTTTCTCAGATTTCAAAAGCCATTTTGGTTTTGCTCAACATTTTAGAAAGGAAAAAATGGCTTTAGCCTACTACAACTCCATTTAGGAACAGGGAAAAAGAAAATGAATGATAAGGTTTCAGATACATCTTGGGTGGCCAGCAACAGAAAAACTTGAGGAAAGCCAGCATGAAAGTGACAGCTGTGGTGATGCAGAGCATTACTGAGGCTGGTGTTACAGCTCTGTACTTCAAGCTGATGTAAATATGAAGGGGCCCACAGATAACAGCCCTTTAGGATTCAAGGCTTCAATAGAAACATCCTCACTACCTTCAGCCTGTTTTGGATGTGTCCCAGAAACTGGCTATTCCTCAGTCAGGGTCTAGATTCAGTGAGACAAAATCCCACTTTTCAGAAAGCTGTGTTGTAAGATGTCTAAATCAGAACTAGACAATTACTCAGAAGATGCTGGCAAGGACTCAGCCTTGTAAGAGAAACAACTACCAACCAAACAATTCACACATTTCTGAAGACAACAATAAAAGAAGCCCAAAGATTGGTTCCATTGCTTTTAAAAATAGGTATTTGTAATAGCACATACTGAGGATACAATATTAAATCAGTCATGACTGTTTACATTTCTTTTGCTGAAGAAATTTTTACTGTTGTGATTTTTTTTTGTCATTAGCACAGAAAAAAATTGACCACACATAACCAATTACTTAGTTCCCAGACTGAATTTACCTCCCATTCCAAACAGCAGGGATTTTGAAATCTCCTTAAGAAAGGAAAAAAAAAAAAGCCTTCAATCCAAATTCTTTTCTTGTTATTTATAACAATAAACAACAGATTTCATATAAAAGCAACAGCACAAGGGTAGAAAATAGTGTTCCAAAGCTAATTTTAGTCCTGCTGATCTCAGGAGCTTAGTGTTCCTGTCAGACTGAACAGACTCCAGTGGTGCCCTGCCTGCCTGCCTGCCTGGCTGGAGAAATCTGTCCCTGGAGATCTATTTATAGCACCTTGTACCCTGTACCTAGATTAGGTTTTAGGGTTTTTTGTTTTGTTTTGCTGTGTTTTCTTTTGTTAGATTGGAGCATGTATCCAGGACTACACTGATCCAAGACACAGATGTGACCTACTCAAGTAAATTACCAGGAAAAAAAAATATCAAAACAGTTCACACTTCATTTTCTGCACATCAGTCCCTCTGGACTTCATCAGCTAGCCAAAATTCAATCCCAAAGGTCATTTCTATTACAAAGAGAAATAGATTACAGAATCAAGTATATGTTTGATACAAACTCATCTGCTTACATACAATGAAGCATCCTTTCAATAAAGAACGAACAAATGATCAGATCTTTCTCCTTGGTGGTTGTCATTTAAATTTAGCCAGTACCATATCTAATCCCTTCATGATTTTCTCCTTAGAAACACATTCCTACTCCTACCTCTGGATGTTTCTCCCTAGTCAGCATCATTTTCTGTGGCTTGTTTCACTGGTTCTTATGTCATATAGGCAACTCCAGCGGTCACTACCTATCTTGCATTTTCTTTATGAGTTTCCAGGGAAGAACCCTCATGTCATAAAGTTAAGTTTTCTATGTAGATCTCACCTTGTAATTCTGCATTGGTTGTGACCGTCTCATTTCAACTACCTGGTTCCATAAGGACTTCAAACACTTCTGAACACTTACTTCGCCCACCAGCTTCACTGAATTTTACCCAGTCCATAATATCATCCCTTCAGTTCCACCCAGTCTTCCATCAAACCAAAATAGCCTGCACCTGAACCCTTTCAGCCAAGAAAGAGAAATGTTTTAACAAAACTACTAGTTATACTGCAAGCAGTGGCTGTCAAGGATACTCTTATATTTCAGCCCCTCCAAAAAAGTCTGTTTCCCGCCATGTCTCCTTGCGATTTTTTGACTGTTTGTATGAAACTTGCCCACCAGAAGGGAGATGTAATTCCTCATGACCCCCATCAAGAGCAGATATCCTCTGCTGGATGCAAATGATGAATCTATTTCCCAAATATTTGTCATCTAGACAGGAGAACGGAGTTCATGCAGGCACCCTAATCTTTAGGGTAAAATCTGCCAAACTAGCTTAAACAGCCTTTAAATAGAAACAGTAGGAATTAGAAACAAACAAAGCTACGAAACAGTAAAACACTCCTGCTGTTAGGCTGCCTTTGCTAGCCAGATGACAGCCCCAAACTGAGAAGGCTGATGGGTAGTGGTGTCTCAAACTGCGACTTCACATCAGGGCTTCAGTTACAGTCACCACTCACTGCTGCCAAGAGAGGTAGCCCTCTTCCCCCATCCCTCCCCCAGCTTCTTCCCTGTGGGACATGTGCTTCTGCCAAGTCCTTGCTCCAGTGCACATTTGATTGCAGCACAAAGCCAATCCAACTCACTAAAACAGCAGAAAGTAAATTGGTTTTGGCTAGAAAGCAAGCAGAATTGGATTATTATGTGATCAAGCAAGCACTAGGGTTGGTGCAAGACAGAGAAGAAGATGAACTGAAGTATACAGATGAAGGCGGGAACAGCAGAAGAAGTCTAGGCAAGGCGAGAATGGTAAACAGCAAAAGAAACTGTTAACACAGCTCAGCCAGAGCAGGGAATCACACTCTTACCACAGTTCAAAACACGTGCTTTGAGCATTCAGTTCCTGTAGCTATCTCCGCATTTCAGGGACAGCAGCTCCTCGGATACCTGTAATGTTACTTACAGGGGATTTGGGATTTAGCTCTGCCATGAGACTGCACTAACAGTTACATGTCTTAAGCCCAAACTCACGAAGCACTGGTACCCCAAGCATGCTGCTGTGAAAGCCCTGGGAAGGTAAGGGACTTTCTGCTCTCAGCTCTTGTGCAGGACAGTGCCACAGCCTAGGGAAGCTTTCCAAAGCTCAAGATTAGCCGGGCACAGTGTCATGTTAACACCACCATCCTGTTTCCCAGGCACAGACTGCTTATGTGTACAGGACTGCACAACCAACAAGCCGTTTGTTGCAATGCTGGTTCAAGAGCCTGTCCAAACTCTCTCCAAAAAGAGATTATAAACACCAACAGAAAGCATCCTGAGGAGACCAGCACATTGTTCCTCTGTAAGAGAAACATCACAGGCTGGCAGTGAGGTGACAAAGCCCCTGCAGATACACCACAGGGCAGGCTTTCAGCAGAGCACCAAGAAAGGAGACTGCATGCATTCAAATGGTTGTTTATCCAAAACATGGCTCTGCACCAGAGGGGAGTGTATCTGCTTACCTCCCTGTTCAGCCTGTCTAGCGTAACACAGGCCGCTCCCACACACTTGCTCCTGGGGACAAGTTTCACCCATTTTCTTTTACCTCCTCTCCTTAACCCACCCTGTTCTGCGGGACTTTCTGCCCTGAATGCTGCCGTCAATGGAGGTGGCTTTAGAAAAACAATAAGGCAACCTGTGGGGACCTTGAATGTCAACTTGATTAACTTTCAGGTTTTATATCCTCTCGGGGTTACCAGATTCTTCCTCAGCACTGTAGGGCACGGGGACCTGATTTTATTAAATTAAACAAAGCCCGGGTTGTCCTAGACTCCCGGACGCCAGCCCATTCCCACGGCCCTTGTTCCTCTTCATTGCCCAGCCAAGGGCTGGTGAAGGGTCTGGAGTGCATATCCCGTGAGGAGTGGCTGAGGGAGCTGGGCATGTTTAGCTGGAGATAAGGAGGTGCAGCAGTGACCTTATCGCTCTCTATGACTGCCTGAAAGGAGGGTGTAGCCAGGTGGGGGTCGGTCTCTTCTCCCAGGTAACCAGTGACAGGACAAGAGGACACAGCCTCAGGCTGCGCCAGGTGAGGTTCAGGTTAGACATCAGGAAGAAGTTCTTCACTGAAAGCGTGATTAGACATTTGAATGGGCTGCCCGGGGAGGTGGTGGACTCACCGTCCCCGGCGGTATTTAAGGAAAGCCTGGACGCAGCACTCAGTCTAGCTGATATGGCGGCGTTGGATTATAGCCCGGACTTGATGATCTCAGAGATCTTTAGGTCATTTCCAACCAAACTGACTCTGTGATTAGGTCACTCTGCGCTCACCTTCCCCCGCGGCCGCCGCGCCCAGGCAGGAGCGGGCAGGGCCTCCCCGGCAGGCGGCCGGGCACGGGAGGGCGGTGCCGGTGGCGCCGGGAGCTGCTGCGGGGCGGGACGGAGCTCGGCGCTCCCTCAGGTGAGGGGCCGCGGGCCGCGGGCCCGGGGGCGCAGGGGAGCTGGCGGTGGGAGGTGCCCGGTGTACGCCGGCTGTCCCGGGGCAGCGCCCACGCCAGGGCCTCCCCCGGGGTGCCAAGGGGGTCTCGGGTCGCTGTGGTGGCGCTGCGGCGGCGGCACCGACACCAGGAACCTTGCCCTGCGGAATGGCTCCTGCCCTGAGCTGCTTTGGGGGGAAGGCGCTGTTTCTTTCTCTCTTAGACGTAAACAAATAAAAATTAATTGATTCCTTTATGTTACATTTTTATATGTTTATATTTATTTACTTTATAACACGTAAAGGAGATGGAGGAAGGTCATCAGGCCTTGATCAGTCCGAATTGAACCGACTGCAGGCACTTCTGCAAGGATGTTGAAGGACTATAATGAAGGCAAACGAGTGTAAAGATTGCTCAGGTGTTTGAAGTCTGTGTTTCCCTATTTTACAGGTTTGGGCTTAATTGCACCGCACTTGAAAAGCAAATAGCAACCTGGTAGTATTTAATACAGAATTATCAGGGTATAGCTTCTCACCAACTTATTTTCAGCCCAGCACAGCTTTGCCCGTACCTATGGTGCAAGTCATAGGCGACGTTTGGTACTGACTGTCTTTACACCCACGGGTGCCCTCCTCTTAGAAACTCCCAGGACAAAGGTCACAGCCTGCTCTTGAAGGCTTCCCTGTGCCAGTGGCAGCTGTGTGCGCACTCACGCAGTGCACTGGCACTTGCTGGGCTTAATACTTTACCTGAGACACGACGTTACAGAAGCCAGGATTCTTGGTGGACACAATGCCTTGCCCTGGCAGCAAAGGCAGGAGAGTCAGAGCAGACGTAGTAAATAAGCTAAGTGCAATAAACGCCAAGTATAGAAACGTTGCATTTACTTGATGAAAAGGAAAAGGTAAAGAAAAACTTCCTGCTTTAATGAAGTTACCTTGTAGTTTAAAGGGTTTTACTTCCTTCACTTCTTAGAGAAGTCTGCACTAATTTTGAATCAGCATGAAATGGAAGTGAGTGCTGGTCAATGAATAACTTTTAAGTGGAGCAATAAAATGAACTGGTTTTATTTCTCTGGCTCAGGAAGTTACTTTAGAAGAAGAGAATACATCTAAGAAACAAGATGTCTCATGCCGGGAGTCGATACCAAGATAAGCAATACAGGCACCATGAGAACCATAGATCTGATATGTACAAGGAAGACAGAAGAGCAAGAAAACCATACCCTTACAATGCAAGGTACGTCTTTATCTCCTAAGAGAAATACATCACAGCAGGTTTACAATGTCTGCCTTCTCTCTGCTTTTAAATAGGCTTATTTTACAATAGTAAAGAAAGCTTTTACTCAGCCTTGAAAACAGGAGCATACTGCATTTGCAACAGGGAGCTATTTTACACTTAGAAATTGAACCTTTTTTCTTTGTTTTGAGCTTGAGACAGGGCAGAAAGGCTCTGTAACACAGGCAGAGATGTGAATTTCCTGGGATTATCTGAATCAAGTTGGGTCACAAGTAGGTGTAGTGTGGCTGTGAGTCTTAGTACAGTTCCTGAAGACACTGCTCAGCAGGTGACAGCAAATCATGTCTTGCCAGATATACATTGCTTAAATGAGAATGTTACACAACCGAGACCAGCACAGGGACTTCGTGAACTCTTAGGTTGCTCTAGTTCAGCTGTGAGCATGTTCCTATTAATGTGAAGTAAAATTACTTTCAGTAGTCGCTGTCAATAGATGAGTGCTTGTTGAAGTGTCTGAGGCTGTTGGCAGCACTTGAGAGTGGGTCAGCCCCTATCACCACAATGAGCAGATCAACTAATGGGTTTCCAGTGCCAAATAAACTCTTAGGATATTGCATTCTCCTTCCAGCCTTTTCCTTTTAGGTCATGCCAGTGCATGGCTGCACTGTAGGAGAGAGGTCTGTAGATCTAAACACCACTGGCAAATTGGCCATAGCAGTAGAGTGTTCATCTCTCCCATTTAGTCTCTGGGGACTTGATTGTAGGGGAATTTAATAATAAAGGCGAACAGGGAGAGGAGATAAATATAATGAAGATTATTGAAAAGCTGAATTAGTGAAGTACTCCCTGATAATATGCATTTTAGCAAGGAAAACAGGATGAGAATAAAAGGAGCAGAGAAGAGCACTGTGTAGACTGCAAGGAGTACTTATGGCTAAGTATAAAACACTTGGATAGTGGTAAAACTATTGTATTGTGAAAATAGCTAATGAATTTTTCTTCTCTCTCTCTTAAATTATGAAAAATTGAAGAGAAATGGGAACAAAGACCAGCCTAAGAATCATCCTTGGAGGCTGAATGCCTGTCCTTAGTAAAAGCAGAGATTGGCAGGCAATATAGTTAAATTATCTTGAACATACTAGCAGGGAGAGCAGCTAATGCCCATAACACATTAATAGCACAGTGGAGAGAAAAAGAAAAAACAAAAGGGTTGGGGGTTTGATGTGGGGTTTTTTTTTCTTTCATGTATAGCATAATATAAGCAATGTGTGAAAGGCCAGCTATAAATTAAACCACCACTTTTTAATAAAGCACTTCTCTGGATTTCTTGGTTTTGCTGTTAGTTTTATGTGTTTGGACACGTAGATCAAAAATTGATGGATGGACCGTAAAGGTTCACAGACATCCCTGTATCCACCAGGTATTAGAGGAGGAGAAGCTGCAGTTACAAATCTGTAACAGCCATGAAGATAATTCTTAGAGTCAAGTCAAGCATCTGGGGGCCATCAGACCCCACTCAAACTAATTGAAAAACTTTTCTATCAGTTGTTTTGGAGGCGTTTGGCTTAACCTAACAACATTTCCTCGGCTTGGTTCTCATGGAGTTCTCATGGTGAAAACTTTGGCTGATTGATCAGAAGACCACCAGATCCTGTAATGAAATACAAGGGAAGAGTTTCGTGGAAGCTGCAATTTGGGTGCCTAATACTTTTCATCCCTGATGAACTAGACTTTCTAGCCAGAGTATTTCTCTTTCCAAATGCATTTCTGTCTGAAACTCCTACAGCAACCTTCCTCCTACTGCTGAGGAGAATTACCTAGAATGGTAAAGTCCTCAAGGAAAACAGCAGCAAAGGTGGCCAGAATAGGCCATAGTGAGAAAAAAAAAGCATCTAAAAAAAAGGATTTTTTTTCCCTAATTGTACTCTGTTGCTGAACATTAGGGGTTTTTTAGTTTGATTTTTTTGTCTTGTTTTGTTTTCTGGCAAGTAGCAGGAAACAATAGAGAGAAGCAGCTGCATCAGAAGTACCAAAGGGATTGCTTTCAAGTTACTGGAAGTCTTATAAATCACACAGCTTATTTAATTTATGTGACACAGCTGCACAGGATGCTTTGGTAGTTGCACAAGACACAGGACAGAGGTCAGAAAAATCAGAAATGTTTCAGCCAAATAGAGCTGTTGGCAGCTAAACACGGAGATGTTAGCATTGGTCTTGTTATTGAATGTCTTAATTAAAATGTAAAAACTACAAAGAACATGATTTAATGTGGATGAACAAGATAATATTGAGCCTGGAATTCGATGAAGATAAACCTTAGTGAAGTGCAATGATACTAGGAAACAAAACTACAGTTGAAAATGCTGATCTATGGATAAGAAATCTGAGATAAAAAAGGAATATAAAGAAAAAACTATTATTTTAAAAATAATAATGCTGAATGAGACTTAAAATACCCTTTGACAACAAGCTCATCCAGCTGTACCTGGAAAAAGGCAAGCTCCAATTCTTCTTCACATGAGGGAGAAAATTTAGATTAGACCAAACACAAAAAAAATTGCAGCCAATGTTTCATTTAACTTGAGTGTTAGCTCAATTTAAAGGGAAAATTGCACTTTTCCTATAAAATAATCTAAATCTCACCAACTTTAAAAATCATCAGGCTTCAGATATGGAGCTGGATGTCATTGCAGAAAACTGGACCATTTTGAAGTGTATCAATGAAGAGACTAATTGGAGACAGGAGAAATTGATTTCTTGGGGGAGGAGGGTTGTTTTTAGATTCTTCTTCAAACATCTTCAAGGACCTCAAAAATTTGAATAGGCTATTTTTTCCTAGTTTAAAATCTTTATCTGTTTATTTGAATAGCTTTTACTCTTTTAAAAGGCATCTTTGTGAGGGACACTAGTTGGAAGTACAAACTTGACAAAAAACCCATAAAATAGCTGTGCTACTTTGCACATTTATTATGCCAAAATCTTTCTCATTTCTATTATCTGGCCTGCTATGGACTAGCTAAATTGTTTGGGTTTGGTGAAAAAGCTGTTATTTCTTCTTTCTACCTTTTTCCAGTAAGGTAAACAGTTCAGCCAGCCTACGCAGTGAGTACACTATTTTCCAAAATAAGGACCACTGAGTGCAAATATCCTTGTGAAGATGGATTTATGCAAGTTTTTGGGATATTTTCTTTCAAAACAGGCAAGCAAAAAAGGTCAGATGCCTGCAAAGCAAGCTAATTGCTACCACTAAGAGGACCATCTGACAATTTCTTATCTTCTAATGTTCAGGAGAGACTATGACCTAATTAATAACCCTTAGTCGTTTACTCCATTGTAGAGCAACAGGAGACATCCGAGGTGGCCAGCACTCAAGGACTTCTACTGCTTGCTTAGACCCTTACTCTAAAACCTCAGGAGCAGCACAGGAGTATTTTGGCCCACCACCAGAGTTTTATCCTCCCAAGGAAAGCTTCTCAATGAAGTGTTCAAAGGTATGCACAACAAGAGGTATGTGAGACTCTTGCTGCCTGCCATCCATCCCTCTCCTTCTGAGGACTTCCCTTGGATTTGGTTTCTGTGTTTAGGAGTACAACAAAGTAAAGCTAGAGGAATATTAAAACAAAGCAAAACAAATGAAAAAAAAAAAAGCCAGCACCAAAAGAAAGGCCCACAAGAACTGAGAGAATTAACTGAGGGTTATGCCATTTTAGACATCTAAAGGCAATATTTATACAGATATTTAGACACTTGAAAATACATCTCTGGAATATGCATCCAGAGCACCAGAGTGGGTCATGTGTGTAATCAGCCAGTCTGTGCAACAAAAGTTAACCTTTGGGATTTAGAAATAAAATAGACATTTGCATCTCTGAGAAATTTAAAGATGGCTGTTGAAGGTTTGATGCTACTTTATTTCCAACACATTCTTCAGACTTTTTATCTGAAGTTATCCAGTTATCACTCATACATCTTTATTAAGCATGATTGCGGGAAACAAAACTGTTTTCTGGATATGAATTCAAGAAAACAGTTTTGGAGAAATAACTTGGGTTTTTCATAGGTAAAAAGCATCTGCAACAAGGACATAAAGGAGCCTTCACGTGGGAGGAAATCAGCCTTAGTAAACTCATTCCTGAAACTGAAAAAAAGAAGTCGTTAAAATATTCATTACCCCTTGAAAGTTTTCCCTCTTCCAGGGCAACAATCATTCTCACCTTGTCTGTAGGAACGCCCCACTGCAGTCTCAGTCGAACTTGCAGCTAGGTGCAAAGTCTTTGGCTGATGTCTATAAATAGACCTGCAGTGTCCTCCAGTAGAGAGACAAATGAAGAGATTAACCATTGGAAGTAAATTAAAGCACATAATGTTAGATTATTTCTTCACTCCATGTGGAAAAGTTAAGTAACACAATCAATTTGCTCTTAATATTTCTCTGTATGTGAATATGTGAGCAATTTTAAGAGTGAGATGAACTATTTTGTCTTACAAATATGTTCTGTGTGTTAGTATGCAGTTTGTTTTCATCTTCAGATGTAACTGCAACCATTAATAAAGGTTTAATGACATGGAGCCGTACTGATGCTTTGTCCAGATAAAATTGTATTGTCAGTTTCTTCTTCAACCATACTGAATTATTTTAACTTGTCTGAAAAGCTGCAGAAAACTTAATGCCCTATTTTATCAGAGCTTTGGGAAAATGAAGTGGCAAGTTAGTTTTAGTTTTCAGTTTCACTGGTGTTTAGACTTATGGATAGCTTAATGTGAATTTCTGGGGGGTTTTTCCCTGCATTTGCTTTTCATTATTTCAGTGCATTAAACATCATTACGATTTTTTAAATGTCCTGGTTTTTGGATGTATCAGTTGACGATGATGATTTTACTCCCACCCCTCCCCCAGGTATTGCTCAGTGTTTTCCAAAAATTTAATGTCTGAGCTTGCAGTGGAGGAGGGAAAAGAGATCATGCAGAAAAGAAACCCTTTTATTAGTAACTTTATTTCAAAAAATGAAAATATATTGAAGGTTGATAAGATTATGAGAATGTTACTCCCCTGCTTAATTTTTGGAAGTACCAAGATTTAGCAGACTTTACTAGAATTGTTTTGCAGATTTCTGTATTCTCTGCAGTCATGGTAGATGCTGTAAATGAACTACATGAATTGTTTACTAAGAAGTCAGTACATGGGAGCTGCAACACTTTAGAGCATGAAAAGTTCCTGTAAATACTTCTTAACCATCTCTTTCTTTTGCCAATGATTTATCAGCACTCTAGTGAAATTCCCCCTTCTCGATCACCATAATTTTAAAATAAACTCGACTTAAACAAGGCTGGGAAAACAAATGATGAAACACAGTCTTTTCCAAAGCAACAACGGAAATGTGAACCTTGGTTTCTGATGGTCCACTAAGCAGTTGAGCTTTGAGGTTTTTTCCCTTTTGCCTAGCACACCTAGGTTATGTTCTTTATGCATTTTGAGCAGTATAGCAAACTACAGAGGAATTCTATACAACCAGAGCTCTGAAAAGTATTTGCTTCACCAGGTAGTGCCCCATTCATCCATGTTTTTTGCCAGCTGTATCCCAAAAAACTAAAGCTGAATTTCAGAAATGAGTAGCTGTTTTTTTAGGGATCCTTTTAACAGCTTAGGACCTTAGGACACTTTAGGACCTTGTTCTCCTATCTTTGTTATTCCTCCCTTCTCTCTCTAATCCCTGCTGCCCTTTTTTTCCCCCCTATAACCACATTAGGACAATGAACCCAGCCCAAATATAATGGAAGAAACAACTGATACTGACCCCTTTTGCTGGTAGGAACATTTGATACCATCTACGAAACTTCAAAACATTCTGCTCTTTTTTAATCCTTTCATCTTGAGAACAGAAGGGGGAAAAACATCCCTTAAAACATTATATGAATATACCTATTCAAAGCCATTCAGGTGGGATCACGTGGATAGCAGTGCTGGATCATACAAGGCACCTCATCACTCTTCCTCCCAAACAATGGACTAAAGTACAAACTCAGGAGGACCATCAAAGTTTGAACCAGTAGAGAGTGAGCTGTCTTCTGGAATACACTGCAGACTTTGAATTGGTGGAATTTCCTGAACTGGAAGACTGTGCTCACATCTGTTGTGTTTAATACCTCTTTACAGACCTATCAAATTTGTTTAATTCTCTGCTGAATCCTTTTTTTGCATGTTTGACCTTCACATTACCTAAGGAGTTCCAGAGTTTCTTTGTACCTTGAAGAACTACTGTTTTTTTCCTTAAAATGTTTTAAAGAAGGTGTTTCTGATTCTGATGGTATTCTAAATATGTAGTGATAATCTCTTATATTCACCTTCTCATGAGATTTATGGTTTTAGAGTGAAGTCTTCCCTTTTTCCCTGTGCCCCTAATGCTTCTTCACAGATTGAACAATAGCCACTTCTGGTCAGTTTTCCAGTCTTATACCTTTTCCAGACCCACCACACTTTTTTGAGATGGGCTGACCAGAAATGCAGTAAAAATTCCAGATAAATTCCCAAAAGAATCAGACATCTGCGTAAGGGCTGTGGTTCTGTAATCCTATTCTGATGCTTCCTAGCTTTTTGTGTGGTGTTTGACTATCAGTGAATGCTGAGCTGATGTCTTCAAAGAAAGCTACCTGAAATGGAATTGCTTTGTTAGCCCCCATCTGTGTGCTGTGTTTGTGGGTGTCTCTGTACAACCATGAAGTGGAGGTTGCTTATTAAACACTGATTTCATTAATTTATTAATTTATTATTTATCAACATTCAAGAGCTTGAGCTCTCAGCAGCCTACCAGTTTTACTGTTGGCAAGCATTAAGAGATTTTTATGATTATTATTATTAAAGCAGACTTCCCCATCTCACTTTTCAATCTTTTCAATTCATTAGTCTGTGCATCTACCATAGTATTTTGGTATGTAGTTTTGAGCTGAACCTGTTTGGAACCTCCACTTACAGCTCTTTGGGCCATATTGCAAAGCAGACCCAGGGTGCATAAACTGTATTTTCTTTGGATAAAACCAAAGGAGAGGGTGAGCTGTAACTACTAGCAGACGCTCTGCCCTTTGGACCAAACTAGAGCCAAAATGAAATACTTCCCTCTCCCCAGAAAGTGCCTATCCTGCAGCCCTTGTGTCTTCAGCTCCACCTGTTTGACTCTGCAGATCCCCTCCCACTGCACTGCCAACATGGGCGTACTGGTGACAAGCAACACAAACCAGAGATTACTCCCTTAACTCTAGTTGCCTAGAAAACTGGCTGTTTCCTTTTTATTATCCTTTAACCACTGCTGACCTGTGAGAGGATTGTTTATCTCAAGGATCTTGTGTCATTTAAGAGCGCTACCTTTCTTCAGATATCTGCTGGTTCTTTCAAGTGACTTCCCTATAACAAACTTTTGATGATTGCCTGCTATGCTGTCTTTATGTCTAGTTTCTATATATGGGGTTATTTTCCACAGAAAAGCTACACTTGTTGGGCTGCAGATTATAGATCAAAAGGCAGTAGAAACACAGAAGTCTGCCACGGTCTGTGGCAGTGAAGGAGATTTAGGGAACAGCTTACAGACTGGTGTCAAACTGCCTAGATGCACTATATAATTTATGGGAATTTGAAATAAACTGTTTGTGATAAACCTTTCATTAACTAAGGAGCTGCTGCTTGCAATAGCCATTTCTTATAAGTTACACACAATATCTTACACATGCCATTTAAAGCAGCACATGTTGAAAACGAGTTTTTTGACCTGGAGATTCTTAGAGCTGAAATTCTGTCAGAAGGAAGCATTCAATTTGCTTTTCACAGTGCAGGTAAAATTCCTGTAGTTCTCTCTTCTGTGTAGGAAACTAAATTAGTAATCATTTTGCCTTTCAAAGACACACCCATCCCCCAACCCCCCTCCAGATATATTTGAAAATATAACCAGATTCAGTGCATTTGTTTAATAGATGGAATGAGAAAAGTGTTCAAGGCTGGCTGCCATCCTTCACCTGAGTGAGAGGAAAATGTGAGTTGAACCCAAGAGTGAATTGCTGATTGTAAATTGGTCACAGATATTTGGTCACTTGACCTTAAAAACCTTTAATTTTCTTTTAATTTTCTCTTTATTATCTATATTGGTGTGAAAGAGGTGGAGCAATGCAATTCTAATGCCTCCTGTAGTTTTGCTTAAACACTGAAAGTAAACTGAGTTTCTCCCATCTTTGGTTAGTACACGACTCAGAAATTGCCTGTGCTTTTGCCTTCTATAGAATTGTACTGTGCTGGTCATGATTCCTGAGCAAATAACTTTTTGGTTTTTTTTCTTAATTTTTCAACCCATTTGGCATTTAAGGGAGACAACACAAAAAAGGTTACAAAACAGTTTGTGGGGGAGCAAGTATAATTGAATCCCTGTTCTTTGCTGCTATGAATACAGCTTTGCGCCTTGAATAGTGTCAGATTTCTGAAGCATATTGTAGGCAGTTCCAAACAATCATGCCTTTAGCCTACATTCTAACATCCACAATTGTTAAAACCTTCAGACCAATTTCCTCTCAGAAAAAGACAGCATTATGGTTTGTAACAACATGAAAAGTCTCCAATTTCAAGCACAGCCAGGAGGAAATATCAAACCGAATTTATTTGGAGGAGGAAATAGAATTAGGGAGTAACAGTGACTTTCTCCAGGATACATTCATGCACTAACAAGCCAGCATTAATTCAAATGTAAACATCTATAAGCTTTTGTTTTTACAAAACACAGTCAATTTTTTTTCCCCCTTTGGCTATGCATGCTGGGAAATACTCATAGACTAGAAAAAAGTACTGAGATGAAAAGTCAGCCTAGACACAGGGTTCACACTAATAGAGACTCGCTTTGAGTTATGCCATTGTTCTCAACCATAATACTGCTGTTGTTTCTTTGCTGTGTTATGTTGTGATACTGTTCCTCTTGGAGCCAGACATGGGAGCAGGAGGGGAAAAACATTTTGTGGAGCACTTGTATCCCTTTCAGTGCTGCGGAGCTGTTTGGGGGAGAATAGTGGTTTGCAAGAGGCATTGGGCTGAAGTAAAAAATCTGCTGTAGCTTCGGGTATGCACATTCAAAAACACTGAAGGGTCATTAAATGTGCATAGTGCAGGTAACTGTGGGTGAAAGCAAGCATTTGACAAGTACATTCAGCAGCATGTTGCATCTTTTTGGCAATGCAGAACACCCACATTTCTGTGGGGGCACCCAACAGGATTAGAAACTGTTGTATTTTGTAGTCACCATCTTCACATTTTGCCCCCACAGTGTGCTGTGCTTAGTTCCTTTAAATTGTGCCCAAAGCTGGTATACACTGTTCCTGTGGCACTTAATTTCCATGTATTTCTGCCTAAAGAGAGAGCACTAGGGTCCCTTACAGTCTCAGTGTAATTAGATGGCTTCCCCTTCTATCTGTTACAAAGTATATTTTAAATACAGTGTGACTAACAGACTGAAATTGCCATCAAGTTTTTTAATCTTGTAATTGTGAAGACAGACAATATTAGTAGTGGGAATTGGATGCAGCTGTGCCGATTAAAATAATCCCAGCTATTCAAAATGCCTAATTAAAGTAGCACAGTAACAAGATACAGCAGCAGAGCTGCAGGTAACCTTCCTTCCTGTTCTGATGTTAAAGTATTTCATTTGGAGCTCAGTCCTCTTTGCTGTGAAATACAAACAGCCTTGAGCAGTTGGCTCTATAAAAACACGCAGGGGAGCTACACCACTTGCAGATGCCAAATCCTACCTTTAGCAAACTGTTGCCTTGCCAACACACGGGACTTCACTCTGCCCACATTTTCATATGAAATTATTTTCATCCACCTTTTGGCATTGTGCTAACTTGTACACGATTGTTTTTAGAGAAGGGAGAACTGCAGCTGAGAAGACTCACTAAAGTTGTCAGGGAAGATACTGGCAAAGTTGCTATTAGCTGTTAGGTGTGTGTTAGACTCCCGTCCATGTTTCCCATACTAGCAAATCTTAGTTACGTTTGCTCGCTGCCATTACAGAAGAAGAGTTACACCATCTTTCCTGTAAGAGAACTAGGTTTGTCTTCCCCACATCTGACCCAAATTATGGGAACAAAGGAAGTCTTCTCTTTAAAAAGTGGCTCTCAAAGCCAATTGATACAGCAGACAGACTATCTATTGAATGTAGCTCTGTTCCTTGAGCAGGTGATCCTAGCTCTCTTAAAGGAGAAAAATCCACCCAGACAGGAATGTTGCTCACCAAGTGCGACAACCCACAACTGTTAAAGTGAATGAGAAGCTTGGGTTCACAGGTGCCTCCAACCTGACCCACCTTCAGTCAGACTATGATTACTTAAAGAGCAATAACACCCCAATCTTTGTACTTTCTAAAGGTGGCTCAGTTTCAGTTCAAAAGGAGGGAGTGGCCATGGAAAGTTGGCATACAGAACAAGAGTGTTTCATTGTTTTCTGAACTCTTTTTAAAAAAAACTCCTGCAAACTGGTTTCAATACCAAGACACTTGTTTACTACTTGAAAGAACTATTTGTACATTAAGAAAAAAATAATAAAAAAGGCCAGTTCCTGAAATGCAGAATGCGAGGTGACCATACAGAGACCTACCAGTGCTACAAATAGAATACAGCCTTTTACAGTTGTTATATTTAAGCAGTACTGTCAAATACTACAGTTTAATGCAAGATATTTTGCTTCCCACCCTCTCCAAAATTAGGAAAGATGACTCATGCTCAATTAGCAGGAGAGAAATCAAGAACATTCTAGAAGTGATGCTTTAAAGAACTACTGGGTACAAGTAAACCATAGCTGTTGTTCCCAGGCAAGGGCTGGGTTGTATTGAAACTGTGTCTTACAGCGGTGGGAAAATATGGGGATGGAGGATGATGCAGTAATTCTACAATTTAAGTCCACCCTTTCCTGTGAAAATTGGACCGCGCTGTTTAGAGGATGGGAGGGTATTAAACAGAAAGAATAGAGCAGGTGGGATAGTCGTTCTTTAAGGGAAGAGGATACACAGAAAAACAGGATAATACATTTGGATCTGAGCACTCTGTGAACATAAGATTTCTCTGAGTCATTAAAACCAAGGCTGGTCATCCTTTGAGATTTCCTAACAGAGTGATTATGTTGACTAAAGAGAGAACTTATTAAAAGGTAATAGTAATGTTTTTTTCTAGAGAACATAAATCATTTAATTTTCCCAGTTTTGAACTATTTTCTTCAGTGATTTCCAGTAAGACGGATATCTCAAATGAGCATAAGTGTGTTGGGCACATCCGTGCAATTTAAATTCAGTTGGCTCTGAGTATATGCATCCCTAGGGTCCTCTGAAAAGCCAAGATTTTGTTGGTGTTACATTGCCTAATTCTTGTGTTTTAGGGTTGGGTTGTTTTTTTTCTGCCTTTGATTTTAGCATGACTTAGTGAAAGCTAAATCCCACCACTGGCTGAAGAACACAGAGACCTACAGAAATAATAGTGGTGTGGGGGCTTAGGGGCATTTCTTTGTTCATGACAAAGCTGTGTATTGCCCTTATTCTGCATCAGTGAAGCTGGTTGAATTCTTGTTACTGGTTTCAGTAAGATCTTGCTTTCTACATAAAGGGAATAATACCATTAGAAGATATTTTATTATCTTTGCATCCAGATTTTATATTTTTGATCTCTTGTAACTGTTGTCTTCATTTCTTTTCCCTTGTTCAGTTCTCCTCCTCTGTTTTGGTTCCTCCCCACTTCTGTCACATTTTGTCCCCTTCCAAAAGCAGAGCCAAACCCTGCTTTCCTTTCACATTTTCTCCCCTTCTCCTTATCTTTTTCCTCCTGCCACCGACTCAGTTTAGCAGAGAGGTGACCAAAGCTGCACTGAGCTGTGCCTTCAGTCTCTGGGGAATGCCAAACCTGCACTGGCAAGAGATGTTCTGCATTTGAGATAATTTTCAGGACTGACTGCTGCTTTTGTAAGTCACTATATATGGTCAAAATACTTGCCTGCTCCTTTGTGGGGGGTAAAAAAACAAATAAAAAGAAATATTACCTCTGAAAAGCAGAAAGCTACCCAAACTGGGGGAAAAAAAGAACCAAATGACAACTTTCAGTGAAAAAGGCTCAGAGAATGATTTTTCATATGTGCGTGGTAGCTTCTAACTCCTCTCTTCCCTTCTCCTGGAGCGACCCCTAACGGGATGTGACGTGGGCGCCACTGACCTGTGTGTCACTAGCCCTGCCACTGGGGTCCAGGTGTCCAAGAGTAGCAGCCACACACTCCCAGGGCTGCCTCTGGGTTCTGCTGGTCCCAGTGGTACGTGGTCTGCAAAGGAAGCAGAGGGAGAAGGCAAGCCAGAATGGAGAATGGTAGACATAGAGTATCTTGGAAGTACATGACAATGTTGACTGAAGAGGAGGGAATGATACCAAAAGGGACAGGAGGAGGAGTCCATGTGCATTCAGCAGAGGAAGAAGGTGATTCCTGTGCCAGACACAGTGGAGGGAGACACTTTGAAGGCCTTTTCCATTAGTTTGGCCCTCATGGGGTCAGGGGAGTTCAACAGAAAGATCCAGAACTGCGTGTCCTGCAAATTAATTTATGGCAGCTGCAGAAACAAAGGAACAAACAAGAATTAACCATTTTACTTCATGTACACGTGTATACACACACCATGACCCCCACACCTGAACATCAGGGCCGTCCTGCCACAGTGCCTGAGTGAAAATTCCTCTTTACAGCTTCTGACACATGAGACATGAGTGCACAGCTGAGTTACTGGGTACCACACATTCAGCCACAGTGTCATTTTATGAGGCAGAGCACGCAGACTTAGCAGCTCACCTCACCTGAGAAGGAGAGTTTCTTGTCTTTCTCTGGTCCTGGCTGTTATTGCCCTTGTAAAACTCATGCCAACACGATTGCTCATCAGCTATGCTGTGAGTCACCTCAAGTTGCTAAAGTTGCAGAAAAAAACTAGCAGCACACAAGAAAAGAGTTAAATAGTTTCCTGCTGTGTTAATTTATTTAAACAGCTCTTGGAAGGGCCGAACGTGAAGCTGGAGGAGGTAGGGGAGAAAAGTAGTGACTGCCCAGCCAAGGGTGGGAGCTGTTAAAGTCAGCTGCCTGTGGGTCTGTACCCTTAACCAGCCCACTTGGCTCTTTGCTGGATGGTCAAGCTCACCATTTGACAGAAGATAAAACTAATGTTCAGGGCTTGATCCCATGGAAATAGCCCAGCAAGGAAAAGAAAGGGAAAGAAAAAGTGAGTAGTAGATAAATAGTATAAATTGGAAGGCTGCTGTTGATTGTAGCAGGAAGTCTACTCACAGCAAAAGACAACTGGATTCAGGCAAAATTAACAAGTATGATACATTGAAGTTACTGTCCACGGCAGATTTAGATTTTATGGAACAAGAGAAACAATTCTCTGGAAAGCTCTGGCAACACCCACTGTCTTCTAGATTGCAGCCATTCTCCTCACCATCAGTGCTGAAAAGCAGGGCAGGAAAGAAGCATGGAAAAGGAAGTACCAATCCAGGATCCCTGAGAGGAGTCCTGTAACTTGTTCAGTAAGGAGAGGGTTAGTTCCTAAAAGCCAGCTGTTCACTGTGCTGATTTTAATACAGATACAAATGTACTGATTTTAATACAAATGAGTAACATATTAGATAAATCCAAAGATGTTGAACCTGAGAAAGGAAAAAAAAATAACCAAACCAATAGAATTTTGAGCTGTTTAGGCCTCTGGTCATTTTACACTTATATCTTGCAATGCATTCATTGTTGCATGGGATTAGAGAATTACTGTAGAGATAAGAAATTTCCCCATAGGAAGACCTTTTGGCAGTCTGGTTTCTGCAGGTATAACTCCAAGATGACATGGCTAACTGGCCTGTGAAAGCAGAAGTGGCAGCACAGACTCAGAAGTGCAGTTTGCAACTCAATCCTTTCTGCCAGCAGCACACTGCTTGACACAGGTCACTGCTAGGATGTGTGTGACCGCACCTTGGAAGAGCTAAGATTCAAAACTTAACTGTCCTTTTATTCCTTACTTCTCGAATCTCTCTATCCTGTTTATACTAGTAGGATTTGGTATCGGCTTTCATCTATCATAGATTAAGGTTGCACGAGGCTTTTGGGGTTCCTGGGTTGGAACATACTTAGGCTTAATATTTCCATCAAAGCCCTGATGATTATACAAGGTCTTAGGCATTTCCACTAATTGTCTGCTACGTTCATAAACCCAGCTGGCTGTCATCATAGACCTGTAATTCATTCTACATACTGCTTTCCATTTTAGAATTGTCTTTAATGCAGGAGGCTTTGTTATTGCACTTTCTTTAAAAAAAAAAGTTAATCCAAATGATACAAGTGACTGGTGGAGTAGCTGCTGATGAACCTCTTTCCATTGTTTAGTCACTCTAATCAATTCTACAGCAGGCATGTGTTACAACTGTGCAGGCACACACAAAACCTGTCCAACCTGAATGCCCTGTCTAAGGGAATTTTTCAGGCATGCCTTTAAAGCATCTACTGCTGCAGTTAAAAACACAGTAGACCTGCACTGATCACATTTGTCATCCCATTATCAATCAGCTCAGCAAAGTTAAGGGGTGGCATACAGAATGTGTGTGAACATGTAGAAAGTTTTGGAACAGCATCATTGAGGATTGGGGTCAGTTATAAATGTGGGGGGGTTAGCAGCAGGCAGTGACTACTTTGACAACAGAAAATTGCCTTTTCCAAAGCTCAGCAAGGTGATGTAGAGGAAAAGTTGATGCTCAGCAGGTCAGAGGGCCTCAGTACACATAGATGAAAAGGAAACTCTGAAGTCAGCAGCTGACTGATCATGAATTCCCAACTACCAAGTTGCCAAACATACTTAGATTTTATGTTTCCCTTAATCAAACGGTCCTTCCTCCAGGTAGACTTGTAAGAACTGTTTCCTGGTGGAGCATCTATGAAATCAATAGTCAGCTTCTAAAAAGGGAAGTGCCCTTCTGCATCCAACACTGTCCAAGCGCCCCGAGGATCTAAGTGGACTCCCTGTATTTGGAAGGCATAATGTACAACTCAACTGAGCAGACAAAAAAAACCCATGATTGAGTTCCAATTAATGTTCTGCACAGCTACTACTCTTTCAAAATACTATGAACAGTCCTAGTAAAGTGATGACTCTTTACCTATTAAAAATAATGAGTCTTTTGGCTGCATTGTTTGAATTTGGTACAAGGAGTTCCAAATCCTAACTCCAGGGCCAAAATTTAAATTTCTCTTTATGTTAACTCCACAAATATCTCCTTTGAAATATTTGAAGCCTCTTAAAAGATTTGGTATGGTTATTGAACAGAACAGCATGGTTTTTGCCCTGCTTCACAGAAATGGTTGTGCAGAAGGGTCAAAGAAAAGGCACACTGTCATGCAGAAACCAGCATCACTTCTGAAGAACACATACACAGAACTGCTCACTTGGTTCCTCTGGAACAAGGGGAACAATTTTGTCTGCTCTAACACTAGCCTCCTGTGCAGAGCAAGTGGCAGCAGGAAAGGACTCATTACCTTAGCCCTTTGTGGAGGGAGTAAGAAGGGGCAGAATGGGAATATCCGATAATCCTTCATTGTGGCTGTCACTGGCTTTCTTTGGTTAGGAGCATCTGGCAACACAAGAGAGGAATTTGTTTAACTCCCTTGCGTTCCTGCTTCAGCGCTTCTTTTTCAAGCCCATACAGCCTTGACAACAACTGAGCCATTGCTCAAGAGGGAAATGCCATGTGGATCAGCGCTAGCAGCATAAAATCAAAGTCTGTGTGCAAACCACAGATCCTGCCCCACTTTAAAGACAAATATAGGACCACTGTTTCGAGCATCTTACATTCTTGGCTGTCAGACAGCAATGGAATCATAAGATCCATACACAATTCTGTAATTAACTTCAGAACTTTGGAGCAACACGCCTGACACGCTAAGGGCTTTCATTTCCCCAATAGGCAACTCTAGCTGTGCTACGCTTCAACATCCATCATGTTTACTAATGTTAGTCTGACCCCTAGTGAGCTGTCACAGAATAATCAGATTTATCAAACATGAGGCACCTTCCTGAGAGGCAGCTACCACAAAAATAAGTAATTACTCCCCTTCTCAGTTCTGGGCTTTGTTTGTATTTTTGCCCTTAAAAATACTTGTTTACTATTACTAGACTAACATAAGAAGTGGAGAGTCAAGTCAGAAGTTGTAAGGCTTTCTTCTGAAGGTCAGGGTGTGAAAGAGAACACATGACCCAATATCAAATTCACTTAATTTATCTCTGCATGTAAGGTGGGTTTTGCCTCCTTCCCCTCCTTCTTTGTTTTTTGTGCAATCATAAACTGCTTCGTCAGAGTTATGAAGTGCAAGCTGCATCTGCTTAGATAGTAAGTTTAAATTAACAAATACTTCCACAAAAAAACCACAATGCGTAAGTTAAAGCAGTAAACATGTTTTGAAGGACCCAAGTAACTTGCATGATTTTTCAAGCCATTAGAAGCTTCTAGGTTTTTGTCAGCTTCAACCTCAGCATTTTGTTCGTACTGGATATTTCTTGCTCAGCGTGTTTATGCCAAGGAGTTACAGGCCAAAATACAATCACTGTGCGCTTGCCTTGGCAGTAACACAAGCACAGTAAAATTTTTATGGATTTTTTTTCACTGCATGAAGATCCATCTATCAAACACTCTGACAAATTAAAAAAAGTAATTTGCCCAACCTCCAAAATGTACCCACGAGAGTTCAGGCTTCTCTTTTTTTTTTCCAAATGCTTTTCTGTAGCTATAGCCAAGAGGAATATCTCAGTATTAGTACTCTCTGTCTATGGTTTTGGTGTATTTCTGTCACCCGCAGTTTGCACAAGATGTGATTTTGACACCTATTCCCATCTTTCTGCTCCTTCCAGGCATTTTGAAGTTTGTGGAAATCACGGTTAACCTCTTGGTGCTGATTTGCGTGGGTGCTTCCCAAGCCTCTGTCGCGGGCTTCACATCCTTTGGAGGCCTCGGATCGTTTAACCTGAATTCGGCCTACAGCCCCTTTGAGGGCACGGAGCTGCGGGAGGTGAGGGAGCTGGACATGCAGTTCACCCAGATGAGAGCCCCTTGCGTGTATGGCGGAGTGGCCTTCAGCTTAACGATGGCCGCGCTCACCCTCGTCTTCCTCGTCGTGGGGGCAAAACCCATCCAGCAGCTCCGGACAGGGCTGCTGGCAGGCGAATGCGCCTTCAGCCTGCTGGCTGGCATGGCGTACCTGGCGGCCGTGGGGCTCTACCTGCACTTTGTCAGGCAGGTGAACGCCACCGAGGTGTGCAGGCGGCGCGAGCGGCTCTACGCGCGCCGCGGCTACACCTCCATGAACTGCGCCGTGCAGGGCGGCGACGTGGCCGTCGGCCTGTTCGGCGTCGTCGCTTCCTGCCTGTACTTTGCCAGCTTTGTGGTCTGCATCCTCGCTCTCCGCGCCGTCCGGGCCTTCCAGAGCCGCATGGCCGAGGCTCAGCACAGCCCCAAGGGCAGCGGTAGAGACAGAAGCGTCAGAAACCACCACGCCGTGCACAAGACCTCTGAAAGCTCTCGCAACATCCAGGCTCTTGCCACGTTAGTGTGAAGTCTTCTCTGGGACTGTGCCAGAAAACTCAGGCTTCAGCAAAGGATGGACACTGGCAAACAGGCGACCGCCCCACAGTGTATTTTCCTACAAGGTGCTGAATTCAATCACCAATCACAGCTACACTGCTACAACATCACGTAATAAAATCGACATTGAGTGACTGTTTTAACAAGGCCTGGACTCCTGCATTTAAAATGCATTTGATTGTAATGTTTTCATCCTGCACAGAGCAAATCCAAACAGCAGTGGGCTTTTAACAGGTTACAACTGCGTTGCTACCAAACTTGTGCTAACAACCACTTCCTTTCCCCTCCCGTGACAGGGAATTGAATACACAGCTAGGATGGGCAGCCTTCAACGGAGCCTGTGCCTGTTGTGTGTCCTGTTCCTTTATCCTGCAGTGCTTACAAAGCAAAGAACACCCGAGTGTTTCTCTGAATTGTGTCCAAAGTTACACTTGTGACCTGTTTTGCCAGGGCTAGTGAAGCGTTTTATCTTTTGAGTCACGGGGGCTGACACATGCCGATCGTGTGCTCCCTGAGGAATGTCGCTGGGAGGAACTAGCTGCATCATCAAAGGCAGCATTCGAGGTCCTTATCCAGTTTCCTACTAGATTTTCCCATCTCACTGAGTGCAGATCAGAAACTGAGAGGCATCACACTGGTCAGGTATTAGCTTAGTAAAGATACCATTTGCTTCTGTAAGCACCTAAACAAGGTTTGGCTTGCTGACTCCACAGCCAGTCGTGGACAGAGCCTGAATTGGGAACATGCTGCCTGCCCTGGGAATGCTGTAACAATGACAGAAGGTACACATTCCTTCCAGTATCTAAACAGGCAAAGCCTGAGTGAACAGCCATAATTGTATGCCCCAGGGTTGAGAAAATAAATTTTAGAGAACATCTTTCAAGAGTCCTTTGTTTGAGGCAGATGAAATAGATCACTGGTCTTCAAAGATGAGGGAGTAAGAAAAAGAAAAGGCTATTCTTGAAGTGCATAAGATCTGTCAGCTTGAGAGGAGGGAAGATTCTGGCCATTTTCACTCCTTTCAGTTCTGTCTGGCTTAGTCATTGCCCAGATGGGGCTTTTTTGAACCATAGTAGAGCTTATTTATTGCATACTTCATACATACACATATGTATACACACACACAGATCTCAAAGGATTGTGTCTGAGGCCAAACAAGAAAATGTTATGGTTCTGATTAGAAGTGATTACATGAGCCTTTACAATAAGTATCATTTATGTAATTCCTTAAACATCTCTTTAACACTTTGAACACCAACAAGCTCCACAGCATTGATGCTTATGGAGAGACAGGAATAGAGTTTTTCTGAACTTGCTATGACTCACAGTCATCATAGAGTCAGGAAATTAGGACTTTGATTTCTAGCTCTTTGCCCAAGCCCAGACCTTCTCTGGTATGCTGTAATTGGCTGGAAAGTCTGTTCCAGGGATGTCTGGCATGCAGCTAAAGCCACAGCTGACCACTTGTTAGGCATCTCTGCCTGCACTCTTGTTCTCTGCTACCTCTACACCTCGCACAGTTTGAATGCATGAACATGTTAGTTACATGTTCTCACTGTTACTAACTTATACAAACAGCATAAAACAGCACCTTGAAGTGACAAATTCAAAAGACTAGAAAATGCTGCGGGTTAGAATGCATAAATTTTAACTCAGTCCTTAAATACATGCACAATATGAATTTTAATCTCAGGACTTCTTACTCTGTCCCACTCATTTTTGAATGCTTGCCTGCCATCACTGTTGAAAAGCAACAGTCGTCTTGCGAGCATTGATTTCTTTTTTTCCCTTGTCTCTTTTTCCCTTGTGTCTGTGGTAAAGGCCTCATTTGCTGCAAGGTAATTCAGTCTTTAGAAAATGGTGTACAGAGCTCCGCTGTGGACTGTTGCTATAATGTTCCTCCCCTGGACACTTGGGTCCCCCACAGTCCGTCCATTTTGGGTCCCTTTCCTGTTAGCAGGAGCAATTTTATGTGTTTTACGTGGAGAGTCAAAAAGTAGGTGCTGAATACAGGTCAGTCCCAGTCACATTCTCTCAGCTCCTCACCCACTGGCTTCCTTGCATTCATAATCTCCTCCTGTTTCTAACTTTTACGGCCTCAATTTTATTTCTTACAACAAAACCAATTCTACTCTCTTTTAGTTTAAAATGGTTGCCCCTTGTCCTGTCACTACAGGCTCTAGTAAGAAGTCTCTCTCCACATTTATCAGCCTTCTTTTATATATTGAAAGACAAAAGGGTCTTCCCAGAGTCTTCTTTTCTTCGGGCTGAACAACCCCAACTCTCTCAGTCTGTCTTCACAGCCAGCCCTCTGATCCTTGTCATGGCCCTCCTATGGGGTTACTCCAACAGGTGCATGTCCTTCCTGTACTGGGCCCCAGAGCTGGATGCAGCACTCCAGGTGGGGTCTCACCAGAGTGGACCACAGGGACAGAATCCCCTCCCTCACCCTGCTGGCCACGCTGCTCTGGATGCAGCCCAGGATATGATTTGCTTTCTGGGCTGCAAGTGCACGTTGTCTGTTCAAATCCATTTTTTATCCACCATTTTTTGTCCCCCTGTTGTTCTCCACAGGGCTGCTCTCAATCCCTTCACCACCCAGTCTGTACTGATACTGGTGATTGTCCCAACCCAGGTGCAGGACCTTGCACTTGGCCTTGTTTGAACTTTGTGAGGTTCACATTAGCTCACTCCTCAGGCCTGGAGACCCTGACAGGTGGCTGTGCATGGCATCCCTTCCCTCAAGCATTCCAACTGTCAGCTTGGTGTCATCAACAAACATGCCGAGGTCCTGAAACACTGCAAGCAGAGGGACCCCAAAGAAAGGCACAGCCCAGTTATTGACAGCTTCTTGAAAGTTTTGTGCCTTGGATTTTTTTCCTTCACTGACACCATGAAGAAAGATTATTAGGAAATAATTGTGAAGAGGAAATAAACAGTGCTGTTTCCTCCACTCACCTTCACCGAGGGAAGTGGAGGAGAGGAGAGGGGAAAATCCCAGAAATACTTCTCAGAGGACTAAGGCAGGAAAGAAGCTTTCCTACCTGTTGGGGGGAAGGACAAGCCAAATACCATCAGAACAATCCCAACCACCCTGCTTTCCAGCTGTAACACCACCATGCTTTATGTCCTCTAGAAGACCTGAAAGTCTTTACTGCGTGAGCTGGGAGGGTGTAATACTAGAGCAGAGATTTTCTAGCAGACACATGTGACTAAGGCTGCAACAGGCTGTTGTCCCCAGCTACCATTGCAGGTGGTCCTTTTTCCAGGGCGGATTTGTCTTCCCACCTTCTGCTGGAGATGGCTGTACCTCACCCTTACCTCTGAGTAGCGACTGCCCATTAGTAAGGGACAATAATCCGCATTCAGACCAGTAAACAAAGGCAGGGAAAATGGCTCCTGTCAGCCCTACCATTTCTTTGAGCCTTTCCCTGCTGCCTGCCCTGTGCATACATGTGCAAGCATTGCCTGCATGCAGCCTTCAAGGTCAGCACTGAAAACAAGCTCAGCTGTTTCTCTGACACAGCCCCTGACAGCCCAGTTCACCTGCAGCCACAGGACTGCACACAGCCATCACCCTCAGTCCCTCTTTGGTAAGGGGGATCCTCAGGGTGTATCCAGCTTGCCCTGTGATGACCACAGCTCCTCACCTGCTGTGAAGGAAACGGATAGCAAAGCCCAAACCTGCGCTTCTCTGAGAGGCTGTCCTGTGGGTAGACAGCACGGCATCTCTCAGCCTCAAAGCTTCTGTTACAGCAAGGAGCCTTCTGGCACACCAAGCCTTTTCTGAACCTTCAGAAAGAGGATTAAAATGGCCACCATCCTGGGAGATGTGAGGAAATGGATGCAGGTTGCAGGGTGAACTGGAGCTGCCTGGCAGGAGAAAAGCCCCACTGCAGATGACAGGTCACTAGTGAAAGGAGCTGGGCTGAGTAGCTCGTTCATCTCAGTTACCTGTGAGACTCCTGGCCAGCCCCTTTGGATTTAAACCATCAATTTGCACCAGTCTGCTTCAACATGTGAGCAAACAGCTTTAGTCAGTCAGAGAGAAAAGCCTCCAGCTGAGCCCCCCAGCATTAGCTACCCACAGAGGGACCCCCTCCCCACAGAAAAGTCTCAGGGAAAAACAATCTCTCTTTGAAAAAATGTGTCTCCATGCCCTAATCTTGAGGAGGAAACAAAGGGCATAAGATATTTAGACTGAGAAAGACAGAAAAAAGGAAAGAAAGGAGAGAGCAGGAAGGAGGGGAGGGAATCCTTCCCCGATCCTGCATCCCACCACTGAGTAAACTGCCGTGAAAATTTCATCATGCTGGGTTGTGCACCTTTGAACACCCATTTTCCTAGATGTGCCCTTTATTCAAACAAATTCATAAAAGAGTTCAGTCTGGCAGAAATCTTGTCCAAAAGAAAGCAAATCAACGTGCAGGGACACAGGTCTCTCGTTTCAATGTGAAAGGCAAAACAGGGGGCGGGTGGAGGACAAAGAGGAGAGAGGATGTTTACTCTTCCAAATAAGCTTAACATAACCTTTACATTTCCCAAATAATTCATGTATCTGGAACTGGAAATCTGATGCTGCTGGAAGATCTGCATGTATTAGAGCGCTGCCATCTTGCTGCAGAGCAGCTGTAAGGGGGAAGGACCTTTGTACCCATCCGCAGAAAGGAAATTTTCAGGTAAGCAGAAACAAGAAGCTCTCCTATTTTCTTAATGACAAAAGAAAATGAAAAGAAAACATTCCTAGACTATAATACATTTCATCCCAGTTTAGGCTTTTTCCATGAGTCCTCCAGAGAAGAGTTTGAGTGTATCCAATGTGCAGAAACAACTAGGGACACAAACCGGTTGTGCAACAGCAGAAACTGAATTCAAGGCTTAGCGTTAAGAAAAGTCGGGATCTCAGTTTACATGGGAAACTGCTTTAAATTGATGAGAATGCATACAGGGATTAGAGCACTAAAAAACAGTTTGAATGGATTTTTTCTTTCATAATCCATGTATTTTACTCCTAGTGCAGACTTGCCTTGATTAAAGTTACTCTTCTGGTAGTTTTCCACCACAACTTATATTCACCATAGAGTTAAGCAAAGCTACAGATGCACATCAGACCTTCAGTAACTCAGATCTCTCAAGCACATTTGCAGAACTTAGACGTCTCCTTTTCTTTTTCAAGACTCAGGTGAGTTGCTGAAGGGCACTAAGAGTGCATTGTTTATGACAGCTGTGACATTCGTCATTACTCTTCTCCTTCAAAACATCATCTCCCAGAAAAGGTGGCGCTCAGGGTATTGCAGCAGCTTAATGCCAGCACAGCATAAAAACTGTCACAGATGCTCAGCATCACCCGTCATAAATAAAACATGAGACCCCTCACAAGGTCCACCAGTTGTCAAGGCGTTTGATGTAATTGGTTTTGGCGTGTGGCAGTGCAAAACGGGCAAGTCACAGGATGCCCTTCATTACTACAAATGGTCTATTGATTTCCAGGGATGCCTTTTGCACACAGACCTGCACCTGCTACTGGGCTCCCCAAAACTCTCAGGCTGTGCTGAAGGGCTCGAGGGTGGGAAATGCCTGTGTGTGTGGTAATTAGTTTTTCAGAAGGATGTAGAAAGGCTCACGAGATGGATGCACACAGGATGTTTTCCTTGCTTCAGAGTACAAAAACAATTCCCCAACAGGATGGCCCCATCACAGAGTCATTAAGGTTGGAAAAGACTTCTAAGATCATCAAGTCCAGCTGTTAACCCAGCACTGCTGTGTTCACCACTAAACCATGTCCTCAAGTGCCCCCATCTTTTGAACACTTCCAGGGATGGTGATTCCACCACTTCCCTGGGCAGCCTGTTTCAATGCCTGAACACCCTTGCAGTGAAGAAATTTTTCTAAATCTCCCTTTGGTCCAACTTGAGGCCATTACCTCTCATTTTGTTACTTGGGGAGAGACGCTGACCCCCACCTGGCTACACCCTCCTTTCAGGCAGTTGTAGAGAGCGGTAACATCTCTCAAGCCTCCTTTTCTCCTAAACAACCGCAGCTCCCTCACCTGCTCCTCATCAGACTTGTGCTGCAGACCTTCACCAGCTCCATTGCCCTTCTCTGGACATGCTTCAGCACTTGGGCAACTTAAAGGGAATACAGATTTTTACACTGTTGTGGATCAGCTCTGATGGTGAAGATTCAGCCAGTTTATTCAGTTTATTGGTCCAAATAAGTAAGACATGCTGGGATGAAGATCTCATTGCTCGTTTGCTAAGACTATTTGAGATCTTGCTAAGACCCTGTTTTACCTGGCAGCACTGCAGATGCTCTCCTGAGCAGTAGCAGGTGTGGCTTCCCTGGCTCCTTCAGCCCTCACGTCTTTGTTTGGACTCGCAGCAAATACTTCTAACACTCACGAGGTTTCTGAGAGCCTTCGGACCGTGGAAAGCAAACTCCTGCTATGTCAGTGTTGCTGCCTTCCTGCCTTCCTTGCTCAAGTGAAGAAAGGCTTTTCCGGGCCTCTGGTGCTCCTGCATGGCTCGCACGATGGGACGGGAGCACAAGGGTGCGGGATGCAGCCGTTCCACTGGCAGCAGCCAAGGAGGAAGGTGCGGCAATGCTGGTCCTGTCCCGCGGTAACACGAGGGGGAGCCCTTGCAGCTCCCAATTAATACGGACAGCAGGAATACGCCTTTTCCCACCCCAAATATAAACGCTCAGTTCCTCGTCAGAAAAAAACATGAGGCCTGAAAGCCGTCTCCGATCATCTTCACAAGGACATTGCTTCTGGTTCAAACAAGTGCAAGCCACAGACCACTGGGAGTGGGGAAGATCACTTGCTATGGATCCCCCTTCCTACACATCCCTATTTCTGACGGTGCAGGATGGACTGAGGACATCCTTTCCCATGTTCTTATCACCAAAGCATTCCAAAAATGCCAAGGAATGACTTTGCTGATACCTGAGTTGATTCTCTGTGGTCAAATTTTGCCCAACAGAAATGAGAGAACAGAAAAATCTCTTTACCCCTTGTTAAATGAAACTACCACAGGTGACTTGCCAAAGCTTGCTTTCGGGGAGATTTGCTGCTTTCAGGAGGACAGCTTTGGCCACTTTAAAAAGACACAGCAGTTTTTGCTCTTCCTTGCCACCTGATTTTAAATACATTCGAACAGAGTACTTCACTATGTATTCTATGCACTATTCTGTGCACAATGTCACTATATATTCTGTAATTTCAGGACCAAGGTAAGTACTAACTGCAAGTGCACCTACTGCAAGATTTTTTTTCCACAAAATGCTGGTGTCTCTCTCTTTAAGAGGAATTAAAATGAAAAAGCATCTTACAAGTCACAGACTTCTGCTACACCAGTCTCTCTTCATAGTTCTGCATCCCAATTTCCTTTAAAGCATTCAACAGCATACATTTAATTAGCAAAACAATCCCATCTGTTCCACGAGTCAATACTGACAACTTTATGGTTAAAACACATTTATTTCTCTTGGTGCAGCTGTGCTGAATCTGACGAGGGGAGAAGAGCCTGCTGTGCTCAGAGCACTGTGTCTGGTGCCAGGCTCTCATCACAGGGCTGCTGGCACCAGGAGCTCCTAGCGGCTTCCAGAGTCCCATCCCTGCCCACTGATGGCCCCTGGGACACCCGTAAATTACCTACTGCCCTAAACACAGACCTCCAAAGACAATTCTACAGAAGCATTGGTAAAAGATCCCTTTTCTGTCTGTTTCCTCAAGTTTTAATGAGAGACACAGAAAAACAAGTTCAAACAAAACCACCAAACACGCACCAGAGTTTGTGATGAGCAGCAGGACACTGGAATTGAGACCTTAATGGGGAACAGGGCAAGAAGAGCCAGGTGAACTTCATCCACCAGCAGGAACTACTTCCCAGCCTTGTGACTGCATACTTCATCCTCTCCCCTAAAGACTGACATGCAGGAATCCACACTCTTGATTGTAAAACAGGCACCCTGAATCTCCTACAGCATAAAGCCTCAGGGGATCACCTACTCCTGGATCTCCCTACAAGGGAGCAGACCAGTCCTGCCTGTCCCAGGTCTCTGTCACACTGCAGTTATTATACAACAACTTGCTCATGCTGTTATGCTCCTGACGAGCTCTTGCAGTTTAAGTGTCTCCCTTCAGCTTACAATATTAAAAAAATATGGGAAAAGATGAGATAGTGTCTGCCTCGTTCAGATCCTGCCTCTGTCTCAACCTAGAGGGCAAGCTTAGCTCATGGCACGAGATAAAAGGTAGGACAAGGTATCCAAGTCAACCGCAGGTGAATCCAAACTTGTCAGCCTGAGAAAGGATGATCTAAAGGATGAACTGTTGACCTCAACAGGAATGGAAATACAAATAAAAAGGTCTGGATAAAAGCAGGGACCAGTCATTTAAACCAGGGACTTGGCACAAACAAGGAACTTTTTCCCCACTGATGTCCTAGATAAACAGTATACTGATTCTGCCCTGGGGCTGCTGTTAATCTATTTAATATTTGGGGTTTTCCACCCCCACCTTTTGATTGAAATGGCTGCAGAGAGTTACTTGTTCTCAGGCAGCAGATGAATTTTAAACTTTCAGCTTTCCATAGAAGCAGCAGTCTTGTTAGGTAGGGCATTTGAACACTTACAGCATCGGTGTAGGGCACAGCAAAATGCAAGCAATCAAGAGGAAACAGACTGGTTCATGCAGCACCCCATGAAACCCTCAGTGCAAGCATGCAGGTAACAAATCTGTAAGACAAATCAATTAATGCAACAATAGCAGAAGTTAGCCCCAAACAAATCAGTTGAACTAACAAAGCACGGCAGTAAAGCAGGTTAGCAGAGAAAAGTAAATGTAGAGTCATTTAACAGATGCCGGGACTGTTGTGGTTCCAGCTGAGCCCAAAAGATATTTTTACCACCTTCTGGCCATGTGGCTCCCCCCTGCAGCCAAAGCTCTGAGGGACCTGACCCTCCAGCACTGCTGAGAACTGTTTGGCTTGAGTGCCTGCTCCTCTTAGAAAAAGTGCATCTCTTCACTGACTGCTGGCAGTGTCCAGGAAAATCAGGCTGATCAGGCTGAAGTTACTGTTCTGTTCACTCCTTTGAATCCTACTGCTCTGCTTGAATTGATTCAAGCCCTTCTGCTCCCCAGACCAGCAAGCCCTTCATGGGGTTATCCCTACCAAACCCACTCAAGCGCACATTTGCAAGCCCAGACCTGCAAGGCTGCACCCAAGAGGCACCATCCATGACTAGTGCAGAGATGCAGAAATTACCTCCAGAGCCAAGTGTGACATCTCATCAACACCCAGCCCCACACAGACATGCTTCCAAAGTAGCAAAGTTAGGCTTAAAATATAAATACATACAATTCGCTAGAAAATTACGTGTATGAGTTGTAAACACGAGAGCTGGTGATGAAGCTGAGCTGGCTACGAAGAGATTACTTAAAGCAACACTTACGGGGCACTACGGTAGCAGCACATTCTGCAGCCGTGAGGGACACAACCCACGTGGACGCAGCGGCACGCTCCGAGGGCAGTAAGCCAGAGGAAGGTGATGCCACCGTGGCACTGGTCACCATCACGAAGATGGCAGTGCCACACGCTGAATGCGCAGGCAGGATGCCAACAGGCTATTCAGGCACAACAAAAGGCATTACATTAGAGCACTATTAAAGCAAGAAAAAAGCTTTTACAGCTTTCAACAAAAGGCTCACATTTACAAGCACAGAAGCCACTCAGTTGCTTCTCAATACTACCACAACTTTCTGTTTAAAATTATCTTCCAGGAAATAATGTAAATATGTTCATTTCTCTGCCATCAGCCATCTACCTCCTCCTATTCATGCATTTCTGCATTGTCTCAGATACATCTATCAGCAAGTTTCAAAGGACACACAAGGTTTGATTATAAAGGTAATGCAGTTCTAAATTTTCCATGGCTGAAGGCTGCCTTCTTTTTAGCTCCCAACCTTCGCCCCTGCTACAGCTGTCAAGTTCTGCAAACAAATCCACATCTGTTTGAGTCACATAGTTCCCAGTAGGTCAAAACTGTGCAAAATATACTGTGAACGTAATCCTACAATCACGTACCGTATTAGTGCGTGTAGATGCAATCAGTGACGTTAGCTTCAGCCCTCGTGAGGTAAGAACATACTAACCCCATTTTGAGAAAGAGGACAGCAATGTCCAGAAAAATAATGAGTTGCAAACACTGTACCTTGCTTTTCAAGTCCCAGTTTAAAGCCAGGACAAAATACCTTTTTCCCTTGTGTAAAAATAAATGCTATTTACAAAGATGCTGCAAGCCATCCAACTTACTGATCTAGTCCAACATGACACAGAGCCCAGCAGAGGGATGAAGTCGCCCCTATGAATGCATCAATCCTTCATATTATGACTTGTTAAGACAGGCTCCTATCACAGACATCTTTTTCAAGGCAGAGCAAAAATCCAAAGGTACAGCTCCTCCACCAAAATCCCGTCACTTTGCTGCCACAGAAACCCTCACTCCAGAATGCTGCTGCTAACTTTACAGAAGGCACCAGGCTGAAAGGGGCAGCCTTCAGTGGGCTGTCAGTTTTCACCATCTATGCTTCAAAGTAAGGGCATAAGGAGGGAAACCACAGCATTGCCTGTAAGCAGTGAATCCCACGGGCTGGCAAGTTCTTGGGAGTCTGTCCTTCAAATGGATGAGAAGGGAATGTCTTTACAGGGCTTATGTGCATATCCTCCTATTCATATGAGAGAAGGGGAGTGTCAGTGGGCAGCACTGAGCCAAAGTTTAGCTCAAGTGAAACGGTTCCCCTTCCACCCCTACTCTGCCCTCTGCTCCCCTCTCTGGGGTACCCCATGTACAGCACACCAGAGACACCTTATCACAAACAGAGACTCAGTGGCAGCAAGGTTACCCCTCCACCAGCAGCAGGAAAATAAAGGTAGTGTCCTTGCTAGTGATCAGCTTCAGCCTTAAGCAGCATTGGAACAGAAGGAAAAACCCAAGAGAACATTTTCCAAGGACAGTGAATCAATTCAGCAAAATCTGAAATATACAAACTGTTTACCAAAGAACACCTAAGAGTTACTAACAATAAACCATAAACTTTTTTTGTTTAAATACATTATTTAATGAGTGTTCTTTAAGAAAGAGATATTTAGAAGCTCAAATTACAATGAAATACAATCTTCTAGATCTACAGTAGACAGTGCTATAAACATTTATCAAACCAGGTATTTTAATGTTTGCTCCTCTGTTGTTATTGTTATTAAGGAAAAGTAACTAAAAAATCTTCTCTTAACAGCAATCCTGTCCTAACTTGACTATTTCACCCTATAACAGAGTAAGGACAACAGCCTGTCACCACAGTCCTTTTCCCAAATACAGACCAAATGCCAAGAAGGAACAAGACACTGTCATGACTGCACACTAATTCAGCTTTTTAAAGAGTGAGAAGTAAAATGAAGCAGTTGATTGGGGGCAATATGAGAAAGGACACTGCTCCCTTCCCACAGGAATCACAAAAAGATGCCCTTTTGCTACCAAAGTCTGATTGCCATCGAACTCATGTTCATTCAGCACATTGGAGCAAATTTACATAGGTAGTTTTGAATTCACTTTTCCGCCTTCTCCTCATATTTTCTCTCTTCTCTCAGTATCCAATGCTTTCCTTCTAACTTTTCTTATCCCTTCATCATTTCTATCTTCAGTCACTCAGTTCCAGTGGGACAGAGCCAGAGCACCACTCCTCTTCAGTCTTCTGGCATTGTCAATACTGTGGCAAAGGGCAAATCAATAGTGCTGAATTAGTACCGAGAAAGAAAAAAGGAAGAGGTCAAATCCTCAGAGGGCTGGTTTGTATCTTTTAAAGGCCACTTTGCACAACCTTTAAATTCTGAAAGCACAAGTGAGCTTCTGCAGTTAGTGTAAAAATGAGATCAAGCTGAAAAAGTTTCAATACTTCTTGGTTTAACTGAGCAGCATGCTGAGGAACCACAGCAAGCTGCTGTTTGAGAGCTGCTGCTCAGCTAGTCAGACATAAAAGCAGACATCAGGTGTAAATTTCATATTTATTATAACAAAAATTATGACATGTTCATTTGTGCATTCGGCTTTAATATAACTCTTGGTATGTAAATGTTCTACAGCAAATGAGCTCTATACAATCATGCTGGTTGTGGCAGCAGTAAGGAACACAAACGAAACGTGTCTGTAAAAGTAAGGAAAGAAAGAGACTGGAGGAAAAAGTGGGTTTCTTTGAACAGTCTACACCACCTGGGCTCTAGGCTAACTTGTACACAGCCACACAGTCCATTACGCTTTATGACCATGGCCCCAAGAGTTGCTTAAGAAAAAAGGTCAGTTTTTCAGGTTGTGTCCTTAATGCCAAGGCTACAAAACATGTAAGCATCACTATACAACACTGAGCTATTTACAGGAATTTCCCAATCAACTGTTCTCTCAGAGAAAATTAGTGAATCTCAGTGACTTAAGTCACCTGAAAGAGTAAAGCAACTCCTAGGAGTTAGTCTCCATATTCTACAAATGTCTATCATTTTCAAGACCAAAAAAAGCCTTTTCTCTCAAAGAAATACAGTATTACAATATTACTTAAATCATTTAGCACTGGCTACTGCCCTGCTTTTCAAACAAAACAAACAAGCCATTTTAAAAAATATTACATCATCATCTGTTTCTCAGCAATATATTAAACCTTTTTATTTTTTTTGTTTGTTTTCCTGTTTTTACACTTGATATGTTAAGGGAGGGTTAACTATTTTAAACCTTACCAGTCAAGCGTCTCTAGAAGAAAGTCAATGAATATTAAACCTAACAAACTGAAAAGCTGCAGTTATCTGTAGTGGCAGGATAAGGAAAAGGAAGTATATAAAGGAAAAGGATAAGGAAAACCCCTGCTGTAATGCAAGCCCACTGGGTCTCACAGTCAAGTCTCCTTATTTGTTAGTTTATTTCTCAGCAGTAGAGTGGGTCATAGTGGTGTGTCGTAATAGTCTGCCAGGTGGTCCATCGGATACTGCCTCTGCTGCTGCTGCTGCTGTTGTTGTTGCTGCTGCTGTTGTTGTTGTTCCTGGTGCTGCTTCATAATCTCCTTGACTTCTTCTTCGAGCTCTGGTGGGATGATGAACTGGTCATCGGGATCAGGTTGTGCTGGAGCAGCAAAGTAGCCCCCGGTTTTTCTGAGTGGCGCATCCGTTGCAACTTCAATTAAGTTATGGCTCCTCTCGTGCGGTGCCACAGACCCGTTGCCCCGCCGGCGCCCTATTGTTCCCGTGGCGGAATATTCAGCTTTCCTGGGAAGGCCGGGCTCATCTTCATTGGCACTGATGACGATACCTTCGTCACTGGCTTCCACTGGCACTTGGAGAAGCTGCTTCTCCTTGGCTCGGCTGCAGTGGATGTCCACCTCCACCTCCACGCGGCTGCCGTTGGTGAACACCCCCTCGATGGGCTCCTCGTCGTCGCTGTCGAGGCCGTTGTCGGAGAAGGCGCTGGAGAAGGTGGCGCTGGAGAGCTGCCGCTGGAAAGAGTTGGACAGGCAGACGGGGTGCAGCATGCAGCGCTGCTCCCCCGGGTACGCCGGGCTGTTCTCGTTCATGGCCACCTGCGGAGGCTCGTCCGAGGCTGTGGACCCCACCTCGCTGCTCATTTCCGAGGTGGAGATCTCGCTGCTGATTTCCGAAGCCATGCCGCTGCTCGAAGACGGCATCCCGAGCGCGTCTGTGGGCCTGTCCTTGATGACCACGTTGACAGACTGGGGGAAGATGCCTGGGCTGGGGGGCGGGACCCCATTGAGCTCACAGCAGCAGAAGCTGTCCTCTGTCACGTTGAGCTGAACCACGACAGCGCTGATGCTGTCGTTGCAGCCGTAACTCTGGGCCAAAGTGCAAAGCTTCTTGGCGGCTGCCAGCGCATCAGGCACGTTTCTGACGGCCTCCACTGCTTCATCCATCGAGAGGCTGTCCCACAGCCCCTTGCTCCCCAGAATGAAGAACTCATCTTGTGGAGTTAAGGTGATGGACTGGACGTGAGGACGCGGCACAACACTTGGGTGAAGGAAGGTGTACCCCAAGATTCTTGTCGAATCGGTCACACCATTCACTTTGCCATCCTGAAATTAGAAAGGACAGGAAATTGGCAACAAGACAGACAAGGATATACAGTACCTGCCTCTCCTTGTATTTTACTGATGGCTGTTTTTGCAGTACCCCCAACACTGCCATTCACAAACAAGGAGACAGACAAGCAAAGTGACGAGGTGACAGAGCTGGGATTAGAGCACAGCAAAAGCTGGTTTGCAATCCTGCGCTGAGCCTCCTACACCCGACTGATTTGTCATCGGCACCACCTATGCACAGACCAACAAAGCAGAAGGCTGCAATAAAGAGCCATCTATTCTGCTCCTGCAGCTGCAAGAGCCAACTGGACAAATCTTTTACCAGTGAGTCAGACTTATCCCTCCTCCACCCACGGTATCTGGCTTTAGACAGAGCAAAGCAACACACATTTGATATAGGGGCCAGGTCATTCAGTTACCCGTCTTTTCTTGCAGCTAGGTTTCATCTTGGCTCATCACTTAGGAAACCAAGGTTCATTTAAAAAAACCCTTTAAATTAAGCATGCAAGTCAAATGTAGCAGAGAGCAAGTCTGCATTTCTCAGTCAGCTGAGTTGTAGTGAAATGTTTTACACGCCCCAATTACTTACTACATTTCCACTTAGATATGACATTTCCAAAGGGAGGAGGAGTAGTATCTGAAGGGATAACATCAGTAAAAATGGACGCATTTGAGAAAAAAAATCCCATGCACGTCCAAATCCCAGAATCCTGTCCTGGTTAGAATCCAAACTGCCAGAATAAGCAGAGCAAGTGTCTGAAACAGCAAGTCTGGCTATCTGTCAGCCTGCTGGGGATAGCTGCACACAGCTAATTGCGTATTCAAGAACAGCAAAGGTGAGAATTTACACTCTTTGGGTCCAGCTAATAACTGTAGGAGTTATTCTAAAGCAGATAACCACAGAGAAGTGAACCAAGACTTAAAAATCTTCCTCTTTAAAATCACTCAGAAATAAAAAAAAAACCCCATGTCGGCTTGTTAACTTTTCCATTAGAAGGCTGACAGCAGTGATAAGCCATCAGTGTGCATGAAATCAGTGAGCCATCTGAAGATTCAGCCCAGAAATTTCCCTTTTCCTCTATGGAGCCACAGAATGAGCATGCCTCTGTGATGCACACTATGTTGGAGAGATTCCCTTTCAACTTGTCATGTTTGAGATCCCAGCCCTCACCTTTCCCTGGCAAGATCAACAGGCACATGACTTACTCCACACACACATGCCCAGCCTGCTCTCAGGCACACAGCAGTGAGGGTTCTGCCCTTTCCCCCAGCATTAGGAGGATTCAATATTTATCTATTCCTCTGCATGTGTCACCCATGGCAAAGCAAAACTGACAGTGGTGGCTTCAAGCTTCTAAGAAAGGAACAAATAGTTTTCTCCTCTCTCACGGTTCAGCTGAGCACAGGGTGAGTTTTCCTTTTGGGCAAGTGCTCTCTTCAAGAGCAGCCTGTCAAAGGGCAGTTCTGGGAACATAGCTCAGACAGCAAAGTCAGCCTGCCAGGAGCAAGGACTCTCCTAAGGAAAGGACGGCATTGCTCCAAGTGCTCTGCCCTCTCATCCTTTTTAATTGGAAAAGCTCTCCATGACAGTTTCAACACAGCGATTCCTCTACCATTAGGAGGAGAGTAGCTGCTTTCCTGTTTCAGTGCAACATGCTCACAGCTGCTCGCTCTTGAAAGCTAATCAAAATCCAGCACGGCAGTGGGATGGAAAAGCAACTTGACTGCATGGTATGAATCACCTTGAAAGGAAAAGTGCAACTGAGGAACCCACACCCATGAACACCACTTCCTTGAGGTTACTGATACCAACGTGTAATTTCATGCACTGCTGTTGCAAGTTGCAACAGTCCCCAGCTGTTCTCTAACCTCTGTGATAATGGCCTTATGCTGCTTAATCCTCTTCAGCTCTTCTTCACAGCTCATCACGTAACACCTGGACAAAGGCAGAGGTTTCCCATTCCGGCAGAGAACGGTTTGGCACTTCCCCACGTTTGCTGAGGTTAGCGTGAAGCATCCACCAGGGTCCATGGGATCATGTTTTATATGGCAAAGGACAGCAGAGCCTCCAAGTTTCTGTCCAGCTGTTCCAAGTTTCCTGGAATTTAAACAAAACAGTGATTGTTCTTTAATTGCAAAACAAGTGTTGGGGCACTATGGAGAAACAGCCGCTGTTCCACAACCAGAAATATTCGGGGCACTGGCTCTACTGGATCACTGGGACAGAAACAAAAGGAGACTGTGACACTACAGCAGCAGCACTGCAGGGATCCCATGTGCAACTCTCAGGCAGGGTGTTATTTTATGTATGCAGATACTCAAATATGCTCAATTTTAGGGAAAAAAAAAATCTTTGCACTTCTAAGAGTTTCACAGTTGTCTTTTCCTTTACATCTTAGAGTGTTTTAAAGGTCAGATAGAGCTTTGGCTTCTGAAGCTATGGATCTTATTATAAAAATAATAATTCTGACTGTAAAAAACCTCTACTTTTGAGCAAACGTAAAATGCAGAGGTTCACTGTTCTGTGGTATCTTCAGGATAATGCTCTTAGAAGTTATCAAATTATGACCAAAAAAATCACAATGGCTGTGAATTCCACTGTAAGAAGGTACATTTTTCATTTATGCTGGCAGGTACTAACCTGTTAAATACGTTCTCCTGCTTTTTCAGCAGGAGCCACAGTGGAAAAAAAAAACTATGGATAAAATTGAAGTTTTCAGAATCCTGCCATTAAAATGTAAATTATTTTCAATATTAGACTGTGAAAAAACATCCTTCCCAGTAGCTTGTTTATCAGGATCTTACTCCTACAGTAATTAGAAAGCTAATTACTAATATTTATATAAAGGCTAGGTACAGCTAGTAAGAACTTTAGATTCAAAATCCTGGGGAGAGAATGCACAACTAAATTTGCAACCAAGCTTCAATGTGCTTTTAAAATTACTTTTTACAAATACACTTTAGGAGTGCTGTGCATCATCTGTAAACATCAGTGAATGGCTAACTGCAACTGGAATGAATACTATTTCTGGTTCTCCAAAGAAGTGGTTAGCTGATTTTTATTTGAGACCAAACAAAAAAGAGCAGCTTTTTGTAGGAATGCCACATTCCTCATGAATTGCATTAGTAGCAAACTAAACCACTTAATAAGTACTTTCAGTACTGAAATTTCTTATTATTTTTGAATATTTTAAGTATATGGCACTTCTCAGTTAGCAGTCTGAGGCACTGTTATAAGCAATTATGGGAAGGAAGTATTTTCTCTCTTGTGTTTGTAAGATTCAATGCCACCCTACTGCTTCCCTATCTTTCCCAATACAACAACTTCAGTATTTTTCCTTTCCAAGGGTACAGCAATTCAATGATAAGCAAAGCTACTTTTAATTTGATCCATTTACTCAGTCTCTAAGCTGCTTATTTGCTTTCTCCTTTGTTTCCCTGACCTCTTTACTCTCCTCTGTTCAATTCCCTTCACACTCCTCCTTCACTCACTGTCTCCCTAGGCACAATTTCTTCTTCTGTCAAGAACAGCATGCACAGTTTCCAAACCACTACACAGAACTACTATTACACTCACAGCTATTGTATCACAATCTCTCTGGATGGGTCCTGCTCAAATAATATTCAAAGGCCAAAGGGATTTCTAAGAAGTCAGACTATGTGTTTTAAATATTTGTGTAGCCTTAAATAACCTGAATTGGTACAGAGAAACAGAAAAGATGAGTTCAGGCTTTGCAGGCAGTAGTAGCAAGGAAATTTAAAAAGATGATCAAAACATTCATACCACTGACTTGGTTATGGCCAATTGTAAACCTTAAGACTTCAAGATGATACCAAAAAGAAATAAACCTCCACCCACCACTTAGTCATGAGCATTTTAGTAACTTTGCAAGTGGGTTGGGACTTCTCTTGTTTGGTTGGAGAGGTGTCAGGGTTTTTCTCCCCACATGTGAAAGGAATGGAGGGCAATAGGCACAAAACAAGCAATAAAAGGAAACACTGTAGCCAGATACCCAGGCTTCTTCCCCCTCTCACGTTTCTTTGAGCTAAGAGCAGATGCCTGACCTGAAAGCAAAGAAACCGCACAGAGAGCACAGACAAGGTAAAAAAAGCTTCAGATCCAAGACTCACCTCTGCATAACGATGAAAGTGTTGATCATGTATTCCTCCTCATTCTTTGTTTTCTGCAGCTCCTCTGCCAGGATGTCGCTCATCGTGCACTGCAGCAAGTAGGGCACTTCCACGTTGCGGTCCCCATCAAACACACCATAAAGGGCCTCCCGGTTGTCGCAGAAGTTGTTGGCCGAAAGTGCTGCCACACACAGCCTAGGGGAAAAACAACACAGGAAAACATCCTTGGGTTTATCCCACTACTAGTTTCTCAACTTGCCATTTTGACCAGAGAGATGCAGCCTGGTCTGAGCGCCAGCTTTAACCACATCTGGTCACAGGTGTTTCAGGACTGCTTTCTGAGCTGTGGAGACAAGTCAGGCCCATCAACAGTGCTAAGGCATGGAGAGAACTATACTGGAAGTTCAAGCCAAGCCCTAAGGATTTTTCCTCCTTTTCAGCATGTGACCAAGTCCCTTATTTGTAGAAATAAGGGGGGAAAGATTCTCTGAAACAATACCAACTTAAACTCCACTTGCTGCTCCAAAAGCCATCCTTGGGATCTAGCACGCTGACGACCAAGTTGTGTGTTAAATCAGTTAAGAGTTAGTAAAAGCTTGCTGGCACTTGCTACGGAAACCTAGGTAGCAGAAGATTTCTAAAAAGGTATTTGAGGGACAAAAAGATTCATCACATTGCCAGCAACACAGAGACTAGCAGACTCTTGGTACATTATTTGTCAAATGCTGCCTTAGTCACAAGAGCGCCACACACTATGAATATTCAGAGTTTTGGCCATTCTGTCTTTTCTTTAGTATCTCTGATTTGCTTGGTAAACATCCTTTGGTTGGAGATAAAGAAGCTTTGCAAAGAGGAAAATGCTTTTAAACACTCAGATCTTTTGCAAGTAGCAGAGTCTTGCATAGACCAAATGTGTCGGCTACACTTGTATCTTAGCAACTTCCCTAACAAAGACCCAAGCGGAGAGCCAGGCAGGAGAGCTCGCTACACAAACGGAGAGACGTGGCTTGGCCTCTGCGAGCCCCAAAACGTCCCCAAAACTCCCAGGAAGGAGGATGTGAGGAAAGGATCTGTTTGTCTCGGCACAGAGGCGCTCTGCTGTCGGGGTGCTCACACAGCAAAGCCCTGGCCAGGCCGTACTTGTTCTTAACGCCGGACGCCTCCGTGTAGCCGTGACTCCACACCGCCGGCGCTCCCGACGCGTCGCCGGCCGAGGGCTGGTCGATCTTGAAGCACCGGATATTGCTGCAAGGAGAAAGGAAGGGGGAGAGATGCAATGGATGTAGCTGCTGACACAATCCAACTTAGGATGTGAAAAGAACTTACTCTCCCAGCTCTTAGTAACACATTTAATAGTAGAAAACGAAGCAGGACATCCAAAGTGGTTACCTTTATGTGCCTGTATACAACAAACAATAACTGAGCCTCCATGAGGGTGTCAGCTGCACTATTTTGCTTAGCTGGCTTGTATTTCCCTGCCTTCACACCTGAGCTATTTGCTTCAAACCAGGCCCTGTAGGAATACAAAGCAAATTTGCCACTAGTTTGATGAAAGCCAGTAGAGGGAAGTGACTTTTTAAACTTATACATCTCTCCCACCCATTTTAACAAGTTTCTGTGCTCTCTTCATTGCACTCAAATGAAATCTCCTGTATGACCCACAGCATCCCCTAAATGGAAAAAAAAAAAAGTTTAAAATAATTGCTTAGAAACAACAACTTGTAGTAACAGCCTTTCATGAAAACACCCACAAAACAGAAATCAGCTCCATCCTGATCCTGCACCAACCTGCAAGAGCCAGCCTGCGGTCCTGACAGCAGGCACAGCCCTTCTGCATTCCCCAGTTGTGCAGTCCAATTTTCACTTAGGCCCTTGATCCTCAACCCTCCAATTTACTACCAACTTAGCCTTTAGCCTGAATTTCAAGTATCTCCCGGAGCATAGTAAAGACTTAAAAAGGGCCCAGCCCTCTCTGTTTATACTCTTCTCTTCACAGCCCTGCGTTGAGGGGAGAGATGACCTACCCCCTGCTCCCTACTGCTCTCTTCCAAAGGCAGGAAAAGCGAGCTCCCCACACGCTGCAGACACTTCAAAGGCACCCGAACCTTTCATGAACGAAATGAAACATAAAAGGACACAAGCAGACAGGTCTAACTGTTCACTCTGAGCATTCATTTTTCCTCTATCTAAATCCCCACCTGACCTGAACACAGGAAAGTCTCTTCTGCATCGCAAAGCCTTCCTCAAATAACGTAAAGTACCGTCACATACAGTTTGATTTCTTTTTACGTTAATAGCCAGGATGTACATCAGCGAGGGCAGACTAAAAGCCAACAAATTACATAAATAATGTTAGAACCACTTGTGTTATAAGTTCTTGGTTTTGCAGCCCTCTGTGTGACAAACTGGAGGCAAACATCTTGCCACGACCATTAAAAAAGATTAACTAACCCCAAATCAAACTGGAAACCTGGATCTTTTCTAAAGTAGCAGAGATTTTAATTCTGTTGCACCTGCAAAGCAGGGCACACATGAGCGAACACACTTTCTCTGCAGACTTCTCATGCAAAGCATTTATCTCCAGGGCGGAGGACCTTGGGTCGCAAAGGTTTCTGTTTGTTTCTTTTTTAACTGGGTTGATTGACCACTGGTTCCTGGGCAGGTCAAGGACCCAAAGCTGTCTCAAGGCTGCCCAGCAGCGATGAAAAAAAAAGCTACCTAAATGCATTGGTTCCAGCCTCCATAGGGGCTCCAGTACAAACAGACCATGTGTCCAGAAGAGAATGATACCCAGCAGAACATCCTATGCAGGCAATACAGGCTAAGGCTTCTGGACAGCACAGCTTATTTTCCCCTGAATTTAAAATGACTGTTACAACTGAACTAGATGCTCTCTCTTAAAAATCAGAGTAACAGCATTTTTTAAAATTCTTTTTCATTTTAATTGCTAATGGAAATTCTTACATCCAGTAAATTGCTTGGCAACATCCTCCTAAGTATGCAAGCTTCCTTTCAGATCTCCATACATACTAAAAAAGCAAGCATGCATGACAGGACTTTTCTCACCAGCACCAAGAATACATATTAACCTACTACCTGCTTGAATTCTGCCAGGGCACAGATGGAGAGCTGCCTTTCACATGCAGAAGGAGGATATAAAAAGTACCAAGTGCACAAGTATTTTTGTGCCTGCCATGAAAATCAAGTGAAAGAAGCACCTCCTCCCTCACAGTCAATTATAGCAGTATACCATAAAAGTAAGGGTAGTATATCAGACACTGAGAAACTCCTCAAGAGGCCTGAAACACCTGTGCCTAATGAACAGAACAGACCTGTAGTCTTAAGAATAATTTATTTTAAAAAAAGCCACCAAAACTAAACAAACAAACAAACAAACAAAACAACTCCAACTAAACACACATGTACAAAAAATCCCCAAAACACCCCAAACAAACAAACCAAACAAACAAAATGATCAACCAAGCAAAAAAACCCACCCACACCCCCAAGGCCAAAATAAATAGCAAGCAAAATGCACAAAGGAAAAAGTTACCTGTGAATTATGGACCACATGTATGCCAATGAAAACACGGTATATAACTGGGCAACACCACTCATCAACTACTTAGGATTTAAATTTAAAACTATCTCCATTTAAAACTATAATGCTACAATGCACGATGCCTGAATACTAGCATAGCAGGAGAATGTGTGCCCATCTTGTCTGCTGGGTTATACACAAGAAAAGTTGATCTTTCACTAAGTTTTGACACCATTCATCAACTCTATAAAACATATGTCTTTTTCTCCTATGAACCAGAGCAATATTACACACTGCTTCTTCAGGAAGGTTTCCTGTATGCAACAAAGTTACTCAAATTTCCACCTATATTTTGAAAATCTGCTGATTCGAGCTAAAAGTAAACTCACACCATAAATTTCCCTTGCTTGCACAACAGATGAGGGTTACTACTCCAGTGTCTGATCTTAGCCATTTAAAAGCAAACAATATGAAGTAACTGCTCAACCCCTAAAAAGGACATCAATCCTCCTTGAAACCATTCAATATTTAAGAATAAAAGAGATTTAGAAGGAAACTTGGAGCTGGTGCAGTTTCCTACAGGACATAAGAAAAGTTCAAGGCAGCACCAGTGCCCACAGATTATCCGGTTTACTGCAACAGCTTCCCAACACACTGCAGAAGAAGGGACAAAGCATTTGGGGAATTTCAGTTATGGATGGCACTTAAGTCCCATGGCAGGGAAACAAACAGGTAGACAGGAAGGAAACTGAGGGTCCCAAAGCAAAGGAACCAGTTTTGCTGCAAACACAGTGAGAGATGCGAGTCTTTAGCAGTTTAACTATAAAAAAACATGTAATTTCTAGGACAGAAGCAGACACATACGAAGGGGAACAAGAAACAGTATGTGAAGAGGTAAAAAGCAGCACCATGGCAAAGACAGACCCAAGCAGATGAATGTGAGAAAAAGATACATAGCAAGCAGCTACTGGCATCTCATTGGTGGTATAAAATATGTCTTTTGGCTGAATCTAATATCTGAAGTAAAAGGGAATCAAACTGGCCCAATAGTGGTTACACCAGACTAGCAGACCCCTCCAGGAGCTACAGCTGAAAGCAATTGCACAGAAGTGGGTAAAATCATCCTCTTCAATGCAGCATCAATTTCTGACCTATTCACACAATCTGTTACTTTCTGATCCACTGGCAAAAGGGAACCATATTCCTTAAAAGAGATACCACTTCTGTGCATTGTGGTTTTCACATCTAGAACCGTTCTGCTCCTTCCCCACTCTCTGCAAGGTAACTTACTTCAGAAGCTCTAGGGTTTTGTGATCCAGGGCTAATCTGGGATTTCCAGTCAGGTCCAGCTCCTGCAGTTTTGGAGGCAGGTTTTCAGGCAATGTGACTTCACTCAGTTCATTGCAGCTTAGGTCCACACACTGCAAAAGGAAAGCAGCCAAAAGAGCAAGAGAACTCAGCTATCATCAAGATCATACAAATTTTGATTAAATGTGGTAATGCATGTTTCATGAACAATAAAGGCTGCAACCAAGACCTAAGACCATTCATTCAAATAAGTGGTTCTTACAAAAGAAATTCTTACATGGCATTTAGCCATCTTGCCAGATGCCTGGGACACCTAGAAATATGTTCCTTCCATTTCATCTCTAGTCAGGTGTCATCTTGTTACAAAACCAGTACGTTTTGTCTGCTCTTCACAGAGATAAAGGTGGTCAGTGGATTTTCGTAGTATTTCAGAAAAAATGTTATTAATGAAAACAGTCTCTTAATAGACAAAGGAAGTGGAGATAAGTACAGCTGGGGCTTCTAAGCCACTAGCATAGTAGTCTCTCCTCCCAGTAAGTATGAGCAGGCTCCCAGGAATTCAGTATTTACTGAGGGATATTAAAATAAGCAGTGTTATTAATGTACGTGGAAGGAAGGAGTAGAAAAGGGAAAAAATATTGGAGCAGTTTTAAACATGGTTTTAATTAGTGTCATGTTAGATGGATTTGTATTTAAATAGGAAATCAATAAAATGAGTGAAAAAAATAAAGTTTAAATATTTCAAAAATACATAACAGCAGAGAAACTTGTAGGCTATCCACCAGGTAAGCACAAATTAGCTAGAACAAGTGCACTAGAATGACAAAATCCCCAAACATTGTTTAAAGCTGCATATTCAGATGGGAGTCAATACACAAGGAAAAATAGGGCATATGAGAACAAAATCAACTCTCCAAACCCTATTACAGGATGACTAATGTAGTATGCACCAAAAACTGCAAAAAAAAAAAAAAAGTAATTCTGAGAGGACAGAGCAGGTTGATATTTAATAGAGGACAGAAGACCTATCCACATCTTTCTGAAAGACCATGGCACTTTTATTTTTATAGGTATATTCAAAGACATCAGCTCCTAAGCTGGAAGCAGACATAAGATAACCTAGTAAATCGTGGAAAAGAAAAGTCTCCCAACACTTTATTAAGTAAGTGCAATGAAAATATAAAATTTCTGAGCCAAATCTTGAATCCTGAGATTGTCTAATATGGAGGCTTTATTATCTATGGAGAACAAACTGCTGACGTTATCTAAGCCTGATAAGGAAATCAAAGTTTAAATCTGTCACGCAAACAAAATAGTCGACAGCTTAGCAGCAGCTATTCCAGCAAGCTTTTTCCCTCTGCACAACTCCTTGCTGCTTCCAGAGAGCCAGTAATTATTTTGCAGATTAAGGAAGCTGCCAGCAGGCCTTGCTGTGTTCAACACCTCCATGCCGTTACATATTTGATGGAAGAGCATGCTGGAATGAAAAGTACAAATACCAGTAATTTCATTGTTCTCCTTAAATGGCCAGTGCACCAAAGACGGCGACACTCTACAGCAGATCCCTTGGTCCCTAGGCACTAGTGAAGATGGCTTATTTATCAGGTTGGAATTTCTTAGCTGTTACTTGTACACCTTGAAGAATAGGCTAAAAGGGACTTGCTGTGGGTCTGTGTTAAATTTAGTCCTCGTTCTACTCCCCAGGCAAGCAGGAAAGTTTATTTCCTAACTTATCCCAATTTCCTCCTGTGTTATTTTAATGCAAGCTGGTTTCGCCCCACCCATGCAGCACCAGAAGAACAACTGCAACTGCACGCAGGATCGCGCACTGGATGGGCCAGCTGGAAGACAGGATTTAACAGGGAGCATTTGCTTAGGCTGCTGCTTTCACAGCTTTGTAACTGCTGTGTTCAAGGCTGGAAGAGACTTGGGTTATTTCCACTCGTAGCTGAAGGTCGTCATACTGGTATTAACCTATCTGGCTTTTTTCTTTTGTAAGGCAAGGAAATTGAAGTCACACAACAGCTGCAGGGAAGAGTCTGCTGGGCACTCACTCAGGTGTGTGTGCTTCCAGCTGCTCGGCCGTTTGCAGAAGACATTTCGGTGTGCACAGGGCAAACCTAAATCTGGCGGTATAAATACCTGTCATAAAAGACAATAAAACCCCTAAAAATGTATTGTGCAAGGTATTTCTGAGGTCTCTGCTGGGCTCTTTAAGAGAGAGGACAACACACAACTTCTGTAGCGTTGACTGTAGTGTGTAAAAAAGGCTTGGAGACAATTATATCTTTAAAATGACTTTGTGTCTGGAAGTCCTGGAGTTATTGCAATTGTAAAAGCATCATCATTTACACTAGTCTTCCTTCTGAAATAATTTCAGACAGCATAGTAACTGCTGCTACTAACTGTTCCAGTGACACTGACACCAAAAACATAATACGTCAGCCTCTCAAGGCTAATGAAATACAGAAGCGAGGGAATGAGCCATTCCCTCAGGTAACAGAGTTTCCCCAGGAGATTAGAGTGAATGCCACTTCAGTTAAAATTAATCATCAAATATGATATGCTCACAGAGGTGACATCAGACTATATGACTTTGTGCTTTGCTACAAACAAGCTTATTTCACCAAGTGACCAAATGCATAGTTAAAGAAATAAATTCTGCACTTACTTTGGCACATTTTGAATGCTATCCTGTATCTAAGGAGGAGCTCGGGTAAGGTTAAGAAATGGATACAGGCAGGCAGCACATGCTTAATTTCCAGACTGATAAACACCAACCCTGACCTAGAGAAATCACCAAAAGGCCAGAAGAACACTCATGGCCAACAAGGCACCTTCCCATCTGGCAACTGTATGAACTCATCTCATACAAGTCAAAACTAGGCTTAAGCACCGACCCGGCATTTTCCTTCCACAAAGGTGGAGTCAAAGAACACTTTGCCCTCTTAGATTAAGCCACACGTTATCCCTGCATTCCCAAAACACTTAGTGACGTCCACACCTTTCTTCTGCTGAAGAGAACTAAACCATAGGGAACCAGCAGGAAGAACCCGCCAGCTCTTCCAAGAGCATTTTGCTGCTCAATGTGGCCAAGTAGCATTTTAAATACAACACTTCTATAAAGCATTCAGTTTTCCCCAAGATGCACAAACAAAAGGAAAAAGGTGACTGTTCCCTATCAGTATGTTTACATTATCTTTTTTTTGTATTTGTTAACACGACCCTCATATTCTTAAAGAAATGTTTACCATGCAGAGCCTCGCTCCCCCACCCCAATTCTTCCTCTGAGAAAAAAGGCTTTACTTCTGATTGATTCTAAATGGCCCTCTGCTTCCTCTGGCCATTGTTCCAAAGAGGGAGGAGTATTCAAATACCCACGAGTTTGTTTGAGATTTCCTGGCTGAAACCACAAAGCTCATCTTTACATATACTCACTTGTCCAACAGAATTATTGCTCCTGCTGCTTTCCATGACCCCAGACACTGAGGCACACACAGCAGGCTGGGAACTTAGCCTTTTGACTTCACAAAGCGCCAGAAGGACACTTAAGTTGTTTTGACTCCCTGAATAGGTAATCAGTTCTCAGCCTCAGAGGACAGATTTTTCTGCTGTATCACAAGATTTGTATGCTGCGAGACAACTGTCTCCCAGCTCTGTCCAGCAGAAAGGGCACGCAGTGCGAACTATTCTGCACTAGAGCCAGACGAGAAGCAGGAACTCAAGTCACAAAAGGTAAGGAGTAGTGTTCATCAGTGTGGTCAAGTGAAGAATGCATCCCTCAAAAAGCAGTGTCGGGAAAAGTACAGAATTACTTCTGGAAACACAGACAGGGGACGGATTAGGTAATCCCCCCGTCGTGCAAAATATGACTGCAATTAGGAAAATGAAAGTAGATTGCCTAAATACTCAAATCCCGTGCTCCTGGATTTATCTCTGTCCCCAAGGCCTATCCGGTTCTGCAGCTTCAGCAGTTTTTAAGATGTGCTCTGAACGAAGTCCATTCCTACAGAATCAACCAACTGCCAAGACAGCAAGAGTTAATTATGCACAGCTCTTGCCAAATGTTTAAATCGTATCAAAACAGACTGTCACAGGAAGACAATTAACACTTATCTGGCAGAAAAGATACAGTGTAACCAAGGTAAGCATAAAATCAGATTTTGAGGTTCTTCTTCGTTCCACTCTGAGGCTGCACAGGGGCAAATATTTTGCATATGACTTCAGAGGAGAAAGCAGCTGTCAGATCCCCATACCCTCTGAGAATATACTATCCCATCGCAATGAGAGACCTGAGGGCAGAAGAGAATTGGTAAAATTGCATTATGCTTGCTTCTTCCAAAGCACATTCATTCCATACCTTTATTTCAGAAAGCTGCATGACTTCTGGGAAGACTTCAATGCAGTTGGAGTGAGCAATTACAGTATGCATACGTCTGCAGTTCATGATGGTTGTTGGAATGGCTTTCAGTTTGTTCCCACTAATATCAATTTCCTCCAACTCTTCCAGCTTGGCCATTTTGCTATGAAAACAAGAATTTGAGAATTTTTCTTCTAATAGACACACACTTTTTTTTGAAGCAGAGATAAGAGCAATGGTTTTCGTTACTTTAAAAGAACAAAATCGCAGACTTTGGTTCTTGTTCACAGCAGTGCCTGTCACCTCTCCTCAAGTCAGATGCTAACGCAGTTGTGCAACAAAATGTGCACTTCTTCCATCAGTGTTTGTTTATGCTACCTTTCAAATTACTTATTTTGCTTACATTCCCCCTGCTCACCAGCTCACTTTCACTCTTTCCTCCTGTCTTCCCCTTTCTATCAACCCTAGTTTTTCACTCCATCTCTCCATCTCACATTTTCCCCTCCCCCTTCTAGCACCCCACTCAGCCCTTCCCCCTAAATTCATCTCTGTCCCTTCTCCTTGCTGCTGAAGCCCAGCTGCTCAGAATATCACACAAGGACAGGGATGTCTCTTCCATTATTTATCGGCATCTCTTTTTCAAGGTTGTACCCCATCAGTTTTACAGCACATCTTACACTTGAAAGATTTCTGATTAAAACAGAGTGAACTGAAAGCACAGAAATTGCTGCCAAGGCAGAATCTCCTTCTGGAGTGGAGAGGATTTTTCCCTAGTGGAGTTCAGTCCACTTCTAGAGGACATTTTCAGATGGCTCTGCTCACAAATCTCTTGTGAGGAGAAGCCCACCAGGTGTAAGGAGTTACCAAGCCAGGGAAAGCAGAAGACCTCCTTGCCTGACTTCCAAAGGCAGAGAGTGACTGTGCTGAATTAGTCCAGCTGGAAAGAGTTTCAAGCACGATGAAAACTCACCAGGTAACAAGCACCACTCACCTGTCTGTACTGCAAGAGAGGGTAGCAATGTGCAGGAGGGCATAAGTGGGCGAATCCGCCCACTGCCATACCACTACACTCAAAATGCAGCCTCTGCCACCACCTTCCTGTGCAATTCAGTTCTCGCTGTGAAAATACTTCATGATGCCCACCCACCCGTGGGCCAGAGGCAGTGAAACGAGTTCCTTACCTTGCAGGGAAGCTCTGTAGGCGATTGTAAGCCATGTGCAAGATTTTCAGGTGTGGGTGGCCTGTTAACAAGGGTACACATTTATCTGTGAGGTTGTTATTGGTCAAATACAACTCCTGCAAGATGCTATGGGTTTCTTCAGAAAGGGTGGCTGGAGGAAGCATTTCCAGTTTGTTGGCAGAGGCATTCAGAAATCTCAGGCTGCAAAGAGAAGTTACATAAGGGAGTTCAGTCAAACATGCTGCAGGTTTTGTCTACAAGTATAAATAAAAATCTCTATTTTTAAGAGTTAACCTAAGATAGTCATAAGGCAAAGGTCAAAAGCAACAAGTTCACAAGAGACAGAAAGACCAGAAGTCTAGCACTATACGAGCAAAACTTCTGATCGTGCTTTTAAATGACCACATTTGTAAGAACAAAACATCAGCAAAAGAAGTACATCAAAGTGCCTCTATCCTGTTATCAAGACCTTGGTATCTCCAATATAACTACAGTTGTACCTACAGGTAAGAGGAATAACAAACCACATCATTTCCATATTCATTACACATAAAAATGAGTTCTGTATTCATCATCAACGAACCATGAGAATTGCCTTTCAAGTGCCTAAACAAGTCAATGGTAAAAAAAAGGCAGCCAATTTTTCAGTATTTTAAATATGGTCTAAGGTGAAGACAGTATTTTGTTTAAACCTGCAGGCCTGAGAGCAACTACAAAATATGAAAAGTACTCTTTGAATATTTGGATAAAAAAAGATGCATCAATCACAACAAAAAGCAAAACCTGAGTCTAAGTAGTAATTTGTGTTTTAGATTTTAAAGAGAGACCATGCTAGTAGCAAATTAAATTTAAAAAGTTATATCCTTGCTTGCTGATGTGTGCAGCAAGAGTGCCTTATCTCTGTCGTTTTTCTGAGTGCCCTTCCCCTGTTCCCCAATACAGCAGAAGCCCACGTTTTTACAGTCCCACCACAAGGAACAACAACTGAAGAAGCACAGAAATGGAGCTATTCTTTCTCCCCCGAAGGCCTTTTCCAGCATGGGAACAAGACCTGCTGAGGTATAGACACTGCCCATTCCTGCCAGAGAAGTTCTGTGGGCAGAGGATTCATGTTTGTTACGGGAGTTTGATGATCACAGCAGCACTGTAGGTATTTTGAGGGCTAGAACTCATACCAGCAATTCCAAACAAATGGCAAAGTAACACTTTTTATCCTTTGGTAACCAACTCTGGCACGACCATGCCTTTTCAACAGATATGGGAGCTCTCATCCTTCCTCCCATTTTCGGAAAAGGCTGCCTTGGAGCAATGCAGAAGGAAGTGTGTGCTTGCCAGTCTGCAGCAACCGTGTTCAGACCAGATTGTCCTGCTCCTACCAACTAATGGCAACGGGCAGCTGCAGTGGGCAAAGCTGCGTTCAAAGAAACAAGACTGATGAATGTGCTGTCTCAAGCCTGTAAAGGCCCTGATCAGGACACAAAAGGTAGGTGCATTCCTGTCATCGATCTTAAGAGAAAGTGATAAAATATTGATGGCTGCACACAGGAGTCCACACTGACCTTTAAGGTCTATTAATGAATGAAGTGGATTTGCAGGAGTAGCAGCTGGTTCAAACTTGCTCAGCAGTAAATAAGGGTCAGACATGCTACAGGAGTCACGTGGAATGCCAAAGGATTAAAAAAACCCCACTATTTCCATTAGAAGCAAAAACCTCTCAGCACTGCACAGAACTGAAACTAGGTTAGCTGTTTTACACAGACAGAGGAGTCCACTTCAGAGAAACACAGTTTAATCCTCAGGCTCATTCATTATTCACAAGGGTGCTAAAAATCCAGAGGAGGAAGGGAGGAGAGGAAGGATTAGTACAGAGAAGGAAATAGGCAGCTGAAAGGGTTTTTAAATTTATTTATTTATTCTAAAAAGATGCTCAATTTCACCCTTTAGCTACAAACTAAAAATATACTAAGCTCATCCAAAGCTGGATCATTAAACTGAAGCATACCACATCAACAGATCCTGTGCTTAATTAAACACCAGCAAGTACACCTATTACTAAAGTACAGACAGTTACTACTTTGGCAATTTCAATCTAATGTGCGCGGTAGTCTTCCCTCTCCACAAAATAAAGGCACTTTGATTAATATTAAAGCCACAGTATTTATTGTACCATTCATAGTACAAAATGATCATCTTCAGCTCAAGCTGGAAAGGTTTAAGTAACAAACAGGTTTCAGGCTGCTGGGAAAAGTGAGTTTTCACAGGAATATGATGGGAGGTGACAGCAAAACACACCCTGAGAAAGATCATGTTCTTCTAAAGAAGAACCTGTATCTTAGTTTTGTTCTTGCAAGCTGCATCAGAACAACCTGGAGTGTTTTGCAGGTACCAGCAGCCAAAGAGGTAATTTAGACAGCATCGTAGACTATGGCTGTGAAGTTTGATCAAGAACAGCTAGCCCAAAGTACAACTAAAAGCTTCAATTAAGAAAAGGTACATTACTCTGATACAGCTGAAATTAATACAGTGCACTATACTGAAGCCATTTTAAATTCAAAAGAAAAATTAATCAAACATTCCTCTGTTTTTAATAAACTTTCAACGTTGGTGAAATATAACAAGAGATTTCAATTTGTTGCCTCACTGATATTAGAAGTGAATGGAATCTGTGTGTTCCTGTCAGAAATAAGTTTTGATACACTCATTTTCCAATGGGGAAGGGAGAGAGGAGAGTTGATGCTCTGCACACACACACACATACCTTTCTCCTCACCCTGACCTTCTGCCAAATCTTCCAGGGAGTGATACAAGTACATTGGAAATAAATCCCCATCATCCTAACCCACAGGTTAGTGCTTTGTTGTGAATAAAGTTTAGGTGACTAGCAGAAATCTTGCCAACAGTTTAGAACGGGAACCCTATGGTAGCAGGGTATCTCACCTTAAACAACTGACAGTCATGATCAGAATAGCCACACACTCATCTCTGTCTGTAGATGAGAGAATTAGAATTAAATTCGCTTTTGGAAATTAGTGTGTTGCTTGCTTAGATGTTTTTAGGCCAGCTGTTACATAAAAATGGCAAAACCATTCTGAAATAATAATTCTTTCAAGATATTGTCTAGATTTAAAAAGAAAAATGAAATAAAAAATGGACACTATTCTTCGGGCAGAGAACAGAATGAACCATCAGATTGCTACTGCCAAAGATTTATCAATTCTGTGCTATAATCTTATGTTAAAAATAATAAAAAAAAAACCACAACAAAAACCCAACAACCAAAAAACCCCAGCAAAACCTAAAACTGTAGTTGCCCATCAGGTTTTCCCTCACACTGATTTAACACAAGTCCTCCTCCAGGTGATTTCCACTCCCCTATTTCTTCATCCTCGTGCAATGCACCAGCTGCTACCTTAGAAGGCACATCTTATAAATGCCCTCCAGAGGAGTGAAAATTTACTTGGGCACAACTGTTCCCACCTCTCTTGTGCACGGACTTAAACTGATTCATGTTCCTTGAAGATATCCCACTCATACTGCTTATCAGATGGAAGCAGAATGTCAAGTATTAAAGCTCAGTCCAAAATTAATTATTTCCCTTTCCAATTCCACCCACACACTATACCACAAGCTCATGAAAAAAACTACAGCATCACTACAAAGACCTGAATTCAGCAGCCTGCGCACATACCAGAGTACAATAGAGCGAGGAAAGCATGAATTAACAAGTACTAAAAGAGCGTCGCAGATGAAGAAAAATGAAGGTGCTGGCAGGGAGATGTCTGAATTTTTCAGCTTTGACAAGGTGAATATTCTCCTCTGGAGTAATAATATAAACAGTGATCTCTGGCAGGAATAAGTCACCTTCGGTTTTTTGGGGTATTAAAGTACAGTCCCTTGCTGGACTTAACTTCTCCAAAAGACAAAATAAGAAAAAAGACTGTTCCAAAGAATAGGCTAGAATCAAGGACATGGATTTAATTCAACTAAAAACACCTAATAATATGCAGTCATATCCATTCCCTATTCATACCCAGAAGATTCTGATCTCAATCTGAACTGCTAAAAGCAGAGGAAGAATATCTTCTATATAAAACTGCAAAAGGTTTGAACTTTGCCTACCAGTGCCTACCTCTGCCACACACAAAAGCTGAATACAGACAATTGTGAGAACACAGCACCTCTGAATTCCTCGCCATTTTCAGAGGTAGCTTGACAAACTTGCCTTGCTGGGTAAGATACAGCCACCACTGAAAAAATGTAAGTTCTCCAAAAAGCTTAGGAATGTTTGACGTTAAAAGGAGGAACACAGACAACGGCATTCATTGGTGAAGCAGCAGTAAATCAAAACCACTGTATTTAGCCTGAAAATACTGATAAGTGTTGGAAAGAACACTGTAGTTGCAAAAAGAGAATATGCAGAGAAATCAAGATCCCCAGTTTGGCCTATGCCCCAAGATCTCCATCAGTACAGAGCAATGAAAATACAAAATTTCTTCTTCAGTGCCTTCTGCAGAGATATGCCCTCAATTTCTGATTGCCTAAGACTAAAATAATTTATGATTGTGGTAGCAGGTGTGTGAGGAAAAATCCTGTAAGCTAAGCATGTCTGGGGGGAAAAAGAGAGGGGGAGGGGGAAATCAAAGCTGTTTTGCCAGCCTGAGCCAAAGAGAGTATTTCTTCTTTAAAATATAAATAAATAAAATAAATTAAAAGACGAAAACATTCAAGTAAATCCCCTTCCTGTTGATGACTGCCAAAAAAACCACTTAACTGCTGCTGTCTCGTCAGCTTTTACTTTCTAACCTATCTTTAGCTATTTTATTAATTGGGATTTCCCTAGTTTCTGAAGTACCTGCTTGCAAATCCTTAACCTAGCAACGAAGAGACAAATGCAGCTACTCATTTCTGCAACACAAGCATGTGCATCAAACACTCAAATAGCACTTGGCATTCATTTGACTTCGTTTCCACCCTCACACTTCCCCTGCATCCAGGACAGGACTGAATCCTTGCATCACAAAGAAGCAGCCACAGTGGGTGGAAATGGCAAGTATCAAACAAGAGAAAATTTAACTGGGTCACCTTCCTGAACTCCAGCAAAAACCAAACCCAAACCAAATCAAATAAATTCAAAACAAACAGAAAATCAAATGAGGTAAGAACAGCTGAACAAAGCTGAAAACAAAAATCATGCAGACAGAGTCTAGACAAGCTCGGAGAAGCTGACACTGGCTTCACCACCACAGCTGGCCACTACCAGACGCTGCAAAACAAAGCCCAAGGTTTAAGCTGTGCACATCACAGCTACACATCTTCACCACACAAATGCTTTAAGTAGTCCGATGGCTGTTTTAAGGGTTGATGCTGAAAACATTCATTCTAACTGGACAGGATGCTTAGGCAAGAGACAAACCCTTGCCCATCTTACCACTGTGCTTCCCCATTAACCCTGCCCTGACTACTGTGACTGCTTTTCTACTGTGCCCAGATAAAGCTCTTGAATACTCATTCGTCTCATCTGGAGAGCACTTGGTGCAACAGCTTCCAGGCCATGAAATGGTATTTTGCTGCAAGCTGCTCAAGGAAGGCAGTAAAAAGTCTGTACAAGAATCGGACAGCAGAAAAGGCATCACAACAGATGCAGCAGAGGATAGAAATGAAAGGCTTCAGGAATGCAGGTGCACAAAAAAAAGGTTCAGGACTCAGTTTGGGAGTTTTCCCCATCAGCTACAGCACTTGCATGAATTCTCTGTTTTTCCAGCATATGGTAATGAGAAATAAAAAGATTATCTGGCTGCCTCTGTAGCACTCGTCTTGCCAAGAAAATCCCCACCCCACAAGAGAAATCCTTGCTAACATGATCAAGATGTGCATACTTTCAGTGCAATAAACAGAACCAAGTTCTGTCTCAGTCAGAGAAATGTTTCATAGGCTAACCCTCAATTTCTCCTCAACAAACAGTTTGAAATAGAAAATTAAGTAAAAAGCAGACCAACAAAATATCCACAATTATATTCTTCAGCAGAAAATGACACCTCTTCATTGTTTTTTGGAGGATTAAGGCAGAAAAATCAATGTTCATAGATTCTTTTATGAAGAGAACTGAGGTTTTTCAGTATTTGGGGTGTGGGGTTTTTTTTGGTGAAAGTGGTATTTTCTCTTTGTGCACCAGTGCACTGATTTCCTTTCCTTCCTCAGATGTTCTAGATGTCAAAGCCCACCAGTGCTTGTGCTGAAGTTTGCCCAAGGCACTTCACACCCACTTTGTCAAATATTCAGGATTGAGAAAGAGAAAGCGTTTATAATTCACAGCATGAGACTTCATATCCAGACAAGATATCATCTGTCAGTTGCACAGACCCGAGTACCTTTCAAAAAAACCAAACCAAAACAAACCCTAATCTTTTCAAGGCTGTAAAAGGCAAGTCATTTTATGCAGAGATAAAGGTTCTGTAAGGTAAAGTGATTTGTCCAATATTACATGCTGGGTAGAGACGATGGCACAGCACTCAGGAGAACCAGTTCTCTTGGCACGTCTGGCAGTACAGATTGTGCCTCCCAGGGAATGTTGGAGAAGAGAAGCATTTTACCTTTTTAAAACAAAACAATCTCCTGAACACCCTTCCAGACCCATTTCTGTTGACGCTTAGCTGCTGTCAGACGCAAGCATTTGAAAACAAAAGGAAAGAAGTTTCATGTAGAAAACTCCACACTTAAAACTCTGACATTGTACACTAATATATTAACCTGTACTGCTGTTTTCATTCAGAGTTCTCACTTTTGCAGCAGTCATAGGAGCACCAGCATGGACAAGCCATGCCATCTTAAACCAAGTTAAAGGGTAGGGGATCAACAGGGAAAACACTACCCAAGCGAACTGCTCCCACTATCATCACAAGCAAGGGAGGCTGCGTTGGTGATGAGATGCCAGAATAGGTAAGCTCTGTTTATCTCCTGCGATGGCGCATGACTTTGGTAAGACCTGTAGCAGACTTTGAAAACACGTGCCCTGTACTGCTCAAAAGCTGCAGAGAGGAGAAAATTCCCCAAGCCTCAATCAGCCACTTAACACTGTTATTCAAAATACCCTTTCATTCTACCTCTTCTTAGCATAGTCCTAGTAAACTTCTGGGATTCTATCCCCACTCCTGGTTTTAGCTTGTACTCGTTCATTTTGGCATTACCAAAAGAAAAAAAAAAAAACAAAACCTGCCTACAGATGAACTGATGAGTTGCAGTACAAAAAAAATCAGGTTCTCTCTCTGCCAAAATTGCACTACACTACATCCTAGACCTACAACCTGGTTTTAATACAAATTTTGCAGAATTATTTCTCTCTTTGCTTTCAAAGATGCCAGGAGCTCCCCGAAACTTACTTAATGGTTTCTTTCCTTTCCAAGTTAACAGATAGGATTTTCAACTTGGGACAGTTAAAGAGTTTATTTAGAAAGCATCTCAACCACCACCCTAATTCTCCAAGTCAATTCCAGGAAATTTAATCAGAGGCCCATGACAGAATTGACAACAGTATAGAAGGAGGGGTTTTGCAATACTCTTAATTGGGAAAGGAGCTCTGCCAGAGAGATCATCACCTCTTTTGCTTCTGCATCTCTCAAGAAAGCCAGGAGCTATGCATTCCTTTTGTCACAGCTAGGATCAGAAATAAAACCCCACAGCACACAGTCTCACTGTCTGTTAAATTATGCATGCATTGAGCACACAGAAATCCCATGACTATATGTGGAAGTGAAGAGGTGCAAGGAATGCTGACACCAAGCTGGGCCAGCCCATCCACCATCCCCAGATGATGCTACCAACCTCCTATATTTCAGTCACAGTCACTTGAAGGATATGTTCATATCCAGAAAAAAAACCAAAACCTTGAAGACTCTGATACTAAAGAAATAGCAGCATAAAAATAAGAATCCAGAAAGCAAATCAAGCGGTGACACCAGCTAAATTAGTGACAAACATTTGAAAAGCATAAAAAAAAATTCAAAATGCAGGGACAGGGGAATAACTGAATTATTCTGACAGCCTTATGCACAGATTTTGTTTTGTTTGACAGGTATAAATAAGTTCTAGCCTCTGACTGAAGGGGGAAAAAAAAAGATTTCACACTCCATCAAACAAGCCTAAGAAATATATATTTAAAGAAACTGCCACTAAACCATTTCAGTGTATGTAGTAGAAAATAGCATGTGCTTAACTCTACAGCTAGATTTCAAGAAGTAGGTGTTCAGCAGGAGCTTGGTGGGAAAAAAGAAGCAACCATATAAGGAAACAAAACCAGAATAAAAAGAATGTGTTTTGGTGAGTTGGGCAGACATCTGTTCTCGGCTTGGCAACTTTCAAATTAGGGGAACCTCAGATTACCCTTTGAACCAGGAAGTAACACACAAAGCAAGGCTTGTGACATGCAAGTCAAAAAGATCAAACTCCCTTATTAGTTTTACCTGTCTGCTTTCAAAAGCAGGTTAGATGGCAGTTCCAGGAGCTGGTTGTGCTGCACATCCAGGACCTCCACCTGCGTTCGCTCGAGCCGATCTGGGAGCCTTCCTAACATGTTGTGTCCCGCCAGCAGCTTACGCAAGCTGCTATTGTAAAACAACCTTGAGAGAAATAAAAACCACCAAAAATGAGAAAAATTCCAACCGAAGAGTTTCTTTGATAATTTAGATATGGTGTCATGGTTAATTACAAGAAAGTGATTCAGCCAACTGATTAGCAGACATGGTATTAATTACGCACAGATCCAAGAACGTCTTCCCACTCTCCACCAACTTCTTCAAAAGGTTTGCAGAGACAGGGAAGGAGGTTCACAGATGATTCAGGAGGGAAGTAGTGACAAAGGGTTATTTTATGGCACTGTATAAAACATGAATATAGAAGCACGACAGTGAAGGAGGTAATTGCTAACAAAGGCTGCAGAAATCTGCACGTGGGATCCCCCTAGCTAATGCAAGCACTTCAGAAGTGGGGGTGAAATCACCAGTCACCCCACAAGCTTTATAGTGCTCTACTCATCATGTGCTGACTCATAATCCAATGCAATTCCCCACCCCCACAATTTTTCTTTTCTGTTAATACCAGACTTACATAAAGCCTCCTTTCCAGTTCTATGGCGAATGAAATTTATCTAATCGCCTTTACTTTCTTGAGCTTTTACAAGCAATAGATGACCTGGAGTCCCACCCCCCTGCTCCATTTTTTTGTGGGGCTGGGGGAGAAGGGGAGGGGAGAAAAGAGCAACGTAAAGAGAAAAACAGCTGTTCTGATCAAACAGTATAGGTAAAATTTGCAGGTTAAACAGTGGAATGAGGGCATGCACCTAAAGACACCAAAAACGGAGCAACTCTCAATTTTGAACAGAAACCACTTTCAGCAAATTAAGAAAAAAAGATTACTTTTCATCTGCCACCTGTCTTACATCTGTCTTAGATGCCTGCAACTGTACTGTTTAATCTGGCGAGCCCATGCAACATGCTGACCTGCTTCAATCAAATACTCTCGAATTACTCAGCATTAAAATAAAAATCTTCTTCTCTCTGTCACAATGACCTAAATATAAATAACGAGCCTCCCTGCCCCTTCCCTACAACGCATCAGGTCATGGGATTATTGTGCCAAAATCATCAATCAAGTACACGGAGTATTTTCCCCTTGACAGATACCGTCACTCTCGGTATCTGCATGCCAGTGTTAACAGTTATCTCACTTGCCTGGATTGTCTGAGTTATGACCGTGGATGCAAGTCAACAGCCAGCCCTATCATTCCAGAAGGCTCAACATGGGGTGAAAAGACTTACCAAAGCGATAAGCCTATCTATTATGTATTTGTTATTTAACCATTTTTGGCTTACTCTATTTTTACATGAAAATCTCTCAGTTATAGATTTGCCTTTGCATTCTATTTTTTGAGACTGGCTAGTGTTGTCAGCACCAAATATCAGGATAGAAAGCAGAACTGGTTGACAACAACAACAAAAAATTCACTTTGAGGTTTTTTTGGGATGGGTGGGGGCAGTGCCGTTTTAAAATTTAAAAAAAGTTCAAATTGTGGCAGAATCCTTAGAGATTTCCTCTTTCCATAATCCCAAAGAACTGAGCAAATCTTTGGAGGTTTTTGTTTTTTTAATTTGCTTTCTCTTATTTTTCAAGTCAGACAAGCACTGAAGGAACTGGGCTGCCTGAAAAGAGGTTGAACCACCAGCATTTAACCAAACAAGCTCCTGATGAGCCTGGGACGCCTAGTTCTCAAGCTGGGTGGGGAACCAGGATGCTGGGACTGCTCTTCCATACAGGCAGCTTTCCCACTTGCCCAATTCCCACTGGAAGTTTTGGTGAAATCAATAAATTCTAAGGACAAACACGTCATTCAACAGCAGCATCTTCTCAGAAAACATGGTTTGGTGTAAGCATTCTACCAATTCCTTTAGTAAGCAACTCTTCAAGAGAACACAATGTTGAATACAAATAGATCTTTCAAAAAAAACAGACAAAAAGGAACAAAAACACATACAAACATCTATTCACTGATGGCAACAAGGTCATTTTAGCAGCTCATAATTGAAGCACTTACTTTCTCTTTAGCAACATGATTTTTATGAACTTGTCCTGCACAGCTAAGACCAAGTACCCTTTTTGTAATTTTTCAGTACATTTAAAGCAAAAACAGTTGCATTACAGTCCAGGAGACATTTTCCCTTTTTTCCTTAATTGAGACAAATGCTAGTACAGAAATCTCTATCTCAACTGCTTCAACTCTGTCTTCAAGGACTGTTTTTCTGTTTCAAGAGGCAAACACACAGCATCAACTGTAGTTTGTTTAGATCAGATGCAACCTTCACCCTACCAGGAAACTGCTGGCCACTCAAGGCTTGAACACTTGTGTTTAAGTGCCACAAGCAGCCTGCTAGGAGAGCCCTGCTGATTCACTTGACAGGTTTTCTATTCTATGTAGAAGTAAAAGCACACAGCAGTGCACCTGAATACACTTACTGAGCTTTTACTTGCACTTACTTGATATTTAGGCATGTTGAGCCATTTGCATTTGAGTCCAGACCCAAATTTCCCCTAAAGTTTAACAGATATTCAAAGCCTGCCTTTTGAACGGAACTGAACCTTAAAACTGAGCTGACTTATTAGGAGCTAAGCTATCTAGACATATACTACAAAGAAGAACTTTCAAAGATAAGCTATTTCCTGGGGTGAATGATAAGATGGCAGGACAGACAAGGGGGATGTTGACTGTACCTAATTTCAGCTAATCATTAATCTCCCAGAGATATCCGGTATGCCTTGATAGTCCTGGCCGTTATGAAGTGCAAATGAAAGAAAAATGAACTTTTGCACCCCTACCTTCTGAGCAGGCACAGCTTCATTTTTTTGTGTGTGTGTGAAAAAACAGAGGGATTAATAGTCTGCACATCAGCCTGTCAGTTTGCTTGGTAAATCTCCTCACATTCTCCTCTGCCCATATTTCTGAAATCTATTCTCTTCCCATTTCTGACACTAAAACAGACAAGTTTACACCATCTTACACATTCATTTGGCCCAGAAAAAACTATCATTCTTGGTTGCTGATGCTCTTCTGTGCTATACAGCTCCTTAAGGAAAATATTTGTACTTGATGATCCTTGTGGGTCCCTTCCAACTCAGCTTATTCTGTGATTTAGTAGCTCATGATACATCATCATCTTCCACAACATCTCTTTCAAAGTGTACAGAACAACCTAAAATAACAGCTCTCTTCCAGTGAAGGCAGGAATTTAAAAATGCCCAACACCACCACCCAACCAGTATAACTCACCTGGAACAGACAGCTCTCTCTAGAACAAATAATAGCAAGACCCACTTGTTATTTAAGCTCAACTCTCATTTTGCTTACTCTTCACTTCTTTTCTATCATTTATATTTATCAGTTTTAAGTTTAAGCTTCTGGAAAAGAGATAATCTTGGTAGTGAAGGCAATTGCTCTTCTTGCAGGAGTTTACTTGCTTGATGAGGCTTTACCTTCTTTAAATCCTTTTTCACTCAAACAGGGCTGTGAACTGGAGTCTCCAAGCATCACTGAAACTAAGTTACAAGTCCTGGATCTCTAAACTGCCATGTAAAGTTATGGCTGTAAATATTTAATATTCCGTATTAAAAATGAAGGGCTTTCCTGCCCGAACAGCCACATGAACAGCTTCAAAGCTCAAAGGCACTACTTTCTCTGCATGAAAGTAAAAGAAGAAAGGCTGGGTGGAGGCTTGAGGCGTGATGACACCCCACAAGGTAAAAATAAAATCAAACAAAAGATAAAACAGCCCTGACAGTCACTGGAACAAGCTAAACACTGAGTCAGCAATTATTTTTGAATTGTTTATCCTGTTCCACATTGTGCAACTGGTCTGCAAGACTTACCGGGCAGGCAGCTCACGGATCTGATTGTGGCTAACGTCCAACACTTCCAGTTTCCTGCTGTCACACACCCACTCAGGCAGGTTTTCCAGGTGATTTCTATGAATACAGAACACAAAGAGGTGTAACTAAATGATAAGTGAGATATAAAGGCTATTAAGAATACAGCCTAAAGAGAGATACAGATACCTGCAGGAAACAGATCTGCTACATAGCATGTTTCCTGTGAGATTGTATCATCCCTCCTTCTGCAAGGGCACTACCAGTGCAGTCAGGTCCTGAGTGAGGGGGCAAGAAAGCTAACAGCAGTGCTATCCCCCCTACATGTGCAGTCACTAAGAAAGTGGGGGAAAAAAATGCTTCCAAATTATCAGGGGAGTATTAAGAGTATCAGAGTACCAAAGCTGAGATCTCTCCATGGAGAAGAAAATTTCTGAGATGCTCCTCGGAAGATATTCACTCCCTACACAGCTGAAATATCTCTTTGATCCCTCAAATTCAGTCCTGAAATCCACACTACCATTCTTTAGCTATCTCACTGAATAGAGCAAAAATTTTTGTATCTTTCAAGCCAACTGTTTTGCTTTTCTTGCATTTGTCTTCACAGCAACTAACGCTTCTGGAAACTAATGTCTTGGAGGCAAGGTTTTCCAAATACTGCACTGAAAACGTGCAAATAGGCACTGCGGGGCACTCCTGCATCATGCCTTAATGACAAAAATTAGCAGCACAAGATACATGGAGGAGATTAAGTGCATATGCATTCACATAATGACTACTTCAGCCAGAATACACAGATGCAAAACTGGCCATCAAATGATAGTCAGGCACTCGCAGACCTGAAGTTCAGGAATAGGATGCTTACAAAGCATGAATATAAATCAATCGTACTCATATCCTTTAGTTTATTCCTGCAATAGTCCTCAATCAAAATATGCAATAGCAACCCAACCTCTCTTCTCAGATAGCTTCCTTTCTGATCTCAAACTGATTTCCCAAATTCCAAGTGAGCCAAAAAGCTAAGAACACCCTACCCATTTAGTTCCAATGCCATCACTGAAATGAAGCACAAAAAGAGTTCTGTGATCAAAAGCATGCATTCTGCACCAATTTCATTAACAAATAAATGGAGAACACAGCTTTACAAAGATTGCTTTTCAATAAATCACTTATTTAGTCACACCAGTGTGTTACATTTAGGTGCACAATGTGAGTAACTCAGGGCTGATGAAACTTTCAAGTTGATGTCCTCTAGCCTAGGTTAACTCACTAATTGTTATGATCACCCTCAATAGCATGAGTGCTTTAAGCAGGTTTTTTTAATGAATGAGATTATCACTTCAAATGCAGGTGAGTAATTTCTTAAATAAGAAAGCCATTAAGCACATGTATAAATGTTTTCCTGATTCATTCCTGGAACTGTAAAACAAACTAAAACACCCCCTTTTCCATTTCTTCCCTTATCCCACCTTCCTCATTAAGGTGAAATTTACGTATGCGTTCAAATGGAAACTGCAGACATCGCTGCAGAGAACAGGTATCCCAGCCAGGGCTGAAGAGAACGACGAAGAGCTGCAGGAGCTGCCAAAGTGATGAGTAAACTATCAAACCATCACCTATGCTGGGCTTACGATGCAGACAAATCCAGAAAGTAACTTCCATACAAGTCTCAGATTAGTGTACATTTGAATCATCATGTTCCAACTCCATAAGACAGGAAATATTTAAATCATGGAAACTCTTTTAACTGTAAAGGAATACAAATTTTGCTTTGGGCAGTAATTAAAAAAAAAAAAGTAAATTTATAAAAAGGAAACAGGAAAGAATTGACCAGCAGGAAAAAAAAAGCATCCTCTAACTCTGAAAATTAAGTCTTTTCTTATCCCAAGGTCCAATTCCTACCCTCACTCCCTCCCAGCAAGATGCCAGTGAATGTCATTGTTCTATAAGTCTCTTTGATTTATATTTCAGAGGCCCAAGAAAAAACATACTCTTACCTAGAAATATCCATATACGCCAGGCAATTAGGAACTGGATACACATCAAGGTGAACAAGTTCTAGGGGAAGAAATATATATAACAAGAAAAGTGGTGATAAAGATTTGCACTTAAATGACTGTTCCATAAGAACTATTTTAAGAGCTAACACCCAGAGATTTCAGAGCACGTCAATAACCTAAAAAAATTCTGAAGATCTGGACCTTTGTGAACCCTTTGTGAGTTCTGTTTCTTTATTATGTCTTAGTACATTTGCTTTGCTACATTGTACTTGCTATGACAGACACTGCATAACTGATCAGGGACAAGAAACTGGAAGATTTTAAAAGTTTCATGGCAAATTCTCATTTTTTCCATTTTTGTCACAAGAGCTGCAATTTCACCTCCACTGCCCTCTTCCCAGAAGAGTCAGTCACGAAACTGCTCTACTTTTTTTCTCACTAGTCACTTGAGATATAAGTATGGGAAAGGAACCTCCCCACTCTGGAACAGCAAGTTAAGGAATACCAGAGTCCTTTAGGTCATGGCAAGATCCAGAGTATTTGTCAACACATTGTGTGAGCCTTGGCATGCCTGTGTAGTTCCCAGTTGCGGGCAGCCTTACAGATCTTTCATAACACAACTACAGCTAATAATGTTATTACTGAAACAATCAAAATAGAGTTCATATCCTAAGCTTTTAGGTAGCCAGTGCTTAGTATTAAGTTTAAAAAAAACCTCCAAAAACCAAACAGACATTTACTTAGGCCTACAGAAAATCAACTAAAGTGCAACTGTAGCAGGCAGTTTCTTTGGGAGAGGAGATGAAAACAAGGTGGTCAAGGATGCAACGGGAGGACAGACAGGGGGAACAGCAAGACCAAATAGGCATTTGGTTGCAAGACATGGGTTGACTTGGATTCTCAGCCCACATTGAACAGCACATGCTCAGATTATGTTAACTTTTCTCAGCTAAAAAGATCCTGGCATGAATACTTAATGAAGGCGCAGGCTTAGATATTGCTAAGATGACAGCCTTTTAAAGGCAGTTCAGACTGCTCATCAAATTCACAGTTCTCCGACTTTGCATTTTCTTTATTCCATACTGAACTACTCCAAATGATAAAAATGGTGGTGCAAACTGAGTATTTTAAGTAATAGCAGTTTCCAGAGACAGATCAAACAGATCCTGTTCATGAAACACAGTTATTCAACTGAAGAAGGCTGCATTATTTTTATTATCAAATATGAGTAAATGAAGTTACCATTATGAATTTCATAGCTTTCTGAACAGGGTAAGCAGCTAGAGGGAGGAGCAAAAATATATATTGTTTTGGTGTGTCTCCCAAATGGCCACGTGTTCAAACTTACTCAGCGCAGGGAAAAGCAGTAAATTCCTCATTGGTTTTAGTAGAGCAACACATCAATGCAACTGAAACAACTGACAAATTCAAGAACCCTCCCTACTGACATAGAGAAGAATTTCTAAGGTTTTCTCAGTTCCTAGACCTCCAAATTGTGTTATTTGAAAGTCGCTTCTGAAGCTCAGAACTGCCAGTAGAATGACACAGCACATGTGAAACCCTTTTATCTAGGACCATGTCAAGAGCCTCCTGATCACATGCACTGCACTCCACAAGCACCCCCCAGAGAACCAGGTACGATGACAATACCACAGCAGCCCTGAAAATGCACTTACCATTGCAGGAAGCGTACAGCGCTTTGAGGAAATACCCACTGATTTTGAGGGTCACCAGTTGATTCCGTTCACAGTGTAACACTTCAACGTTGTTAAAAACTGTCGCATCCAGCTCCCCAAGTTTGTTGTCTCGCAGATCCAGTTGGGTTACATGATGCAGAAAATCTATTTCATCGGCCTCCAATCTCCTAATTGAATTCAATCTTGCAGACAAAAAAGGAGATTAGGTGTAGTTATGTGGCAGGCTCCTGCTGACAAACCATTGCCCACTCTACAATCCATCAGCTGCAGTAGATTAAACTAGCACGCTTTCGGGTTCTGATCAAGGTTGATTTTTAATATTTTCCCCTTTGTTATTTTATGATTTTCATCCTTTGAAAAGCAGGATATACTCTGTAGCTTTATCCATCATGACAAAGGAATGATGACACCAAGCTCCTTTCTAAACTACTTTGAAAACTACTGATGAAAAGCTCTGCAAGAAGGTAAGTATTACTGTTACTGTGCCTATAAAAATAAAAGATGATCTGGCTGTTATTTGTGCCCAGTAGTTTGGAAAAGAACAAAACATCTACAGTTCCTGCTGGCCTATCATCTGCTGGAAAAATCCAGCACATACAACCAGCATGTATTGGAGACCCTTGCCTTACTGAAAGGCCAAATTGAGATTTATCAATTCCCATTTATTTGCTTCTCACCTCTCCAGGTTCCACAACAAGCAAATTCAGAGACCTGAAAATGGGTGTTAAAAGAAAACAAAGCAAAAATCCAAGACGACTGGGTCTGACAGATAAAGAGGACAGGTTTTACACATCTTCAGAGGTGCACTGATGCTGTCAATACTCAGCAACTTCCCCAGAAGTTATAACTGAATGAGATTATCTATAACCCAGCAATGTTTTAGACCGCAGAGCACACCAAAGAGATCAGTTTCAAATTCCCAGCTCTGAGCAGAACACTAAAATCAGTATAGTAACTTCTGCCGGCCCACGCCAGCTGAGCCCTTCCTAGAGCAGATAAGGACAAATACCTGGAGTTCTGCTGTTGCTCCTACTTTCAAAGCATTCCCCTCTGTGTAACAATTGTGTTTTCAGAGTAGCTATGTCTTCCAGTTAAAAGAATAAGGGTAATATGTCCCCTCCAACATCACCTTACCTTTTCTATTTTCAGTTTGCAAGCAGTGCTTCTTTTTGATTTCAGTGAAGCAAAGCACTTCATTGTACAGCAAATACAATATTTACTATTTCAGGTAGCACCACAAAGAACCACTGTTCACTGCCAGGTGCAGAAAGGATGCAGCAGACAATGAGAGGGTGCAGCAGACAATGAGAGGGCTGGAACTGCACTGCTGGAATTCATGGCCAGGTCAGCCACAAGATCCCTTCTCTGAGGCCAATTTCTTTGCTTTTAACATATGTACAAACACACAGACATATGTTAACCCTACCAGAAACTTCAGAATTCATCCACCTATTTTAGTTAAACTTACGCTGGTCCTTCCTAGACTGCAAAGTCTGACAGCTACATGGCAGTATGGTAAAATAAGTTTTATCTTACTTTAGCTAAACTACGTGGTTCCAAAATTCACTGTTATATGGACCTCATGGTCCAGGCTCCGAATTGAGTCTTGACCAGCTGATTGCAGAATTCGTCTTCCCCAAAAGACCATAAGAATAGAGAACCATCTCATACCAGAGCAATTTGTAATAAGGATCCATTTGGACTCTTCTGAGGGTAGCAATAAAATAACGTTATTCATGGTGCACAAGGCCTTTTAACAAACCAAGTAATATTAAGATAGCTATTTTTGCCCTTTCACCTTCAATGCCCTTTTCGTCACCTCCTAAGTCTGTAACATTTCAGATAGAAGCTTTTTGGGTCAGGGACTATCACGTCTATTGCACTAACACTGCAGCAACAAGAACTCCAGGAACCACAAGCATCCCAGGCTCTGTTTTGTTTGATCCTTTGGTGTAAACATTCATTCCCCCTAAAACTCATTTTTCTACCTACTGACCCCCCTAAACGCTCCCACTTCCTCAAAGAAGAGCGCTAAGTCATTGCAAGCACTGGGAGTTACATAACACCACCAGAAACATGGTTCAGTGGACAAACACAAGAGATTCATACCCAGAGGCAATTCTGACAGCCAAGGAGAAGCCATTTCAACACAGATAATTTAGGCTCACTTATTCTTCCCCTTTTCCGAATACCTACCTTAGATCCACATGCTTAATATGAGGCATCCTTTTTAACACCTGTAGGTTCAGGGTTTCCATGCAGTTTCCTGACATACAGAGCTTATCCATGGCAGTCAGCTTCTCCAGCACTCCAGGAATGTCAGTGAACTCGTTGAAGGACAGACTCACATAGCTGAGTTGATGCATATGCTCCAATTCATCAGGAAGGGACTGGAGAAAGTTGCCATCCAGCAAAAATGTCTGCAAGCTATTAGAAGAGGGGAAGGGAGAGTGAAGAAAGTGAGTGACCTGTTAAATCCCATTTCCTTCCTATAAACACACAAATCTGCTGCAGTTACAGTGACATAAAATATACAAAAGGGCAGCAGAAAGAAAAATGTTAATGAATAACACTGTAACATCTGCTACAGAAGATATCCACCAAATAATTAAAAGCTTTGGCAACTATGAAGCATAGGCTGTTAGCCAGTTCTATCTTCAAACATCTCCAGAACTACAATTTGTATGACAGCTGAAGAGCACAAGCAAGAAGGCTTAAATATTTTCTTCACCATGAAGGTGACCCTTGTGTCAAATGCCGGAGACTGGAAGAGCTCTGAGGCACAAAGCATGCTTTCCCTCCATCCACAATTGCTTCCATATGGATCTACAAGCCAGTTTGCTCTGACAAAACCCAGTAAGTTTAAACTGTTTCTCATAGCAGCAGTATGTAGACTCATGAAACTGCTTGTTGCCTTCAGAGTTGTCAGGCTGTGCGTGTGAAAGCTGTAAGAAAGTACTTGCTTGTGCATTTCGCCTACAACTGCTGGAATGCTTCTGAGGGCATTGCAGGACACGTTGAGTTCAGTAAGCGTTGGGATACCACAGACTGCCAGTGGGAAGTCTCCTAAATTATTATTCGAAAGGTTAAGGCTCTTCAATTTGGTGAATCTAAAATGAGATAAGAAAAAGTAAAAGAAACAAATAAGTAATCCACACCAAGTTGCCTTGCAATAATTAATACAAACCAAGTTTGGTTATGTAAATACAAATCACATGCATTTTTAGTTTATATGGTCATAACAACCAGAGAAACTACCAGGCACTCAAGTTCAACGCCACTTGTAAGAGTTCACTCATGTTAAGCTGACAAAGAGAAACAGACCTTCCTGAATAACACATTAAATGTATTTTCCAATGAGTGTAACAAAGAACAAACCCCTTGCCATCCTTATGATATATTTCACTTCTGTGGCATCTCACTCTGCACTAAAGCATTGCTATTTTCCTGAACACATTTTTTGGTAGTAAAACTACCCTTGTGACACAGGTTACAAGGTGCAGGAAATTCTCAGACTATTTGAACACTAATTTTTTGTGGTGCTGCTGACCTGTGCTCAGGTCCATTCACGTTTGCCTTTCAAACAAAAATTCTCATTAGAATAGACTGGATTGAATACAACTGGGGAATGCGTTCAATTAAAACAGAATTTAGCAAGGCTTCTATAGTGACAGAGGCAAAACTTTGTCCTTGACATGTCACAGAACTCTTAAAAGCCCCTTGGTTTATCTCATCAGCCAAAAAAGCAACTTGCATGTGTTTGCCTTATTAAAAATGACCAAAACCATTTAAACGAAAAACCCAAGAAGGGGACAATCCAATTAGCCAGCCTGCATGTTCAGCAACATTATTATGGTTGCCTGACAACCACTGGGAGGTGTGCCTAAAGCCAAGTAAGAGGATGAATGAAAAGATCTGCGTCACATTCCGATAGATGGGAGGAAGTTTCTTTTCTGGCACGGTTTATACCAGGACATTTTATTTGGACTTAATTTTCCCTTTATTAAGGACCAAGTCCTTTATTTGTGTGAGCAGGCTTTTATATAACTTGGTGATGGAAGCAAAACTACACCTACGAGTGTTGCTATTCCACATAAAAGTCATCTCCAGCAGCATGTGCCAGTGTATCCATAGCCTCTGCATCAGCCCAGCACATTGCTACTTCAGGGAACTTTGTCCTCCTCCAACCAAAAAACATGGACAGCAAATGCATCAAGCTTTAAAAGGTTAAAGAGTTTTAATAACAAGACTTAAAAATCCCTAGCAGCTACTTCAATCAACTGGCACACGCCTTTAGTACTGCCTAAGTCAAACTCATGTCACTGACTAAAATTCAACTGAAAACGTAAGCAGCGCCTTTGTATGGTACTTCAGTGAGGGCTGCTGAGCCCCAAAGACAGGCTGTAAACACACATAACATTTACACAGGCTGGCAGCAAGCAAGGGAATGCTGTACTCTCTAGCAGTATTCTGGTGCAATGATGGCAGAAGAAAAAAAATAGAAAAAACATTGCCAGAGTTATCACAAATTTTGAACACCCTGTGCCATGCTGGAGGCAGAAGAAGTTTGGAATGAAGTTAGATGGAGACTAAAGGAAATCTTGCAATCAAATTAGTGCTGCAGGGGAAAAAATGCTACTGTGCAGACACAATGACTAGTCTATCTCTAAAGGGGAACTGTAAATTAAAAAGGAGGCAAGGGTAAGTTAACTGATGTTAATAAGGGCTGCTAGCCAGAAAAATAAACTGCACATTTTTAACACTATACCTTCATAGTCCTCTGTTTTGAGAGAAAGGACTTAAAAATCTTGAACCTAGAACTGAAACACACAATCCTGCATTTATCTTGAAGGTAACTGTAGATTTATGGCACAGGTATACTGCATTGAAATTTGGGGTGTTTCTGTGGTGGAACAGCTGTCCAACATCAGCCTCAAAGTTAGCTGCAAATACAAACACAAGTGCTCCAAGCAGTGGACTCTGAGCCTTCAGAATATTTTTTTCCAGTATTTAGGCAAGTACAAAAATAGTAGTAAAGGTGGGAAGATTAAGTCAAAATAACTAAGCTGCTGGAGAAACATCAAAATGTAACGTTTCCAATTTTCAAGCCAACCATGAAAAAAAATTAACTCATTTAACAATCACACTGAGGCTACAGCCTTTACTTGTGCCACTCTGTAGTCTCAAAAGGATAGTCTCAGGGCTTTTGTCCATTAAACAATCTACAAGAAGACTCAAAACACAATCTTGAGATAAAATTACAGAAGATCAAGCTAACAGAGGAAAGAGGACTGGGGCAGCAGGTGGTAAAAGAAGTTAAGAAATACAATAACTAACTCCAGTGTAGTGTTCAGCTTCAAGGTTTTCTGCATACATTCTTGTGCATAACTGCCCTAGGTCAAAGAGGGGGAGGAAGGAAAAAAACCTCCCCCTCCCTGACATGTCTGGATTACGTCTCTACTACTCTAATGTATGTTGTACTGTGTGCTTATTAAAGGTCTTTGGTGAGTAATCTAACCACTCAGGACACAAACTGAACTGGTTAACAGGTCTATGTAGTACTTAAGCGAGGATGAACAGTACATCCAGTATTGGATAAACTCGTACAAAATGCACACAGAAGTGTACATCAAAAAATCCACAAATGAAAGTGCACTGTTAAATCACATTTACAGAAATGCTGAAACACAGACACCATGTTCTTAGTTAAAGTTAAGAGACTAATTTAAGACATCTGGCCAGAAAGAGGTATTTTCTTCCTCCATTGCAAACATGTTCATTTAGAAAATGCTAAAGTCATATTCTTTCTCATGGAGCACTGTCAAGTGCAGAACATTACTGAGCCAAACTAGCAGGTGTTTGCTCAAGGTTAAGATCTAAGTCTACCTCTCATCTTTGGCCACTCACTTCCCACTATCCACATTGCAAACAGGCTGGTGCATTTCCATTATGGAGCACTGCCATGTTGCACACTTAAAATGCTGAATTGTTTATAGTGCTTCTTATATCTAGACAGATTTACAGTCAGTCACACCAGCATCACTTGTAGATCACATCAATATAAATAAGGTAGGAGAGAAGTATTTTACAGACTCAAGTTTTCTGTTGTGGATGAGTTTGCAAAGCGCCAGACTTCCAATAGATTTTACAGAGCAACATCTTTGCTGTTTTCTCACATTCAAATCTTTACTCCTATCAGAAGCAGGCACACACATCAATGCTGCCGACATGGCATTGCTAGAAAGAAAAAAAGGCACAACATTGCTCGTTTGAGGCATGACAGTGTAATAACCTCATATCAAGTCCATACATATGCTTTTTGTCCTCTTATCCCTTCTTCCACGGCTCCAGACTTTATCTCTTAGTAAAAGTCAACCTGAAGAACAGCATCTCTCAATACACTACGCTCAGTTAGCTTACTAAGCTTTCTATTGTAACGGCCAATATATAAACACTTACTTTGCTGAACAAAAATAGCCCTACTTTAAGCTAGAGCAAAATGTTGACATGTCAACCCTTGGGTTTAAACATGCAATAAGACTGAACACTAATTGCCCTAATTGAGCCAAAAACTGCCCACTTATTTAATCCTGAAGCTGCCACTTCAGCAAGGGCTTTAGTTTGACATAAGCAAAATAAGGAGACGGACTAACAAGAGAAGTTTGTATCATGGCAAAGCAATGAACTGACTGACGTGCTAATTTCAAATTCAGACCTACCCGGTGTGAACAGCAGAGGAATTTCCATCACACAGTACAGCATTTGTGCTGCACTCTGTTTGGGGCAAGGGGAATAGCGTATTCCAACTGGTGGTCATACACCATCATGAAATGCAGTCATAGCACACTCATCTGACTGAACTGGTCTTGCCTTACTCTTACCAAAACCAATTAAAAAGCAGTATTTTACTACACCTGAAAGAGAAGGCATGGCTTAATAAAGAACTCAGTCTAAGGAAAACAATCACTTTTCCAAACCTATTCTCCAGAAGCTGGGTTCTCAGGACTGCGCTGTGGTTACAGCTCAATATTATTTTCAAGCAGCAACAGAAGAGTCCCTCAGTTTCAGCACCATTTCTGAGCAGAACAATGGCATTTGCCTTGCAGTACTGTGACAAGTTTTGGAACTGAACTAAAATAAAACTTGCCACCTTCTTGAACACCTGCTACTTTGACCACTTACTTAATCATGAAGAGAATTTCCATAAAATTTTGCCATGGCAATTTCCTCCTTGGAAATAAAAGGTGCAATTTACTCCGTTTTTGCAGTTGTGTTGGATTCCCCATCCATGGCCTTACTGCCTAAGGGAGCTGCTAGCCTAGTGCCAGAAACACTGTCACAGCGTTCTCCTTCCAGAAAGGTGTCACTGTAAAAGTCTTAAATTAGTAAGACAATTTAAATGAACTAATAATCAGATGTTAAGTCAAATTCAGACTACCTCCAAACTTAACAATAATAAAGCTTTTATTATAATTACATGGTTGGTAAGAGTACCATAAAGACAAGAGAACCAAATATATGTTTTGTTAGTGGAAATAACCTGAACCTACACTACTGCACAATGCAGTTCTCGATTTCTGCACATACCTAGCACACACTGCTTCATATGGGGAGAAAGACTGACCTCAGAGGAAGGACAAAATTCTTAGGAAGAAGTAGTGAAAATATATTCACTTCCTCTCTAATGATTGAAATACAAAAGCATTAACTACTAGGGTGGACTTCCAAACTGAAATATGTTTAACTGCATGAGAAGAATACCCTTACTTTGGAAGCCATATCTGAAAAAAGTAGACAAGTAAATTGGAGACTGATACACAATGACTGGATTCCATAAATATGTTCACTTGTTGAAACATTAGGTGGAGGGGATACTGCTGTACTTAGCCTTACAGTTCACTACAGTGAATCCAATTAACCCAAGTGCAATTTCTACTTTTAGACTACACTGTTTTAAAAAATGCTATTTTTATAGCAAATATCTTACTGCCATTTACTTTTTCTCATACCAGTATTAAGTTCACTGTTCCAATTAAAAAATAAAATTTAAAAATTCAATGTGTTTCAGGCATTAAACCAATTTTGCAATTGTCCCCACTTAGTCATTTGCAGAGACTTAATTTTATGATTTAATTTCTCTTTAATTAAATGTCACTGATTTTTGCTGGGTGTTCACGAGGGCACTTTCTTGAGATCACAAAGATACACAGGAGTTAAAGAGAACACAGTCATGAAGGTTTGGAAAGATGCACTAACAAAAGCAAACTTCAATATCTTTACAAGTTGGATAAAACAAAAGCAGTGAAGTTACATAAACAACAAACTCCAAGTGCCATCTTTAGCATTACAAATATTAAAAAAAAAAATACATTCCAAAGCTACAGAGACGAGAAAATAAGTGTAGCATTAAAATCTAGCAAGCACTCGACGAGGTTTGTTACTAGTAGACCTCTGTTGTCAATACCACACCAACCTTTCCTCTTGCCCTGCTGCTTAGATGGCTGCACTTCAGTGTTTGACTTCAAGTGAAAGAGGAGAAACTATATAAAAGTAAGGTTTCCTTCTCTCCAAGACCAACAGAGTTGTGAGAGGAAGCTCCCCGCATCTTCACACACCATGGAGCAAGCAAAGGTAGCATGCTCCATATAGTAGGATTCATTTGAATATATTAAAAAAAAACCCAACCAAACCCCAAACCACTAAAATAATAATAATAATAATAATAATAATAATAATAATAATAATAATAATAATAACAACAATAATAATAAAACCCCCCCCAAACCAAAACAACAAAAACTAAACCCCATAAAAAGCAACAAGAAAACAAACAAAAAACCCCCTCAAAACCCAAACATAAAACCCCCAAAATAAAAGGGGGGAAAAAAAGAGGAAAAACTCAAATCTTTTCCAGTGCATCTACTGGCAGTGCCCTGTGGGGCCTGACAAGGGGAAGGATGGATAATTGACATTCATTAAACCATCCAACTTTCTCCACTAACCGCAGTTTCATACGCTAATAGCAATGATCACAAGGAGGACCTCAATGCACTTTGAGGCCAACCAAGAGGCAGGCTGGAGACTTTCCTCCCTGCTGCTCAATCTCTAAGTACCAGCAAAGATCAAGCTTCACTTCACACTGACTTCTAGCAACCTTGCCTGCTGGGTTCATACCAGTTAGGTTGGCAATACTGGTTCCCCCTCGCTTCCAAGTGTTCTCTTAACAAAGATTACATTTTAAATTACTTCCTTACTGCACAATGGGTTTAGCTTGAGGTTGCCTGAAACCCTGGGTTTCCAGATAAAAACTGGAAGTTGCAAGGGATATCAGAAACACTTGCATCAGTAATTCAGAGTGCTCTAGCCTTCTCATAACCTAGAGATGCATCTTCAAATTTCTGCCACTATCCCCGAGGAGTTTCAGCTGAGATGCCAGAGAAGGCAGTTCATTTCTAAAAGGGCTCTGGGAGAGAAAAGATACCAACTGATCTTAAGATAAAAATCCATATAATCACTGTTAACAGCCACAATCAGAATAATAGTTCATTCTTTAGATAAAACTGGCAAGCATAATTTTATTTATTTTTAAAACAACTTTGTGTCTTATTACATCTCCCTTTTCTTTTTCTTATTTTTCTTTTAAATCTGCAACAGTCTTATCTTAAAAATCCACATACTAATAACTTATTTTTCAACATTAACAAGAACATAATATTCTTCATGCCAGCCACTTTTTCCAACAACACCAACTGAAACAATTACTTATAAATATAAAGCGTTCTCAGTCCAGTGAAGCAGAGCAACAGTAAATAAAGACTGTGGTCTATTCTTTTGCTTCAAACCTAGAGCAACAATACTCTGCAAAATTAGCAAGCCTGAACTCTTGTTAGCATTTCAACCGGGGAACCTTCTCTCTTCTCCGAAAGAGAAACATCCTTTCCTGTAATTTTAAAAAAGATTCTGTGAGGGAGAACAAGTAGCATAATTTGCTACTTCTTTCAGCACAGATGAATTTTCAGAGGGCTTACTTGTATACGTAGTATGAAATATGTATTCCCTGATAAGCAGGAAAAAAAGAGAGGTAGCTGAATTTACCTTTCAGGATTCAGACAGTTCAGTTATGGAAGTTCACAGCTGCAGAGCATCTACAGCAACAAAAGGGGGCTGAGTGGACAGTAAAGCAAGTAAAAGTGCAGCTACTGGGAAAAAAGTACCTCTACACCTCTGTACACCTTCCGATGCCATGTACTGAGCAGGACTAAACATTTTATTCATAAATGCAACAAATTATATTATTTTAACAACTGAAAGAAGCAACTGCATAAACAAAAATAGAAATTCCTTTTTCCCCCGATACATTCCTGACTGTACTCGCCATGTCAGTGCATATGTCAGCATGTCATTACTATGACCCAGCTGCTTGCAAGTCCACTCAGTGGGTGGCTGAAAAGTTGGTATTTTATTGTGTCTTTGACACACTTGTTTTGAAATCCAGCATTCATTAAATTACCACCTAAGGTGATTTATTAAGAGGAACTACAGCACCAAGAACTGCTTATAGCAAGACAGATTTTCCTAGATTGCCTTGCTAACCAGGTTTTATCTTAAAATTGTACCAGGAAGGGTAGGTATATAAATGCCAATGTATTTTGTTCACAACATCCAAGCAAATGGCTATTTTGGAGCCTTAAATACCTCTAGGCTTGATTCAGTGATGCTGTGCCTCATGTGCGGCTGCAATTTAGCAATTCAGGATTTTGTATAAAAGCCAACAGTACCAAATCAGAACAGCAGAGATTCTGTACTTGCTTTCCAGTGATTCGAAAGAACATGGGTGAACAAAAAAAGACTTTTGGTTTATTCAGTGAAGTTTTACTTTGCACAACCCCTATAAATATGAAAATGGTTTTATGGAACTGGATTAAAAAGAAAAAATAAATAAATCAGACAACGTGTGTGCACAGGAATGATGAGCTTCACTTTACACACGTTTTGATACTGGGTTTCACTAATAATTTCAAAACATACGGTGCTCTCCTCTTGCTAGATATTTGTGCATCTACTCACTACAGAAAAGCAGACTTACTAGCAGTTGAGCTGGCACAAAGCTTTTTGGGAACACAAGCACAACTCAAGTTTTCCCACCCAAAGGAGAAGCCAGTTCTGTGTTTCTTAGGGCAGGAAGGAGAATGGCTGGGAAATACACTCCAGGGTCAGGCTCATGCTTTTGCTGCAGTAGGGAGACAAAAGACAACCCATGGGGCACAGCTTTTCCTTGCCCTCAGCAGGAACTACCACTACTTCACACAGCCCTTCCCATTGGCACAGCAATAGAAACAGTGGCAACAGCTTCCAGCTACTCACTGCCTGGGTGATGCCACCTGTGCCTGGTGAAGATAAGGCTGGAGGACATCAAGCAAGCCAAGGGAAACGTCAAGGGCATGAGTTTCTGTTGCACCAACTCAGATCCACCAAAACAGCGCTGTGTAACCTAGTTTTTTTTTTTTCCTCCAGAAGTTCCCAGACCTGCCTCATGCCTTTTTGCCAAGCTCAAAGCAATGGAGGCAGAGCAGACTGTTAGTTGCTGAGAAGCTCACAGCAGAATGAGAGGAAAACAGTTTTGCACCACCTCAGTTATATGCTACTTCTCCAGATTTTCTTCATGCAGAATCTCAGAAAACAGGAGAGTTATATTTTGTCACCTGAACTCTTTCACTCTTGCACGTTCAGGCTCACATTAGTGAGAAAAAATTTAACAGTTTATTAACTATCAGCAAGACTCATCAGCTGTTCCTACAGCTGCAGCATCAAGAGAACACTGAATAGACAATCTCCTTTACACTTTCTGATATTTAAAAAGGAAAAATTATAAGAAGTCATTAAAATAAGAGACATTGATTATTTGTCCACGTTTATTGCTAGTTTATGCTAAAATTCCACTTGCTATCTGGAGACCTATGCTGACATTCACAGAACATTTAATCCAGTCAGAATTCCTCTCCAGACTGTGTTCATAAGGTCTTCGAATTGCTGCCTGTTTTGTTTGTGAAGCAGACTTGCTGGGTTCATTCATCTTCCATTATGCCAAATGTTTTGTTTTTCCAAAATGAAACTGGAATGATATAAAAATACAACAGCCTGCATAATCCATCTTGTATTTTTCAGTTGTTTTTCAAAGAGGAAGGGATTTAGAAATGTGGTTTAAAACATTTTGTTTGAACAGGACCATCCACAAATATAATCCTGAGGTACTCTGCAATTCAGTTACCACTGAAATTAAAATCACAGCTTTATATTCAGTATGGGAACATTCATCTTTGTGCATACAGAAAGCCTGCTGATTCCACCGAACACATACATTAAATCATTCAGAGCACCAATCACGCTGCTGTCTACCCATTTGTTACATTCTCGGATGAGCTGCAGTGGAAAGAACTGGAAGGTCACAGCTACTAAGAAAGAAGAATTAGGATTGAGCAGAATAGAAAGAGGACAGGAATCAGGCTGAATTTATGAAATCAGGGCTTTCTTTGCTTGGGGGGGTAACAAAAAAGTTCTTCACTTGGTCACATGCAGTGCTGTTCCTACCTAGAATGGCTCCCTTTGATGGGCAGCTTGCCAACTCATACTCAGTCATATGAGTCAAAGGCTGAAGAACTACAGTCTGGCCTCAGTAGGTAGATAAAAACACATTATGAAAATTGCATTTTGGGCTGAAAATATCCTTCTATTTACAAGAAAAACATTAAGTTTCTTATGAAAGCCAGTCTGTTTCTAACACACAAAGTTAACCAATTTCTAAAGCATTACAGTCAGGCCAAGGCTCCACAAGAGGAGGTAGTAATTTTTAGGAAAGTTCCTGCAGATCATGGCTTTAAGGACAGACGAAGACTAGTAGAACCATACCACTTTACCTTTGTAATTCACTAAGCGCTCTACTTGTAGATGGGCTGGGGTTTAGCCTCAGGAAGTTCTGCTTTAAATTGAGATGAGTGAGGTCTTGGCTATAAAACAGGTTGGCAGGCAGGTGCTCCAGGCTGCAGCATGAAAGATCCACTGAGCTTATGCGTTGTGATGCGACCTGGAAGTCAAGTACAACACCAATATATTAATACTGTAATAAAATAAAGAACATTTCCTTCACCCCTACCAGCACAACATAAATTGTTTTTTAAGCACAGCAGAAGTCAGTGTTGGCATATATAGCTGATCTAACACAGTTTACATAATTGCTGCAAGTTATGCCATGATCTCTTTCTTGGCCTCAGTGCTTAAACCAGGTCCACGGATGGCTAGCAGGGAGAAAAGGGCAAAGATTTGTCAAATTAATATGTGAAACGGATCCATTTTCATTTACGAAGTTATGCGATACTTTACAACCAGAAAAAAAAATAAGATACTTGACGTAAGATTTAGTTTAGTCCTTTGGGTAGAATTGCCTCCTCCAAGTGAGTGGAGGTGAGGGATTAGTCATCACCGTGCCTTGGTTTCGTATGTCCAAGATGGGTATTAAATGACAGAAGGAGAGTTATCCCATTTACACCTTAGTGAAGAGAAAAAATAACCCAGCAGCAAAGCACTGAGCACTCATCTTTTCTCAATGAATTAGAAGACTGTCCAAAAGTGATAAAAAATATGATAAAAACAAAACTGAGATTTGGAGGCTTAACACTGTTTTCTAGAAAGAGGAAGGTAAAACAAACACAGTCTATAGAGGCTAAAAAAAATCATACCACCTAGCACTATATATATAGCTAGCATCATTCCACAGAGACTTACAGGCAACTTCTTCAAGTAATGGCTATTCTGCCCCTTTCCAAATCTCTAGGATACACTTCAGTGAACTACATCCTGCTGTTTTACTTACTTACTAGACTTCACTAAAAATAAATAAATATCACTAGCAAAATCAAAAACGAACCCAAGACTTTAGTGTAGAATGCTCACATTTTCTGTCCAACAATATCAAAAATATTCTTTCATAAAGTAGAGTCACAGAGATGCTACACGGCAAAGCACCACCACACAGTAATGCAAGGCAGTGGGAATGGTGGCAAGGAGAAGGAGTCAAATGCTAGAAGGAGAGGCATTTTTGGAGCAGGCATGGCTTAACCAAAGGAGGAGAAGCAAACAACTTCACCACTGTTTTAGACTTCTGGGTCCACACCAACAGTGCTCAGATGTGTTCCGTCAGCTGCTTACAGCAAAAGAAGCTATCATTTCACTGGCCTTTCATGCTCAGATTCTGGAGGGAAAAACACCACATCTAAGGGATGTCCTGGGATGACTGTGTTCCCTTGGTTTGTCTCAAAACAAGACAGGGGCAAAAAGAGGAAGAGACCCAACAACTCCTAGTCAGTACCCAGTAACATTAGAGCTTCTCAACTCTGAGGAAGGACACACCACTCAATCTTCTGGGCAGAGGTACAGTCCCTGCCACAAAGTACTCTGAAACTAGAGGCATCAGGCTTTGAGGAGGTAAGTGAAGTAGCTTGCCACTGAAAGAAAGGCCACAGAAATTTTTTTTCCTCTCCAATGCAAGCTACACAGGCCTTAGAATAAGTGGTTGCTATTATAAACACTCCGCCATAAGCTTCGAGGGGAACAGGCAGTGCAGTGTTTTTCTCCAATGCAACCGTTAATAATCCAGTCCTCCCACATCCATTAAAAAGCTTGAATTTTTGTTACTCAATTAGTTCAGTCCTTTTGTTACTGTAGCTAGTATTTTTCTTCCCCTTGTAGTATGAGACAAGAATTATTCATAGGCTATACTGAGCAGTCATTTCTGAATGCTGGGTATTCAGTCTGTTTATGCCCAGTACTGATCACACTGCAAACACAAGAGATGAAAAACTGCTGACACCTGTTAAATTAAAAAGGAGGAATGTTTAATTTCAGGTGTAATGCTTGTATACACTGTTGCTCCAACTACTTGTTTGGAATGTGATATGAACAACAATAAGCAACCCAGCAGTGCTTAGCAAGGCACATTATTCTAAAAATATCTCAAGAACCAGAAATGGGAACTCTGAGTGGGAATCATGATAATGCAGCCAAACAAGATCAAATATACAAATTCTACTGTTGCCTCAAAAAAGGATGCCAATCCTTTCTTGAAACTGTCAAACCCTGAGAAATAAATCTAGTTAAAAGTAATTTTGTTTTTACAGGTTATATGTAGCAGTTATTTTTTGACTTTTTTTTTTAAAGGAACGCTTTATTATACAAAGCATTAAGTAGTATTTTCAAGCAACTGACAAATATTGAATGATGCTTCTTCCAGAGAGATAACTATGAAAGTTAAAACCATATTTTAAAAGGCATTCTGGAATGAACTATAATTTTATCAAAGTCTTTTTCTTACCAAACAGTACTCTAAGAATTAACTCATGAATTGTTACAAGGAAGGCTCATATAAATACGCATAGTTATTCTCACAAGCAGGGATAAAGACTTTTCTCTTTTCATTGCTCTTTACTGTTCTATAATAAATTCCTACAGAGCAGAGGAACAAGATGAAAAACAAAGAAGAGTAATGAAGGAGAACATAATCTTAACAATACTTTCTTTCATTCACCAGAACCTTTCACCAGTTGTTTTGAAGTTGAATATTGAAATTCTGAAATTACATTGTTCCAAAATCGAACAATAAAGGAATATTTCAATCTTGCAATTGTCTGCAATTGACTTAAATGCAGCAAGACTGCACATGCTTGTGTTTGCTACTGTTTATTAAAAGCAAAGACTTTTTTGTAAAAGATGATACAGTTCTTTAATAAAGCACTGGGTTTCCCTGACTCACTGTGGAGAATCACTGCAGAGATAAGCTGATAAAGGGTGGGAAAACGCTCAGTAGAATATCCCTCACACTCAAAGAATAAAAAGCATCTGGAGAAAAGGACATTATCTACAGAAAATGTGTTTCCACTGGAAGAAAACAAAACCAAAACATTCTGCTGTAAATAAATACCCCAACAAGTTATCTGGGCCACGTTCAACATATCCATGTTCCTACAAAAACAGTAAAGAGAGTTGGTGTGGTAGCACTGCTAGAGGGAAGGGCTTTCTAGATACACAGGGAACCTGCATTACGGACTTGTTATGGTTTGTTTGACGTTTTCTTGTGGAAAACTCTTAAGTATAGCAGTTTGATATGCTATATGTACATATATAAAAATAAAACCACAAGCAGCACAATTCACAACTCCACAGGCGGAAGCTGCCATTGCCCAGACCAACCCCTCTCGAATGCCTCCTCATCATATCCCAAACTGCACAGAAATCCCTTCACGCTTGTGTCACATGATACCACTGCTGCATTTCCAGCACCAGTAACGCTGAGGAAATGTCTGGGGCAATGACCTTCTTGGAAGATGGTGCCTCACAAGCTCTCAATGACAGGAGCTACTGCAGGAGCTGTAGAGTCAAAGCCTGCCTCCGCAAGACATGCAAAATTTGACAGCCATGCAGCTCAAACACAAAGCAAGATCTCATACTTTTTGAAGTCCGTTTCTCAGTTGGGATATTTAATCATCAAAAAAATATAAACAAACAATATGAAATATGCTTTCTCCATTCCCTGGATATGATTTTTAAACACTTTACAGTCTGTCATTGTGTTGCGATGTCCCCCACTGTAATACCAGAGGGGTAGTAACAGGATAAGGCCACACTGAATCTTGTACATCAAAACACAAAGACCAATGGAAGATTTTATTTTTCCCAGTTCCTGTTGCAACCTCAGTTATGCACCCTAGGCCTACACTGTTGTAAGCTATTTTTTTCAGTCTCCATATGAATATGGCAAACTAAGTGTAGTTTTGAACAAGTGATATACAATGTAGCACATGTACTACAGAAAGCCCTGGGTCTACCCACTGCAAACACCAAAAACCTGTTATTGTGCTTTTAATTTTCCCATAGCAGCAACAAACCAGCAGATTTATTCTCCAAATACCACCACAAATAATGCTGCTGGAGAGTGCTCTCCCTCCCTTGGGCAGTATGCCTTCTGCTCCTCCCCACCTAAGAGCAGCATGCATGCCAAAGAAATAGGCATCTACCTAATATGAAAACTCACTTGTATACAAGCGTTACTGGTGCCACAATATACCTACAAATAAAAACAACTTTTCAAAAAAGCCAGCAGTACCTCTGATGCCTAGAGCCCAGGCAACACCTCAAATAAAGGTTTGCCAAAGTGTTTTGATTTTAATTTTTTCTTTAATTATTATTTTTAAAAAGGAAACTATTTCAAGACTTGTGAAAGTACAGTTATGTGTTCACTGTAAATCTTTAGCAGCTGGCAACAAAAATACAGAAAAATACTTGCATCAACCCATCTTCTCGCTGCTTCTTGCTACACAGGGCTGAAAAACCACTTTGCTTTGTCCATCAGTATAATGACACCTCTGTCACTGAGCTATGCAACAAGACTGATTATCGTGTTTGTTTTAAAGCCTTGGCTATACTACAAAAATGATCTGTTGCTGACAATGGATGTCAGGAATGGGCACAGCTGAACACAGCTGTATGGACAAACACAAGTCTTGTTTATACAAGGACATCTTTTGGTGTGACCTGTGGTGTGAATTTAAACCAATGTAATTATGTTTTTTTCCTGTTTACCCTCATCCCATTCCCTATAGCTCTATTCAGATAAGAAATTACTGCTTAGGCTTCAACAGAAGACAAAATAGCTGAACAGCCCACACTGTACAGGCAGCCAAATTCCCAGTCTGTTTGAACTGAGTTGACAATGTTAAATTATACCTGCTGTAGACATGCAATGCAAAGGCAGTTACATTTTTCTCCTTTAAGTTTTGTTTTTAAACAGTTTGATAATCATCACATCCCACCAATGCGTGCATAAGCCTTAACTAAACAGTGATACATTGTCTTGAAATACCTAAACTAACTTAGAGCAAACAGGTTCTCCTCACCTCAGAGCTAAGCTTGCTTCAAATCCTAATCCTCCTTTCTATTTGAACATCAAAGCCCTGCTCAGCAGAGAGGCCTCCCTCCACTGAGCTGAATTCCACAGCCAGGAAGCACACTGGTGCCCTCGGCCACAGCCAAGAGCTGAGGACTGTTTAGTCTGGTAAACAATCTGATGTCAAAAAACTTAACGAAGGGGAGGGGGCAATAAAACATTTGCTTTTTCTTTAAAGTCATATATTTTTCATTTTTAAATGACAACTGTTAAAACAAGTGCAGCCCCAGGGTAAAAAGGTACTGGCTTTTCTGGCACCTCCTTTTTGTTTTCTTTCAAATGTCAAATTAGATACACGCCAGCTCAAGCTAAGGGCCTTGCACAGAAAATATAAAACCCAGCAAAGACTTGAAAGCCTGTCACTCAGATCCACAAACCCAACAGGCAATGCCATAGGTCAGAGTAGTAATTCCCTACTAAGATGAAGGACAGAAGTGCACGCCAGTGTGGCAGCACTCACAGGGCTCCTCTGCAGGTGAAGCAGCCAAAAGCCTCTGGTACAAATACCTCTCACCAGCAAGACTCAGGGGCACAAAAATTATTTAAACTTGTCCCTTCTCTGCTCTCCTTATCTCTGGACAAGGTTTTATAAGCAAACAGCTCATTTCTACTTTTGGCCCTTGTGCAAACCTCCAACAACTGAAAATAGCATTTGCAAATGTGCGTGGGGAGGGGAAAATGTGAAGGGGATTAACCAGAAATTGGCTCTCTCACCTTTTGTGATAGGAGGTCAGAAAAAATTTCATAGATGTGAAAGCCAGTGTTCCAGGTTTAACATAAAGATCTTGACAGCAAGAATTTGACAAAAAAGGTGATATTCATCATCTGTCATTTGGAAATGCTGGGTGGTATCTGAAGTCATTACCAGGATATGAGTAATTTTGTTCCTCCTGGAGGAAAAGTACTCTTCTTTTAGAGATCATGTACTGGTATTGATATTACCCAGGGAATGATATCAACACTGTTCCTTGGTGGTAGTCACAATGGGATGTTCACACTAAGATCCCTGCAAGGACAAGGCTTAAGATGCAACTTAAGAGTTAAGTGACAGTAGTTACCTGTAGCGTTAAGCTACTTATAATTCAGGCAGGTGAGTCTCCATTTGGTGGAGCAAGGATCATTAACATCCTTAAAACAGCTTGACTGAAAATAATTCATTTGTAAATACTGCCAAAGAGGTGGCAGTCTCATAAAAATTAAGAAATACCCCTTTTTTCTTCTTACTATTCCTGTTAGATTTATTTTTTTACGAAGACAAGCTGCTGTGCTGCCAAGCAAGCAGACTTTGCAATGAGCAGCCCTCCAGCAAGGGCTTTCTTTCAGCATTTTTTTCATTTCAGCATGGGAAAATCATGCAGCAGATCCTCATGGAAGCAATGCTAAGGCACATACAAGACACTAAGTGCAAATCATGCCTGGCCAATTGGTGGCCCTTTCATCATAGAGTGACTGCAGTGGTCAGCAACGGAAGACCAACCAATGTCATCCACCTGGACTTCTCTAAGGCCTTCAACACAGTCCCACACAACATCCTTATCTCCAAACCATAAAGACATGGATTTGAATGGTGGACTGTTCAGAGGATAAGGAATTAGCTGGATGGATGCAGCCAAAGTTGTGATCAACAGCTCTATGCCAGGTGGAGGCTGGTGGAGGGTAGTGTCCCTCAGGACCACAGGTCTTGTGACTGGTGCTCTTTAATATCTTTATCAATGACATAGTGAGATCAAGTGCACCCTCAGCAAGCTTAGAGATGACACAACAGAAGGAAGAGATGCCATCCAGAGGGACCTGGACAAACTTGAAAAGTGGACCCACAAGAGCCTCATGAAGTTTAAGAAGTCCAAGTCCCAGGAGCTGTACCTGGGCCAGGGGGGCAACCCCAGACCTAAGTACAGACTGGTAAGAGTCATCACTGTGAGCAGTCCTGTGGAGGGGGATTTGGGGGTTCTGGTGGATGAAAAGCCAGACATGAGCCAACAACGTGCACTCACAGCCAAGAAGGCCAACTACAGCCTGGGCTGCATGAAAAGAGATGTGGCCAGGAGAGCAAGGGAGACGATTCTCCCCTTCTACTTCGCCCTTGTGAGACCCCACCTGGAGTGCTGCATCCAGGTCTAGGGTCTCCAACACAATAAAGATGTGAACTTTTTAGAGCATGTCCAGAGGAAGGCCACAAAGACAATCCAAGGTTGCTCAGATAAGTTGTGGATGCCCCATCCCTGGAAGTGTTCAAAGTCAGACTGGATGGGGCTTTGAGCAACCTGGTCTACTGGAAGGTGTCTCTGCCCACGGTGGGGATTTTGGAACTAAATAATCTTTAAGGTCTCTTCCAACTCAAACCATTCTATGATATACTGTAAATTTCAGACTCTTGCCAGAAGACTTACACTGGATGTTCGCTTGTCTGAGTCTCCCCAGTCCCACGTGGAAAGGGTGGTAGGGTTGTTTTGTTTGTGTTAAGTAAGAGATTATGCTAGGTCGTCAGTTTCTGATCTAGGTTCTTTGACACAGCTGTATCATATGGATTAATTCTACAATGAGATGAACTCTTTTCATGCCATTATTCCACTGTAACGCAGAAAGGCCTTCTGGCCCAAGTGTTTTGTAATACAAATAATCATGAATATAGCTCTACTGGCCTGCAGCCTAAAACTGGTCTCCAGCAGTCATTCCCTCTTCTCCTTGGAGACTTTAATCCTTCTCTACTGACTACACAAGAGGCCTAAGGAGAGTAAATGTCCCTAAAGTTAGGTCTTGCTAGTAATTCTTCTCCTTTCTTCCTTGCTGCTAGACTTTGCTTGGAAAGGCTTTCAGTGTCACAGCAACTCAGTTTCAAGACCAGCTCCATTATCACCTTACCCATACCAAAATACTGTGCAATATGTCAGTCCCTGCAATCCCCTCCCCATCCTTATGGGACGTGCTCACTGCAGACACTTGGTTCCCCACAGCTTCATTAAGAGCAACATTACATTCATTCCCCTACTTGCTTCTACTCCTCCACCTCCAGAGATTATTGAACACACTTTGGGATCCTTCTGGATTGAACACACCTTAAAAGGTAACATATGCAACACCTCACTGAGCTTCTAGGTGATGCTTTCCCGTATTTATGAAAAAGCTGCACAAATTCAGCTTCAATAATACCAGAACCTGATTTAGAGGCTTCAAAAGATGGTACTTGAATGATATTCCAGATGTGTGGGCAATACCTAGTTTTCTGTTCTAACTCTTGGCTGCAATACTTCAACTACTATTAACTGAAGGCAGCAAGCCCAAAACAAGAACCACAGACTCTCTAAATTCCAGCAAAAGAAAAAAAAAAAAAACAACAGTGAAACTATAATTTCTCTAAAACAGAAATGAAGAGCTTGAAGTCATTACACTTTAAAATCAGCTAAACTATTTTGACATGCAAAACTAATCAGCTGACACAAAATACCAAGCTTCCCTCCTGAACTATTAACAGAGACTGACTACACTGAAACATACCCAGAAGTTCATTGCCAAAATGTCAACCTCTAATAACAAAAGGCACAAAAGAATGGGCTCTGCAGGGAAAGAGGAGGAGGAACACTTTCAAGTGTTATCATCAAAAGAGAAACAAAACTGGCTTCAAGTTTGTTTTGCCCAATCTCCTGCTCTCACACTTGAGATAGTAAGAAGCCTCCAACAGCAAGAATGACCAGATATGACTTCAGAGCAAAGGTCCCAAATACTGAAGATTTTGCACACACAGAGAAAAGGAAGTCAAGTTCCGCATGGAAACCAGAGGTTTGTTTATGTTTGAGTATTTGTAGTCACCACCAAAAGGAAGCTGTGGGTTTATTTTTAAGGATCTATTTTTAGAGAAAGCATTATCTCAATATTGTCATTTTATGGTATTAGGGGGAAAAACGGTTTCCTTGTACTAAAATTAGAGTCATCATGTTTCCTGTAAGTAAGGATCAGCTCAAAAAAAGATCCACTGAAAAAGGAGAATACCTTTCTGGGTTCTCTTTTCTTCACTAGATGTTGAATCAACTTTTCCAATAGGCTAATGGTGCTGCTTAGTCTCAAGTGTGAGGAAATCCAAATAGTTACTCCCAAAGAAAACAAACTTTGGTAAGGCTATTGTCAAAAGATGCCCACTGATGTTGGCAGTACACTAAACTCATTTTTAGGCCGTATTACAATAAAGACTCATTGTCCAGCCTCCAAGCACAACTGGCATAAGAAACAAACCAACTGCTTCATGGTCATCTTCTCAGTGACCAGCACATTCCTGACCTCCAACCTGTCCCCAACACACACAAAAACAGGCAGCCCAGAATCACAATGGTACATTCAAACATACGGACTAAGACTATAAAGCTAAAAGGAAATGTCAGAAACTCCTAACTGCAATACAAATAGTCTGTTCGTTGCACAGTCGTTCCCTGTAGAATGACCATAGGTGATAACCAACAGCCAAAGGTAAAAGCAAAAATACTAACCTAGAAATTCAGTGAAGTTCTCCACAGTATTTCTCCAGAAGAAGGTTACCCATTGCTTAGGGGGCTAAACAGACACTTGGAGAGGAGACAGTGCATTCAGTGACATAAATGTATGAATTGGCAGCACTGTAACAAGTAACATACCAATAACTTAAAATAAACTACTTTATCCTTGCATATGATTTTTCCCTACACTCACCATTGCTGCTGCTCTGTGATCAAAGCTCTGCAAAAAGGTATTCTAAGCCTGTTTTGACAAGTAAGCATTAGAAAAGTCTGTCCCTAATGCCTCCAGAAACAACTGAAGCTTGGTAATAAAAATCACTGCAATGATGAACTCTGTGAAGACAGCTCATTATAGTACCCAGAAATACATATGAAATAGGTCAATCACCTAGAGGGCAATCCAAGGCAAATACAATGTAGGGCTAACTTAACCATGAGACTAGTGGCTTCAAGCCTGTACAGACCAGAGGCTGCACTTTGTATTAAAAAGCTCTGCAAAGTCTGTGTTCCACAATGAAGCTGGCATGGAAGTTTCTCATACAACTTTTCCTGGTTGACCATGGCTGACATGAGAAAGCCAAACGTTAACATCTGATAGTATCTGAAAAAAAGATGAAGCTGTATGCACAAGTGGATATGCCTTATTACCCATCCCTTTAATTAATGAGCAGAATCTTATACACTGAAGGAAAAAGCAGTCCCACAGCTAATGATCTTTCCCTGTCTCAAAGGTGGATGAAGCACAGCTGAAAAGCAGGCACATCTTTAGCAGTAATGCTCAATTGTTGCTCACCACATTTCCTCAGCACAGTTCCTGTAAGACACATATATTCTGGAAATATATTTGTAGAACTGCAGTCAAGGTCAGAAATTAATTTTCAAATTCTGTAGAATTTGTATCTATAAATGTGGTCTGTAGCACCAAGCATGTGGTCAGAACTCAAACCTTTTCTCCTCATCAGAAATAAAAATCCTATTAGTAGAATTATAGGTAAGTTTTGTCCTCTTTACAGGGTTCATACTCCCCTTTTACAACAGTCTCCGTGCACAACTGTCAAACTTGTACTGAAAAAATAATGAGACTGAGGCAGATGGTCAGAACTAGATAACTTTGGAGAAAAAAAGCAAAACCAATAATTTTGTACTGCTGCTTCAGGTAGGTCTCTACACAAGTTGAGGAAAGATGAAGACTATAGCTGTAGAGGCTCCTGCATTACTTACTTGTATAGTATAAGCTAAATTCTAATCTGTCCTTATTTTCTGCTAGTTTCACAGTGCAAATAAATGTATGAAGAGAGCATTCTGCACTGACATGAAAGGAATAAGGCCAATATGGCAGCACACCCTTCTCAGTTGAATTTGCTATTCTTGCTATTTTTACCATGTTTTAAACATAATGTACACTGACATCATAATTTAGTCTCCCCTTTTTCACAGCAGGCTACGGTTGTTTGGAACACCATGCACTTCCACTGCAAACTTTAACACAAAGGTGACTGAAACAGGGAAAGGAAAATACAAAAGCACACAGGAGAAAATTCTTAAATTTCATAGGTTTTAAATCCTATTTTTGGACATTTCTTGTATTTTCAACAGCAGGGCTCTTTTGTGTGTAGGCACCTAAGCCCCCCACAACAACTTATTTCCTGCCACAGCTGTCCAACTGCGGTAGATGGTGTGCAGACATAGAAGGCTGTGTGCCTGTACATCTCTCCCTACCTACACAGACATGCACTATTTACAACCCTTGTCTCTCATCACCTCTCTTCCTCTACCTGCCCCATTGAACCGAGCACTAAGGCAGGAAATAATTGTCGCATGAAGTTGTTGACACACTTCCTGCTCTCCTGCAGCTGAGAGGGGAGAAGTTCTGTGGGGTCAGATAACCCATCCTGGCATGCCCAGTGGGGCACACTATTTCCAAAAAGATAAAATTCTGTAATGCATCCTGGCATAAGCTCTGCAATACTGAATTTCTGAGGCAGACACTGACATCCCATTTTAACTGCATGCCTTGGAACATAGAGGACTGCTAATCCTGTTACACTCCAGCCAAACCATCCATGTCGTGAGCTGTGTCATAGGCAACGCTCACAAACAGAAATTTCACATAGTGAAAAATGATTAGGTTTAGCTGTTAGAAGCACCAAACAGCAGGCCACATCCCAAATAAAAGCCTCACAACAGCAAGTTCCACCACTCCGTAACGCCTTACGCATGACATCTCTCTCTCTTCTACATTAATGATGTAGCTTTTTAGGTTTTGGAAGTGGCAAATGAGGAACACCCTCATCACATCCTCCTCACTGTTAAATACATGTTCTTTGCCCCATCCTTCTGCATTTGACATTCATGTAGCAAACAGTGGCAGATTTGCTGTGCAAGTAATTGTGCCAGTTCCAGAACCATCATGACAACTTTATGCAGACAAAATTCTTTAAAGCTGTGAAGATGTTCCTTTCTTTCCCCTCTGCTCCCCCTCCCAGTTGCATAAGCTTATTTTTCAACATTTGGCAAGAGAAGGAATGCATTAGATCACAAAGAACCAAATCCGTTGCTGTTGTTTTCCTTTTCAGCTTCCTTAATTAGGCCTCCAGTTTTTGGAAAGTAAAAGGAAAGAAATGCACTGTGGTATAGAACTATCAATATTAACGAACAAGACATCTCCAGCTTTTAAAAATATTCTGTTTGAGGCTAAATCAGCATATCTAAAAGTGACCTATTTGGAATAAGTATGTCACCAAGTTTGATATTTAGGTCAGAATTTGTGCAGTAATTCCAGTCTGTCCTGAAAACAGGAGTTCTGTTCACCTCAGGACACATACATATAGGAAAACCAATCCTAACACCTATTCACCTTCCAAAAATTTACTGAGGGAGAGCACAAGAGCTGTCTTGGCTATGATAGATTCCACTGTTAGAATGAATCTGATTATACAGGAGCAATGCTTATTTTTAATTAAATTAAATCCAAGTCTCTGCAAACATGAATTCAAGTCTTTTCTAGCGTACACATATTTATTGCAGGAGTGATGCATTAGGATTTGTCTCATTCTGAAATACCACTAAGAAGTCAACACTGCCAATATTCTGTGGGGAGAAAGACTGCAGAGCAAGCATTCTTTGCAAGTCTCCTTTCAAGACTGAGCTTGTTATTTAAAAGTTAAAATAATATCATCTTCTAGCTCTTCTGAAGTATTCAGAAGACAGACATGAAAATTTTTTTCATAGTTAAAAACTGAATTGGGCAATTTTAATGAAATATTTTACCAGGGATTTCCTTCTGCATTAAAATTTATAATTAAAGCTTTCATTACACTAAATAAGAATCAGCAGCCTCAGTTTTCAGCAGCACACATCAGGAGCATAAAGGACTGCAGAAGAACTACCACCAAATGTAAGTTAACACAAATGTCACTTTCAAAACAAATGCCATTAAACATCTATATTTAAAATACAGTCTTATATGTTATTCATAACGACTCACAAAAGTGCAAGTACTATATACAACACCAGTATTAGGGAAGAATCTGTAAGCACCATGTGACCTAGCCCACAGCAAGCAACTAGAAGCTAAATTCCAGGGCCATCATATCTCCCTTCCTAAAGTTGCTTGTTTTTAGAAATAAAGTGATTTACACAGTATTTTCTTCATTAGCAGGAATTGGTTTCAGCAGCTTTGAACTTGAGTAATTTCCAAACACCTGAGGCAGAATACCTCATATAAATGTCGGGGATTTTTCCCAGCATAAGAATGTTATTTTGCCTGAACTACAGAGCTGAAGATTCAACTTTTCTCATTTCTTTATACATGTAAATCAGGTGTGTTGCACCTTACAGTTAAGCACTTTGACACAAACAGCATCAGCTGGAGGAAGTCTGAGATACTTTTGCAGCATTGCTGGTTTCTGTGTTTCTGTTCTTCAGAAACAGTGTTTCTGTGCAGCACTTCCCACACGGCTGCCTTGCATACAATCATGCTTGTCTCTGGTTTTCAGTCTAAGGATAGGAACCCCAAACATCAAAAAAACAGCTTGAAGTGGCAAAGTACTGTTTGAAAATCCATGAATGCAGAATGCCAAGTTTCAGGTTTGGGGCCTGGGGAGTTGGGGAAAATGCCTCATTTTTCCTCAAAGCATGCTTTACCAACTAAAAGAATAGCATAGAGAGTTTCTTCACTTCTGACAGTCTGAAAAGTCACTTGAAACTATGTATTTTCTTTCTACACTTACATAAAAATGGGAGGTTATCGTGAGTGCATGGGGATATGTTCTCATGCTGGCTATCATCCCAATGCTGTTAGTCATTTGGGTGAACCAGAGAGAAAGAGAGAAGCACAGCATGGCACAGAACAAGTTTATGCTGCCAGTAATTCAGAGGGGCTTTCTGGCCATTTATCTCTAGCTCTGAAGTTCATTGTTTTCCACTGTTTTCCTCACTCATTAGATGTGCCTTTCATTTATCTGATGTCAAACCCTCTGGAGATGAAAGGACGCTACTGTCCTAGAGACAGCCCCAAAGCGGCAAGAACTCAAAAACCTGACAGACCGTGCCTCACCATCTCATAAAACATGCCTTGGGGACTTCTACCTTGAGGCTTAACAGACCTAAGCAGATATGCCAGAACACCTTCTTTAAAAAAGAATTTTAAAACTTACTAGAAAAAAAACTTAAAATACATTTTAAATTATGCATGTGCTAGGAGGTGCGTTAGTTACTGTTTGAAGAAAGTTTGACATAAAATCAAACCTCTTAAAAAAAGCCCTCAACCTAGGGCAAACATTGGCAATTGGCTGGGTGATACATTATTGCAATCTAAAGACAAAACAGATCAAGTGCTACATGAGTGTCTCTAATAGTACTACATAAAACTTTGCTTTAACATAGTAAAGAGCATGGACAGCCCTATCAAATACAAAACTAATGAACAGTTTAGGCACAACTACAAAACCAAAAAGACCATGCTGGCAGCACAGCCAAAGAATGTGCGTGGTAAAAAAGTATGAAAAATACAATGGTTCAAGATATAAAAGGTTTTAACAAAAAAGTGGAAGGGATTAAAAGATTAAATGGACAACTGCAAAAACACCTTTTAACAACACAAAGTAGAACTGAAGAGTCAAACGAAATAATGCAGGCCCTAAATTCCTTCTAAGCCCAGTATAAAATTTGCTTTAAAAAGGTTTTAGTAGTTAGTAACCTTTTTTTCACTGACAGAAAATGATATGCTTATTACAAAAAAACCCCAAATCAAACAGTTACAAAAGTAAAGAAAGATTCAGCAACATTTCAAGGCAGGAAAAAAAAATCCTTTATTCTAGAAATTTAATATTTAGGTTCTGTGTAAGGAATGAATTTTAAAAAACCTGACATTATTTAAGGTTCTAATAACACTGAAATGAAGCTTTTTAAACTGAAATGTTGACAGGTATATTTGTCATCCTTGTTGTTGTAATGATCTCACTAGATCCATCCAGCTGATAAGAAAAGAAAATGGAGAAAGTTCAGCACAGCACTTTGCTTACACAACCTTGGTAAAAAGAAGTCTTGGTGTAAATGCAGAAAAATTCACCTCCCTACTGCCTGTTACCAAGAGCTCTCAAACTGAGTATTTCCACACAACACTAACAGCAGCAACAGCAGTTCTTAGCAAACAACCCAGAAGAGGGACATTATCAACGCGTGGAGAAGACTGAACTGGGAGAAACTCTCCAAACATCCCATTCACACTGGAGTTCGCACCATTCTCACCTTTGATGCTTGTCGCAGCCATCGCAGATATTCGGTGAAGTTATCGAAACAAATGTAGTAGGTCTGGCTTTGAGGTCCAGAGGAGCTAAATGCTAAACAGTGCTGGTGCTTTTTCACTTCTTCCACCTACAGCAGAGACACAAAACTGTGAGTCAACAAGAATCGAAACCCTCTTTGCAGAACTCCCCAAGGCAAAGTTAAAGTGTGCCCAAGAGGAGATCATCAAGTAGAGCTGGACTAACCATCTCAAACACCCAAGCTGGATCTTGGCTGTCAAATATTCATGAAATCTACACAAGCAGGAATGAGAACAGAAGGACGACAGAACTAACAGAGAAAACCACCAAGAACATCAACATTTTAATAGAAACTGAACACCATAAAAGGTTCGCCAGTGAATCGCATTTAAGGCTGTTTTTATGCAACCTAAAAAAATACAATTTATACTCCTTGGTTATTAAAAACAGGCTTAACAAAATGCTTCTCTTGCAGCCCAATTAAATTCTTTGGCATTTCTCAACTTGCTAAAAAACACCCAGAATACAGCATTCTGCTACCATACACGAGAAGTCCCACACAACTTATGGTCTCGATGTCTCAGTAGAGCATTCTGGAAAGCCTTTGCAAACCAGGAAGTGCAGAGTATTTATGGGGTTGAGGAAGAATATTTTTTTGAGCAATAATTTAAAAAACACTTAGTTCTGTGCCAAGCACCCTCCTCCCAAGCTTTGTCAGCAGAAGCCCTCAGTACATTTTTCTGAGCTTAGTTATCCTTTTCCTTTAAAATTTGTTGTCAACTTTCTGCTTAACACAGTCTGCATGTTTTACATCACAAGGCATTTCTGTGCACAAGCTACTTAGAAAATCCATGTTAAGCAATTAAAAAGGGTACATAATGATTTCCCATTTTAAATTAAAAGAAATACATGAGATGAAAAGAATATTCATCTCAAAGAGAAGGCTGATGGAACCTTAATCCTGTCCTTTCCAGCAACCTACAGCCAGGAATACAATTCACTGTCAAGAGTTCACACCCTGTTGCCAAAAGAGGACAATGTCTCTACTTCAGTATCTCCCGGGAAGAGTTGGAGGATCATGTGAAGAATCAAAAAAGAGGCAGGAAAAACAGCTCGTAGAAGGCAGCGCTCCTTTTCACGCTGCTAGTATAGAATATTAATGAATCAACTCCAGTCTGAATAAATGATATTGTGAAGCTTGTTTCTCTCCAAACAACTCTTCAGAATTCAACTTACCAGTATGTAAGGTAAAGGAGGATTACTTAAGGTGTAAATTCATCCTCAAGCTGATGATTCTCTTTCCATTACCTCAGCTAAACAAACCAATAATAGTGTTCTGAAACACTATTTAGGCTGAAACAGTAATGTTGTAATCTTACTGTCTTCACTCAGTTTCACAGAAGGGTTAAGGTTGGAAGGGACCTCTAGAGGTCATCTGGTTCAACCCACTGCTCAAGCAGGTCCCCCTTCAGTTGCCCAGGACCAGGTCCAGATGGTTTTTAAACATCTCCAGGGGTGATGGATATGCCATCACCCATCTGGGTAACCTATGCCAGTGCTCAGTCACCATTAGAGTGGGAAAAAATAAATTTCCTCATGTTCAGTCTGGAACTCCTGGGTTTCAGATTTAATCTATCAGAAAAAAGTTCCGTTTCAGCTTTTCACATGGAAAAATGCTTGTTGCTGTTAGCTTCCAACAGACCACTACTCATACAATGCTGAACACTCAAAACTTCCCTCAATGTTCAAAATAAGCCCATACCCTTATTTGTTAATTTTCAGAACTTAAGAGTAACCTGGCATGGATAAAACCTGCATGAGGAGGCACGGCACAGATCATACACAACAGACCTGCATGTATTCTTTGGCTGTATGCTATTGCATATATAAACCACTTAACACCGCACACAAGAAAAAGACACTGATTGTGCATCCATTGCTTTTCCTTGTAGTTTCAATTCAAACATTCTAAATTGTTTACTATGACTAACCATAATCAAAAGTCATTTATATACTTTGAAAATTCCATTTATAGAAACCAGCTTTGAGGGTCACAATCATCCTAATTGAATGCAATCTTCTCTTCATAAAGAGACAGGGGTTAACCAAGCAAATAAATAAAATAAAATATCTTACTTTTCCACCAATTAAAGGGAGGACATGCATCTTTCCAGTCTGGCTTTCTTTTACTGATGAGACAATTAGGCATGTTCCACAAAGGATAGCTTGGCGTCTTGTCCATCTGTTGACTGGCAAATGTATTTTCCCTTTTCGAACATTGTACATTCCTGAGAGCTGAATCCGTTCGGAGCTGCCAGTGCTGTGGGGCTTTCCTGAAATAGAAACAAAAGCATCCAATTAATCACAGAAAATCTTTGCCTCTTTCACTCAAGTCATCCTGAGACTTGATCAGCAAATTTTCAAGCTACAAACTGCAGCATGACAAATGAAATGCAGCTTCAAAACCATGCAAGCAGGTAATTTAGTGTTAGCTTCAGTACAGTCTTCTTCCATAGGTAGAGGGATATGACAGGTTGGTATCATGAGGAGCAGGTCACATTAAATAATCTGCAGTAATCACAGAAGCACCAATTACTGGTATCAGCCTTCTCTACGGAACTTGGAAATCAAATGTTCATCCGCAACAACAAGTAATTGGTTACTGTTGAGTTCACATGGCCTGCGTGGTAACTGCAGAAGGGGGTGATGTACTGCTTGCTGACCTGTATCTTTGCATTTCCATGTCTCTTCGGACTATCCTTCAGGTCACGGTTTGAATAGCTTCACAAGCTTCCCAAAGAATACACTTCCTAGGTTCCGCAGCCCACACTGCTCAGTCCAAACCCCACAGCAGAGGTAGCCCACTCAGCCGTTATGTTAGCAGGTGCAACCTAGATGAAACCCCTCAAAAACCCTGCTTTAGTCTGAGTAGAGATTCAGAAAGAGTGAAGTTCTTTTGTCTGTATTACAATGAATTCACTATTTATAGTAATTTAGATTATTATCGTAACTACCAATTAGACCAAATCTGTTAAATTACTTTAAATGTCTCAGATTCTACTAATCTAATCTTATTAATAAAGATTCTACTCTACAGAAAACATCATGAGCAATGGCAACACAAAGCCAAGCATCTCTCGTCTCTGCTCTTTCAGGATATAAACAGGAGGCACAATTTACTCATTCTAATCTGATTTATCTACACCAAGTTACCCTATCAAACCCTAAACAGTCCAGCCCAGAACTGAGTCATCCAAATATATCTAAGTCTTTTGCAAACAGAGGCAAGAGCTAATCATGTTCAGGTTAAACCAGTTCAAATTTGTGTAAGAACACCGGTGTTGGTGAACTTTGGGAGGAAGCTCCCCTGGATAAACAAACCAAAGGGTATGTTAATTCCAAGTAGCTTCCCCATCATGATAAAAGATAAATCTAATTTTCCCGCACTAGTGTCTACGAAAATCCTTAAATACAAGGAATTAATAACTATTTAGGACTCCAGAAAAGCAGAGAGTTGATTCTAACACCAGTATTTCAGAGCCATGCCCACAGAACTCCAGCAGTGACAAGTGCTGCACACTATCATTTCAACTTGCTATTATTCCTGCTTGCATGACAGCTCATTTGTCTCAATGAGTCTGCTCTTGCCTTCAAATTATCTATGGAATGACAGAAGACACCTACAACATGCCCTACCCACTGCCAGTCTCTCACCCCTGCCTAGCCCGCAACAGTTCTTGTCCTTATCTTTAAAAGCAGCCTTTTTGAATCTTCCTGCCAATTTAACGAGCCAACACTTGGCAGTTACCCTCAAGCCTTGCTCTGTTCTAATAAACACTAGCATTTAGGCTACCAATATCTGCCAGTGTGGATCTGCAGGAGCATCACTGCTGCTTGAAGATGAAACACTGAAACTTTAATGCCCACAAGGTATCAGCATCAAATTCAAAAATACATGCTCCAAGAAAGCAGTAGTTACACTGCCAAGCAAATTCATATCCAACCACAGAAGTTGTGGACACCCATTCCATGCAAAGCCACAAGACAACTGATACAGAACACAAGTGAGTAAATCAGAGCAACTCAGCCTTAAAAAACACCAAAGCTGAATTGAACATGACATTTGGACTATGAAACATTTGGTTCTTAAAATAACTTAGAATTTACCTAGCTTGTGCAGAATGATGGGCTTCATGCCACAGAGCACTGATTAAAGAATTAACCACACATACAAACAACCAAATCTCTGTAATGGAGTAAAAAGTGCCTGGTAAATACTAATAGCACAGCTGCATAAGGAATAGCTGTCAGGGACATGTGCAGTTTCACTTCAAAAATTATGTTTTATGATCATCCTCCCAGGTCTTTTTCCTGACTGTGTGCTCTCTAACTTCACAGGAAAAGCAGAACCCACTGCTGACAGAAACCCCTTAAGAGTGCAAGGCATAACCTCAATCTCTTGGGAAGACAAGCTCATTTAGCAATTCAACATAATCAAATGCAACTTTCAGGAACATTCAGAAACAAAGGGCATAATTTGCACTTAGTATGGGCAGACCTGTGTCCTGGAAAACACCAGAGCGAAGAAAGTTTTCAGCAACATGGTGGATAGCAAAGAGTACGAGCTCTGGCTACAGTGCTGCAGCCAAGAGGCTTGGTAGGAAACACAACAGCATTCTGAAACAATCAAGTAGTAGCATTATCCTGTCTAGTCCAGTGGTAAAAAGCTACCACACTGGGTACTCACACTTCACAAAGGGTACTGAAAAGTTAAGTCTTCAGAAAAACTTACAGCAGAAAATAAATTCAGACGCCTGAGAAATCTGCTTTCTAGGCCCAGACTGTCTTGGACTAGATACATGATGTTACGCACAGCTGGACCTGTGAAACTACCCAGAAGTCTCTAAAACATAGTTCTTAAAATTTCATGTAAATCCACAGGGTTTGTAAGTCACAAGATACAGTAACAATTAGTATCATTAGTAAAGGTTTACTAGAAAAGCTGGAAGAGAGCTATCACTAGAAGTATTCCTGCTAGATATTAACTGTATTTTCTCTCAAACTTCATATTTGACTGAAAAATTACTGAAATAAGAACCTTCAGTTACTCCTACAAACACAAAAAAAAATTAAATAACCTCTTTAATATCAAAGGAACCCTTCAAAGGATTTAAGGTGCTTTTTCCCAGCAAGTACTATCCTTTGCTAAGTGAAAGCCAGAAGGTTCTTGGTGAGAACATACAGAAATAAACACTGGACCTATTTCATTAAAGCAAATGGTTTCTCTCTTCCTATTCTTGCCTACTTCACTACATAACCAACCATCTGGTTGGACCAGATGATCTTTCAAGGTTCCTTCCAACCTGGGCTGTTCCATGATTCTGTAACTTGAAAAGCTCATGTTTAATATTGGATCACATGTTGTTGCCTGAGATGCAATCTGCTCACATATTCAGTTTTCTTCCTGCTTAAGGATTGTAATCATTGATTACATTGATTTGATAGAATAACACTGCGATACTATTACCATGCAAGTAGGGGGAAAAAAAAGAGTCAAAAGCCACCGGCTTATTTTGATTTTATGTGGAGGTTAACCAAGGACATATCAACTAGTTGTGGAACTAAATTCCTAGATTCCTAAATCTGCCCAAGTATTTTTTGCAGGTAACTGAGCAAAAGCTGTTTGAAAAGTAGCAGCCTGGCCTATTGAAAAATAAACTTGGACAGACTGCAGCTTTAAGGAGCTCAGGTATTAGCTGCCAAGAGAGCATAAAAGCAGGAAAAGTTTAAATGACTTTAAAGTTTAAATGAGTGACTTTAAAAAAGTTTAAGTGAGCTCTGCCACAGCAGAAGTGGGATGGGGTTTGGAAAGAGTGTGAAGTGATCGAAGGCTGGCTGTTCCTCACTTCAGGGAGGAAAGCAGCAGGTGGCAGAGTCTCCTGCAAGAGGGCTCATCCCTGACAGGCTGGGGAGTGGAGGACGAGGGAAAGGCTCAGAACTGCACCAGCCTTTTGTATCACCTGGAAAATAATCAAATCAGAAGGCCAATGACCTTTTTCTTCCAAGTGTACAGAAAGATGGGGAGCAATGTGGACTACATCAGAATGCCTTTAGGCTATGAATCAAACACCACAAATTATGGCATAACTCCATCATCACCACCAAAAATCTGTTGGTTTTGAGGTACCCTGCCAGTGCTAGTGGAAGCACTGTCTTCAGTAAAAGCATCAGCAGTTCTGAAATTATGTTCCTCAATCTGCCTCAAAGACCTCCCATTCAAGATTTAGAAGGCTGCACGAGACTCACATACAGATTTTTCTTCAGTTTTAACTAACCCTGAAGGGAGCAAATGAGTTTTCACAGGGGCCTGTGATAATATACCAAAGCCAACAGTCATGCAGATAAAATGGTAATGATGATCCTTTGTGACTTGGAACATAAATGTGAATCCTGCCAAAAACTTTAAAAATAATTATCGTTGCACTGATCAGAGTGAAGGCAAATACGCCAGAACATCCAGAAGAGTCACATACCAGAAAATATTTTTCAAATACTAAGCCCAACCAAAGCAGTTTGAGTATTTTAGCAAGGAACCATAAAAAGATTATTTTTCATTCCTGTCAGGTCTCCAAGACTACAGTAACTCCTAAGCACCCCCACAACAGGACTTTTGTTCTGTGCAAGGCATTAGAAGAGATGCCTCAAGGAATTACGAGCAGACCACTCATTTGGCTATCTTGATATTCATGGCTGAATTCCTCTCAGTTTTAACTTGTCCCAAGTCCTGGAGGGAAACTAGCGGTATTCACAACAAGGACAAAGAAAAGCAAGGAATTTGATTGAAACAGCAGGACTGTCATTGGAACCACAAAACCTACCCTGCTTCATAGGAAGCAGGATGGGACAGGAATGATCTTTCTACAGTGTTAAAGAACTAAGATCTCACCACGAGCAGCCTGAGGAAGCTCCAGGTACACAACATACTGACATCCTGCCTGGTGCAGAGACTTCAAACTTTATTAAATAAATACCCACAGCCACTTGCTTTGGATTCTGGAGTAAAGCTTTTTATCCCAGAGATGGTAGGCATATGGAATACATTACCATCAGAAGTTATAAAATACCAGCTCATTATGGGACATAAAAGTACTTGGGGAGGAAAAAAACCCTCTCTTCAGCTATACGGCTGATTAAGCTGCAAGTACTTAGTATTCCCCCCTGTTCAAAAAGCACAGCCAATAAAGTCTGCCTCTAAAGAGCAACTTAAGACATTACCAAAATAAGAGCAGGGAGAAGTGTTGACATAAGAAACACGTTCACTTCTGTGCAGCAGGTCTTATTTTTATTACTAATATTGGTTTGATGGAACGAAAACTAAAAATTCCTCACGACCTGCATGGTGCAGGCAGCCCAGCCAGCTGGAGAGACTGCCCTCCCTGAGCCATCTTGGGTATTCACCAGTGGTAAGAGAGGCTTAAGTTATTATTTAGTAGCAATAGTGTCGAAGTTTGAGACTTTTCAGAAGTGACTGCATTAACTCTGAGTGCCTAATTTAGGGATGTACTTTTCCTGCTACAGCTGGGCAGCTACAGAGGTCGTCATCCTCATCTGCACACTGTTGGGCCCCTGGCCCGAGGCCAGCATTGCATCAGCCCTACCACATCAGCTGTTCCTCACAAGCTGTCCCCGAGCCCTTTCAGACAAAACAGGCTGCTTTAATTTCTTGCTTCTCTTTTTGACTCAGAGGCCTTAGGGACAGCTCATGGTGAGTAGTTCAGCATGGAGAGCAGAGGAATGGCACGTAGGGGCCAGAGCTGTAACACAGTGGCTGCTGCTGGAGAGGATATGTAATCAAACCCACCCACGGCTTTCAGCAAGTCATTTCAGAAACAAGATATTTCACATGCTAATATTCTGTGAATATCAATTCTTGTACGCATTGGAGAAAAAGAACACCCAAAAGCCACCATTCAGTTTTGAAGATTTTGGTCTGAATCCACTTGGGAAAGCTAGGGTATTTCCTAGCCAGTCAGGGGGAGCCAGCAGGGTGGGTGGCAGCCTCTGAGTTCACACCTGGAGCACCATCCCCAACCACCCCACTGAACTGAAATCAGGAACACCTCATCCCACCTTGCCAGCAAACCTGCAAATCAAAGCTCAGCACTGGTCCTGCCTAAATATAAGTGCAAAGAGGCCTCAATTAGCTCAGAACACTGAAGGCCCTTGAGTGTCTTTGCCCACCTTTGGGGAAACTATGCTGCAATTGCTATTGCTGAAACCTTATTGCCAGATCATTCTGGAGATTTCTACTTTTGCTCAAGCCCTTTCATTAAATACAGATGAAGCTACTGCCTGAAATGTTTTTGAAGCTTCTCAGTCATGTAAGGCTGCTTCCCCTTTCATTCTTGTCAAACTAAGGATAGCAGTGATGACTTCAGGCAAGCCCCAGTGCAATGAGATGTATAAAAATAAAGCAGCAAGTTGGATTTAAAAAAAAAAAAAAAAGGGGCAAAGGAAGAAAAAATCAAACAAGTAAAACCTCGAACTATTGTACTGCTCTCTCTTTTTATTTGAAACTTACAAAGAAAACCTACATACAGATACATGCTTATTAGAAGTATTTTTTCTTGTCCACACTATCATAATTTAGAAACAAAGGCACAGAATTAAGTGATTTTATATTTAACTAAGACCAAGGATTCACCTCACAGTCTCTACCAGCAAGCTGCTTTTGCAAAGGTAACAGACCAAGAATATATATCAAAATTTCACCTAGCAAATCATTCCAAAATCAGCAACTGAATTTTTGCATTCAAATCTACTTAGACTCTTGAAGATTCCCGCAAGATTTAACACAAGGCCGCAGATGGATTCTGTACTGCTCTGTCAAAGAGGGACTTGGTCACCATTATGCTGTTCTTAAGGGCATGTAACTATCAGCACAGGTACATAGTTTACTCTTACACTCCTCATTTTGCTGCACTCTGTATTATATGGTGCTGTGGGAAGCTCTGAATTAGTTAAGTTTCCTTTAGGAACTAGCAGTTCAAGCTCTACTACTTGAAGGCTGTTACCTTTTCACCCAAGAAAGAAAGGCAGACCCCAAATGATGGATTTTATTGAACTGTGTTAAACTCATCTTTTTCTTTAAAGAAACATTCACTATGAGCAAAACCGGCAGAGTAGAACACAGACAAGCCTTTAGTCTTTGTGAAACATGTTCCTCCTACTTTACAGGAATATCACCCTTAAAAACAAGCATTACCACTACATGATATGATACAATAAAACATAGTTAATAGTTTTATAGCCATAATCCTGCCTTCCACTTCAGAGTAAATCCTCACTGGAGGAAAGATTTGTATGTATTTCATAATTCAGAAAATATCCCTCTTTCCCCACTGAGACAGAGTTCAGTCTTTGTTCACTTTATCATTTCCTTTATCTTGTTCTCAACAAGACTCACCATCTTGACACAGGAGCCCTAAAACCATGGTATCAACACTTCAAAGGATATCACAGGCAAAATGTAACAAAAATTACTTCTCTGAAAAGCTTTTCTATCAAGCGTCATGGATATCCACGGAAGATGGCTGTATTATCCCTAATGTCAAAAACTAAGTATCAAAGTATATAAGCATATATAAGCAAAAGCTTCTGAAGAGAAACCTAACAGTGATCAGCAGAATTCATTGGAGAGTCATTGTTAACCAGCACAACTCCTACACTAGGACGACCTAATAAAGGCAACAGGCAAAAGCAGGATATGTAGCAGTGGACAGGACACTACTTGCAATTAAAAGCAAGCAAGCAGAGTGGAAATTCATCTCGATTACTATGTAGAGACAGCAAACCCAAAGCCTTGGAATGCAATCGATCTGATTATAACAAGTGAACTCCAGGTCTAGCTGCTCCAATGTATTTTGACAGATTTTAAAGTACAGTTTGCACAAGCAAATGCCCATGAACACAGACTCACCCCCAACAAACTGAAAACCCACCTGTTCTTAAACTCTTCAGCCCATCTATCCCTACAGACTGCTCCTGCAGCTGAAACACGGGTCTTTCACAATCAAACTCTCAGACCTATGCATTCCCATTCACTTCACTTGCCTGCAGGAAATCCAAGCACATTACCTGCAGTCAGGGTTGTTTATTTTAGCACAATAACGGTGCACTTGATGTCCGAGCTTCTGCTATCATTAAAAATACAGTGGGGTGCAGGCTGAATTCTGTTGTTTTGTTCAAATAACTCATTTTGAAGAAAGCTCATAGAAGGGAGAGAGTCACCTGCTTTCCAGCAGCAAAACTCAATACCAACTCCCTTGGGAAAGAACCATATGTCACCTCTCCAAGCAGAAATAACTGAAATATCCTGAAATATAGCATCAAGAAAAAAATGTCATCTTCCTCCTGTGCTTTAACAAAGTTGCAAAAATCTGCAATATTGGTCTAGAGGCTTCCAGGAAGTATTATCTATAACAACTTTCCCATCTTGAACTTAGGATTCATTTAAGGAAGCTACTGACTAAGTTCTTCAGTGACATCATCTACCAAGTATTTTGGCTCAAAGTAAATTTAAAACAGAATTAATCTTACATTGGGAAGACTTGTGCTAAAATCTGGTCAAATTCCTTACATGTATTTCTTTAAAAGATACTTTAGCAGTTTTAAAAGATACATTTCAAGTTATCCCTTATTAAGATGGCGTCAAAAAAACTCCACTTTCTCAAGAGATTTACAGTTCTATGCACTGACATTAAAGAGGTGAAAATGTAATAGATGGGGCCAAAAAAAAAAAAAGACTTACAAACCTGCCAGTACGTGCCATGACTTTTATGACAGCACATACAGCTTCTGTAGGATGGGACCTAATGAATGCTCAACTGATCTTTCCCCTTTCTTCCCAATTCAGTCCCTATAGAGCACAGCTGAACAAAATACTGGAAATGAACTTTTTTTTTTTTGGTCAAGTCATGCAAAAATTGAATTCTACTTGTTATACTCCCAATGCACAATAAAGCCACAAGCACAGTAAAATCCCTGGCATCCCAAAGGATACTCATCCTGTCTAAAGCAATTGCTATATTGGCAAAAGCTCTGAGCTAACCAACTGTTTTAGGCAAAGCTTGAGTCTTGATGGAATTGAAGAGCAGAATTAGACTGAAGTTAACAGCAGCTTTCAGGTTTTATCAGTGTTAGATGCTCAACGTGAGGCACGGCAACGTAAGCTCAAAATAACTACTTGAATGCACACTCCTCTGAGAAGGAAGAATGACAGCCCCTGGCAGAAGTTCATCTGTGTGTCTTAGTACTACAACAGAAAGATGGAAATCCATGCTCCTTACCAGCAAAAGTTGAGCCAATCCCCACATGCCCTTGCCCCAAGGATGGAAGATGTGGGTAGTCAAACATTTTTAAAAAGCTGCAGAGGAACTCATGTGCATACTAGGTCAAGAATTGTTTGGTATGAACTTCATACATAACACAAAAGTCATCTTTCAATGTATTCCAGACTAAAATTCCATCAACTGCAAGATGATTAAGCTTTGTGTGTTAAATGTATTCAGGTTCCAAGTACAGTGATTTTCTCCTTGCTCTTGCATCAGGAGAAACAAGACAGGTATCCTACATATCTAAAAGCATGTAATAATCTAAAGCATTAAGGTTAAACATTTTAAGTATGATGCTTCTACAACAGATCACTGTACCAGCATTGTTGCATAGATCAAAATCTGAACTCAAGATTTATCATAGCACCCAGCTGATAAGCAGCTTATGTCAAAACAATTCTGTACAGTTTTGCAAGGCTATTACTAGCACGTCTCAACCACATCTTGTTTTAAAAATCGCAAATAACTCTGATATGAAACAATACTGGAAAATGTGTAACTTGTTCAGTCAAGTCCCTCCAAAGTTCAGCCCTGCAAACAGAAGGCCAGAATGCTGGATTTGGAACTGTCAACATCTACAATCAAAAGCCATAATATCTAATAAATAAAAAGAGAGGAACGAGTAGGTAAAGATAGAGTGACTGCTTTAAATCGCACAAAGACAGAAAAATACAAAAGCCAAAAGAAACAGCACAAGCAATTAGTCAGAGAATTATCTGCCATTTAAAATTCAGCTTCATTAACATGAAATTTCTAAGCTATTGCTAGAAGGAATCCTGGCTGACCTTACAATCCAATCTTACTCCATCATATCAGCCAATGTGTTCACAACTTCTGAGGAAAGCTTAGTTCATACAAGTCATGTCTATACCTTGGCTGCTTTTCCCATGTACTAGACATCAATGTTTATACATGCATGAGATTTAATGTAGTATGTTCATACAAACCTTTTTTAAGGAGCTAGTCAGAGCAGTAACTTTTTTGGTTCTGACTTCAGTAAGCAGGCACAGAGTACACACTCAGTTGAAAGTGAGAGCTGCAGCAAGCCACAAGGACTCCCTCGGTTGCCCGTCTCCCTCTCCTACTGTAGAGACACTACAGTACTGTAGAAACCATTCCTACCACCACCCTTAACGGCCTCTCTTTTTCACTTCTCTCTTATCACCAACAGCAGCTTCAAAGAATCACACAGAAGCCTGGATGATGAAAAAGGAGAGAGAGGATTTGCAGATACCCTTGGAAAGCTTCATTACCTGGATTTCTGCCTGCTTATAGCCATCCACCTCGTTTCCTTACTAAAGAACACAGAGCCTTTGATTCACTCTAACCGACTTCAATCATTCAAGTGTTTTCTTTTTTTAAATTTACATGACAAAGGTTGGATTATGCTGACATACATTAAACACGTGTGTCAGCAGTAAAACTCCGTACTTCAGACTGCATTCCTGAGGAAAAAAAAAAAAAACAAAACAGGAGAAGGAAAGCTGATTTTATAAAGTGAGAAGAAGGAAACAGTGGGGAGAGATATGCATCATGAAGAAACATGAAAAGGAACATTTTCCCAATGCTTTTCTGCTCTTGGAAACAGGCAGAGAAGATTTATCACATGCCCACAGGTATCAGGTTTGACACAGTTTCTTCTCTTTCCTACCTCAGAGACTAGAAGTAACTGGATAGCATATGGGAATTGTCTAGGAGTGCACATCATACGGTTTTATTACAAAGGAGAGGAAAAAACCAGAAGAGATTGGCTTTTTCCATTCCCTTTTTAAATTAAATCAACTATCACACATCTGAGTCATCTCCAAACCCATCAGTTTTCTGTCCAAAGCATTCCATGGGTCTGTGAAAGGACAATCACAAGTGCTAGCTCATAAGCCTGACTACAGTCTAAAGTTTCTTCTTTGATGCTATACATCCCTATAAGAAAAATGTTGAAAATTGCCACACCCACAGCAAGAGGAGGAAAAAGTCTGTACAAAGGTCCAGTTTTACAAGTACACAGTCTGATTTAGAGCTCCTGAAGCCTCAGGAAGTTATCTAGGAGAAATCAAAACAAGTTCATAAAATTCAGCTTTGACAGGAAAGTGAGTGTGCTAAAAACAACCTCAGGAACTTAAATTCATCAGAGCACCACTTTAACTCTGGTTCATTATAATTTTAGAAAGGGATCCATAAATACCCACCCTGAGTACTTTGTACAACATGAGTAGGATCAACCTGAAGTTGGGGCTACTTGTCAAAGTTTTCTCCTCTCAGTGGAAATACCCAGAAGAGTCTGAAAAGCCCATCTACATATGAGACATACATTAAACATGTGTGTCAGCAGGACATGAGGATACGAGAGGACCTCAACCTGAAAGTCTGGCATCGTGTCTACTGGCATTTGAACCCAAGACCTCTCAATACCACAAGAGCAATCGAGCTGGACAGTGTTCAGTGTAATACACAGCACAAGTAAGTCCATGTAAGTATACTGACTGTGGTCAGAGCATAACAGTATTTCATTTTTCTGCCCTAGAAATGAATGCTTTCTCTACCACTGGAAAAAATATTGTGGCTATATAGGGACACAGTAGTTAAACTGTTTACTTTGAAAAAAGCTGAGCAATTGAAACTGTTCTACCATCCATCCTTGTCCAACACCAGCATCTAAAAACAAACAAAAAGCCCCCAACAAAACCAAAACCATTCCCCTCCAAAGTGCATCCTTTGAAAGTTCAGCACATCTTAATCTTATTAAAACTGTATTGAATCCTCCACCCTGTAATCAGGGAAAAAACCTAAAATATGCAAGACCTCATTTAAGCAGGCTCTCCATTTTGACCCACCCACTCTTGCTGACCAATTGCCTTAAGTGCCTGGGTCCTTACAGAGAAAGGGATCACATTACATTTGTCTTTCTGAAAGCCAGTCACAGGCCACCTCCATGCAGAGGAATGCAAATGGCCAGGACTTCAGGATCACACACCCTAATGGCAGAAATCCTCTCCTGTGCTATCTCACCTCAACAGAGAGGAGGAACAAGAGACGGTGGATCCCATCATATGCCTCCCCTTTCCAGAGATCCAGTGCGTGAGTGGACACAGCCATACACCCACAACAAGGATCAGTATTAAAGCTCTTCTCTCTAAAACACACATGAAGCTTCGCTGTCAGAAAAACCACAGGAAAAGTCTGTGATGCTCTCTCATTCACAAACATTTTCAGGATTAAGTTTTAAAAGCATTTGGACAGATTCTTAAAAGAATCCTTCCCAAAATACTATCATTTTGATTCCTCTGCCCACTCACCCTCCTTTGAGGGAGAACTGAAGACTCCTGAAGACTTTTTTTTTTTTTTTGACACTTTCTATTTATGTTCCAAATATCTTCATCTCCATCTCAGCAAGAAAGGAAGAGGTCAAGGATATATTATACTTGCAGCACTTTAATTTATAGTATCACAGGAACAAAAATTTGGTCAGTGAAATTTATTATTAGGAGCAAAACAATTTTAATTACAAACTATTTTCTTAGCAAATGGGAAGCATGTTGGGTACAAAATGCCAAACAGTGCCAACCTCTGAAAGAACATCATTCTATTATACTACAGATCAGTAGAACTCATATGTTTTGATTTTTGTTTTAATGGAAGTTTCATCTACAGTATTGCTACATTAACAGATTTAATGAGATACTCTAATTTCTAGGCATTTTAGCTAGTAGATGATTTCTAGATAGCTAGACAGATCACATTCGGCTACAGAAGGATAATGAGACAAACTGAAACACTATAAAATTATTCAATGTAACATTTTTTATGAGAAGTAATCAAATCACAGAATCATAGAATATCCTGAGTTGGAAGGGACACATCAGGATCCTCGAGTCCAACTCCTGGCCCTGTACAGGACCACGCCCAAGAGTCACACCATGTACCTGAGAGCATTGTCCAAATGCTTCTTGAACTCTGTCAGGCTGGTGCTGTGACCACCGTCCTGGGGAGCCTGTTCCAGTGCACCAACCCTCAAGGGAGAAGAATCTTTTCCCAGTACCCACCCCTGACCTGAGAGAAAGCTTTCCCTGGCTGGAACACCAAGCAAGGAACCCACAGAGCCTCTACCACCAGCAGAGGAACCTCCCCAAAACCTTGAGGAATCAACTGCTTGGCAACATAAGAAAAAGGCAGCCAATCATCAGAAACTGCCTTTAGCTTCACGGAACACTGGCATCTGTATTTTGGTTTTGCTATCAAACCTAGATGAGGAGAAGGCTTGAGAACAGTCTTACACCAGGGGAACATCTGCAAAGGTGTACTGGGAAGTAGGAAGGAGAGGGAGAATTGCCCCTCCAATGCAGGAAAACATTTCCCCTTATCGCCCCAGTTTGTCTTGCTCAACGTTCTACTCAAATCTAAATTTTTGTAGTGCCCTCCTGCTGGTTTTTGAAGCAAATAAGGCAGTGACCCAGAATGTAATTAAGGGAAAGGAACTGTGTAGTTTACCTCATCCAATTTGCATTTTGCATACTAACTCATAGTGCGAAAAGCTGTTTAGACATACTTTCTCTTGCTGCTCTACCAAACTGTTTGCTATTAGAATTGTTAATATAATGTGAGAACTCACTAGGTGAGTTTAAAAACACTTTGATTCACATTTACTTTAATCGTCTTTTTCCTACAAAAGCATACAGTTGTTTAGACTGTTCACAAGCAGAGAGGCTTTGAGCAAGCATAGCAACTGTACTCAAACATTTATACAACTTGGCATTTCAGCAATTCTTGGCCAGTTTTTTTACTCTATAATCACTCTCTTTCCACCTCCTTGAAGTGCTTTCGGCTATTCCTTTGCCTCAGGTTTTGCTACTTCCAGGGCAGAACTCACCACTGTCTCCACAAGCTGGCTTCAGCAGTGGTTCATGTGCTCCCCAGCGATGACATGAACAGCCAAAAGTCCTGTTAGGAAGGCTGATCCCACAAACCAAGACCACAGTTACTTAACATGGCAGAGATCATTTCCCTGAAGCTACCTTAAATTCATGGTAAAAATTATACAAAGCACATTACTAGACCAACCTGGATTGGTCTAGTACCACATTACCTGCTCAACCTGGAACCAAGAGTGCCATATCAGTCACAGAGGCTTGACAAATTTCTACATTTGAAATAAACTGTGGAAAGTTTGTCCAAATAAACTGTAGGAAAAAGGCCCCCAAATTTATAGGACACCACTGAGGAACGCTGGCCAGCATATTCTAACATTCAGTAATATGCACAAGCGAGCCAACCAGAACTTGCTACGGAAACAAAACTGGCCACTCTTCTCCAAAAAATAGGCTTTGCTTGAATTTGAACTTGGAGATTTCAGCTCCAAGGAAGCAATGGTCACACAGGTCTTGTACCATGAAGTACAGTCTGAGGACTTCATGTAGTTTCAAAATCCTTTGATTATCTTTGGAAAATAAACTCATCAATCCACCAAACCTAATCATTATAGGAAACATAACTTTTTAACAACTTCTTAGCTTTTTAACTGAAAAACATTTTTCTTCAAAGTCCAATCTGAAAGAGATCTTGGTCTTAACAGCTTAATTTGAAATAGTCAAATCTAGAAAATTTAGTAATTTTAAATTAAGAACATAGATCACCTCTGAAAGAGACTGTACTGCTGTACTGGAATTTTGGGGTTTTTTGTCCTAGAAGCAGTTAATTCATAATGAACATGAAGGCAATCTCTTCCAAGACATATAAGCTAATGCAAAAAAGACATTCTGAATCCACACGTGGTATTAAGTTTTCACCACATAAAATCCAATGCATGGAAAGAAAATTCTCATGTTCCCTCAGTAAAGTTTGCTTGTGGAGAACGTGGAAATTATCTGAGAGCACTGTGCTAGGCTTCAGGATATGGGACTGAAACCCAAACTTCTATCCCTTGCTTTTCCTGAAAATTTTATGCATTGTTTACTGTTTCAGGGGGAAAAAAAAAAAAAAAGAGAAAAAGGAAAGAAAGCACAAGCACAAAATTACTTCTAAATCTTTCTATACAAGCTGCAAGCAGAGCAGCTGTGTTCATCCCACATTCATTAGGGGGAAAAAAATTGTTTTGTTTTGGAACAAAGTAAATACAATTCAATACTTGAAGTTAGACTTCAAAATCCATTTGCAAACTTCACAGTCCTAACTGTGTACTGTCACAAAGATAACCTTGGTACAATACCTCAGGACTACATTTACATTTCTTGGAAATAGCTGCAACAGTGAGTTTCCCTGTGACTAAATATAATCTTCACAGAGATGCATCAGACAGGCTCATAACTCTTCTGTAAAGGAAACCTGCTGAAAGGTAAAAATGTGACAGCAGCAGTTTTAGAGAGGGATCTGGCCAGAAAGATCGCAATGATGAAAAAAGCGCATTCAGGAAATCTGTCCTTTCAAAGCACGGGACTCTTTAACAAGTCACCTTCAGCTTTATCTACACAGCCCAAATAAAAAGGTTCTGGTTGAATAAGGCCATTATTTGGTCTACTCTTCTAAATTTGTCCTTAAGCTAAAGGACAGCAATGCTCCAAGGCAACGCTAAATTTATTATTTAATGAAAACAAAAAGAACGGAACACATTTAAGACACATTTCTCTGAGGTATATTACTGAAAGATAAAAGATGTTATCAAGCACAAGACTTATCCAGCATGGCATAGATAGCTTCTTCCTGCAGATGTACCCTTGACAAAAACAAAGACCATACCAGGCGGGAAAACAGGGAATGCTGCAGGCTCCAAGGCTGCTGCATGCTTTTCACCTAAACAGAACGTCTGTCTCTATTATATCGTCTTGTTGTGAGATTTAAAAAACCTACCCAGCTTCTACAGGAGAAGCATAAAGCCACAATACCACTAATTCACAAAAGACGACTTCAATTTATTAAAATTACATAGCTATGACCAACTTACATACTTAAATAAGTTGTGTTGCTATCTCCTCTCCTTGAGAGTTAGCCAGCACTGCAGGGTAGCAGACCAGAAGTAACATTTTAAAGAGGACAAACCAACAGCATTATACCAATCTGTAGAAAAAAGTACATTCAATCTTTATCATTAGAGATTTCTGGTACTGTCCCTCTAGTACAGCACATAACATATAAGTACACAGTCAGAAAGGTAAAAGAAACCTCTGAATCTACCAAATACAAAAATTCTCTGTGACCAAATCCCTTGACCTGGAACTAATGCTGATTTGTCTAGAGTCTGTAAAAATCCAAGTACACTGAAACTTAGGGCTTTTTTTGTTATCAATTCCTTAGTTTAGGGGTAAATGACGAAATACTTAAACTATGTTCAAGCAAAAGATGCAAACTTCCTATGGGCAGCGACTAGCAGTTTTAGCTATCCCTCAACAAACATCCTACATCACTATGCATCCCTAGTCCCATTCTCCTCTCTCTTCTGTATCCACAGATAAAGATCCAAATAACATTTTGCAGTCTGCTATTATAATGCAGTTTGGCTGATTTTTTTCTCTGTCTTTTTATTAATGCATTACCCCAAGACTTGTCATCCCACTGCTCTGAAACAAAAATAGTACACTTCTGAAGAGAACCGAGCCACTTGTTCTTATAAAAAGATTATCATGCCAGTACAAAGGTTGTTGTTTCTAACCGAGTTACTCAAGCATCCTGCAATAAGCCATTCAGAAGTTCATCGTTACTTGTCCAAACAGATTAGTCATATTAGTGCTGAAGCAATGGCATTATGTAAAAGACTGCTTCTCTCTGATCTGCTTCATTAGCTCCAAATCATATTTACAAAATGCAGCATGCTACTTCAGCATGTCTGCAGCAATCAGCAGTTAAAACACTTTATTTTACCATCACCCATGATATACGAACACATGGGTGGCCAAAGAATAGCCCACGGGTGCTGGGCTCTCACAACTGCCTGCTCACTTAGAGCACAAAAGGTAGAGCCCACGGAGAGCAGGAGCTGTAGCTCTCATCACTTCATCTCAGTTGTAGTGCGTTTGTGGAGAGGGGTAGCCCACAGACAGACAAAGGCAGCAACAATGTGCTGCTCCATTTTCGAGAACTTGTGCACATTTATAACTGCTGATGAAACTGAGCCATTCTCCAATGGACAGAATTTAGATATTTATTCAACTTGACAGAATCAAGCTATTTAACAATGGGAGGAGAGCAGGGATGAAATAATGGGACTAGGATGTTATGAAGTGGAGAAGAGGTAGAATAAATACTGACATATCCCATTGTAAGTCTCAAGCTGACATTATCGAGTCGGCTTTGGAAACTAGGACAAGTGATCTGAATCATGACAAAAAGGCTTTCAAATATACACTGTCTGCTCTTTGTTTGGATTTGAAGAAAGCAAGCAGCTTCCCTGAGCTGGTGGGTACATTCTCAGAACTCTTCTCTTTAGAGTCATTTTCAATTTACCTATTTAAGATGGAAGGTTTTCCACAGAACACAATCAAGCAAGTTAGCCTTTGGATTTGTTTGCTTTGAGAAACTAAATAGGTTATGGATGTGCAGTCAGCAAGGTGCAACATGTAGGCCAGACAGAATTTACTGGAAAAAAATATGCATTATTGTTTATAGGGTGATAGTATATCCGGCATCCTAAACCTGGTTCCCATAGCTCACTACTCGGTGAGGAGTGTGAGTGGGGGGAAGATCTGTGTATCCCTCACAATAAGTAAATGGAAAACTTTGTGGTTGTTTCACTACCTGATACCGTAAAGAGAAAAATACATTCCTGCAACTGATTAAGAAAATTCATGGCTCTGGGCCAGACTACACTGACAAATTTAACCACATCACTACCCCCTCCTTCCCCATTTACAAAGCAAACTGTATTTTCAAGGTTACTGAAACTTCTGATTCTTGATACTGGCACAAGCCACAGAGCAGCAGAGCTTCAATGCCTGTCCCTGCTGCTCAGCATGCCCCACACACCAGCTCAACCCAGTCTCTTCCACCATGAGATTCTCAAAGACTACCAGAGCCCCAAACCTGTCCCAAGCCTACTAACCTGCCTACAGGCCTTCTCAAACAAGATTTATTACTTTCTCACATATATTTGTGCATATTTAAGTTCAAAGAAGAGGTTGGCAGATCTGCACAGAAGTTACCACATGAGCAGGAGTACATACTGCTTATCTCAAAAACTCTCTCAAGTCTACTGCATTAGCTGCACAGGAATTACCCCTACCCAGTTCCTCTATCAAGACCATGATGCTTTTTTGGTAGATGTAGAAACAGACAAGAGTCTGCACTGTGAATAAAGACATATTTTCCCCAAAGAATCCTTACTGCCAGTGGAGGAGATAGTTCCACTCTTGTTCAGTGTGCAAGAAAGCAATTCCTTCCACTTCAGTTTCTACTGAAGAAAGGAAATGCTGTTCAAGACACAAGGCTAGTGAATAGCTAATGGTAAATGGCATTTTTGAAGAAAAGAATGCTCTTGTAGATGGTGCCTATCCCTTGAAGCACCCAGTGCTGTTTCCATCATCTATACAGGCAAGAGGGTTAGAGGTGCCTAAATGCACAAGTCACTGGTCCTCAAAAAGACCTGGAAGAAAGGTTCTACCCCAAATTCTGGGTCTCCATTTCACATCCCTGAGTTTCTTTTCTAAAAAGGATCAAATCCATAAAAGGCAAGCCATGCAGTTTCAGGAATTCCCTACCTGTGATATTAAAACCAGAAATGGCATTCTAAACTTGGTGATTTTTCTTTTCATTTAGGTTGAAGAATTTGGGGAGAGAAGAGATAGCATCAGATTTTTCTGGACAGCAATTCAGTACTACAGGGGTGAGTACTATTTAATTTCACAACTTGCATAAATTTTCCATCCTTCCATTAAAGCATAAGATGCCCCAGTTTAAGTACTTCCATATACAGACCCCTGTTAATCCAGCAACTTCAGTCAGATTGCTGTACACAGCAAGAAGAAAAACAAAAAACTCAAAAACCCCTACTCCAAGCCCAAAACCAAACAGAACCCCAGAACACTCCCCACTTTTTAAAAAATCATTTATAAAAGGGACAGACATACACCAGACAGGCATCTTGAATAACAATTCTCTGACCAGACTGGCTATTTCTGGATCAGTCTTTTTGGTATGTTCTATTCTCACAGCCACATGAAACTATTTTCCACATGCCACAGTACAGATCCTACCACCTGGAATACAAATACTATACCAGGTCACGTGATAGCAAGGGGGGAAAAAAGTAGTATTACACCAAAATTAATCCTAGGGTCGCAGACCCTTCCCTGCTACAGTCTCCCACTGTTTCCTTTTTTTTTCCCCATCTTCCTACCACTAACAAACTTCCAAGGTCAGTCACCTCTGTGTAAAGCCACAGAGGGCCGTCAGGGTTTTAAGATGCTCAAGGCAGATCTAATCTAAGGATATTGCTTCAGATTTGCAAGTAGTGTTTTTTGCGTCTTACCCCATCTGCTGTAGAGCATCAATTTTGCCACCCAAGATTATCCTGCAGAGATCACCAGGAGGGCACAAAGCTCTTTCTCAGAAGCAAAGGAGCCAGCAAGCCTCCACCATGCACAATGGGGGATGCACACCACGATGAGAAGTGGCACTCAGACAACATGTAATGACACCCACATGGCGTCAGCTATAAAAGCACACACATGGAAGACCCCTCTACTCTACATGGCGTGCTAACATGCTACTCCATTCTTCAAGCCACCTGTTTCAATATAAAGTTCTCTTTAAGACTGATTATCTTCATCTTTTCCAAAGCCTACAGGAAAAGACAGAATTACATAAAGCTAGAAAGCTTAAAGTGTGGAAGTGCCCATGTTCATTCCTCAGCCAGAAAACAGCTCCTATCTTAACTTGCACACTTACTTTTCCACTTGCTCTAAAAATGCCAGTGGCAAACAGAAGCATTACACAAAACAGCTCCATGCTCAGACGAAAGATATCCTTACTTGAAACACAGATGAGATTCCACAGCACATGTTGTGGTTTTCAGGAACAGAAACCAAGTCTGTCACTTGGAGACAGATAAGCCCATCTTCTGAAGGGTCTTGATGCTGACAAATTTCTGCAGCTAAAAATCCACCTCAGATAAAGTTTCTTTTCCTGAGCTAAGCTACCTCGAAGTTTAGGATGAAGTATGCTTGCAACAGAACTTCAAAGAGCTCTATACAAAATAGAAATAAATCACATTTCCTAAGCAAAAACCAGCCTATGTGTAATGTCCAGTTTTGATGAAAAGGGGGGATGGCCCATCTCATCCACAAGTTTGTGGATTATGCAAGAGCAGAGTCTTAAAGTTTGGAGCCCAGTATTTTATTAAGAACTACATAAAGCTATTTTCATTCCAACATAAAACTAAACTTACTCAGTCAGGCACAAGAAAAAGGAACCACCTGCAAATTTGAAGTGTTCCAAATAAAAATCTTTGTCTGTGGTTTCCTGGAGACAACATTCTTCTGTAACATTCATAAACCATCATTTTGTCCCCAAATCCCTGTGCATTCTTAAGCCAGAAAAAGAGTAATGAGTCACAGCCGTAACTTAAAACAAGATTCCTAAAACCACACTGGCAACTTCAAAGTGGTAGATCAACTCACCACCTTAAAAGGAAAAAAAACCCCAAAAGCTGAAGGCTGCTGATGTTCAGTATTTTCAGAGCCACCTCAGATGTGGCATCAGCAAACACTGCCCACACAGAAATAGCTGATCCTCTCTGCAGCAGAGGAAGCAGAACTCTCAGCTAAGCAGAAATGACAATATTGCTCTTCAAATATCTCACTTGAGTTAACACCTATTGCAGCCAGAAACTACACAAATTCAAATACATACAATCCCTATTTATGTCACAGTTGAATGGGAAATAGGCTACTCTGAAGCAAACACAACTAAAATTTTGTTGGTTCGAGTCACTCCTGTCCATTTACCTTTCCTTTGAAAGCCTTCCTCAGAAACTTAGGTATTTCACACCAGCTTCAGCTTAACTTTAATACTGGTCTTCATGACAAAGAGACTACAATTTCTAAAGACTGAAAAAACTTAGGTCCTGTTTTTAAATTACATGAAATCCCACCCAAGTCCTGTAACTCGTGGTTCCCTTTTTACAGCTTAAATCCAGCACTGAAACTCCATGATCAGAGGACAGCTGGAGGATGTTTAATCTCTTTGATATCTCAGGCTTTGTTATTAAAGCAACAAAAGGACATTAAGGCTCACACCCATACCACACAAGGGGTACAGGACAACAGGACCAACTTACAATGGAGGAGAAAAAGTCACAAGTGCATCTCAGCTGCAATTCACTGCATGGTCTAAAACTAAAACACAAGTTAAAACACAAGTCTGCTCTCCTCCTCTCTCAAGCTTTCTACCAAAGACCTGCCATGTGACAGATTATAGATGTCTTTCTTCACTCAACTTCCACAGCTATTAGTGAGGAACGCGGACAGAAGCAACTCTACAGAAGCGACATTAACACACACTGAACCAGTGGAGTGAATCAGGAGGCAAAGAGCAGAAACAACAGTACCAGTCCGATATTTTCTCATAGGTGAGAAGGTTAGGTATGCTTTGTGAACAAGTATGAAGGCACCAGAAGATTTAACAAGGGTTAGCCTTGTTATGTAGGAGGAGGAAAAAAAAACCAACCAAAACAAAAACCACACAATTTTTTTTCTGAATGCTTTTTCATCAGTAGTTTTATAACAATGTAAAGAGAACTGCAATGCTACATTCTTTAAAACGAAAAACTTTACTTTGTCTTATCAGATAAACTGAAAGATTACATAAAATACAGTAAAGCTGACTACAGGATAAATTATTAGGTGTAATAAATTAAAATGTTAAATAACCTTTTCAAATTAAATTTTTAAAAATTAAATAAAAAATTTTGTTAAATAAAAATTAGACATTTATTATCCCACTTACCAAACAATAAAAATACTTGCTCAACAGCTAGTTAACAGTTATCTATCCTTTGATACTTCCAACAACTAAACATTTTCAGCCTCTCAAAAAAATGAAAATTTACTGCTTTTCATACTCTGATCATTGAGTTTGCCCATTTAATTTCGAAGGGCTGTCAACTTTCCCAAGCCTCATTTTTTCCAGTTAAAACTGCAATATATCATGTATGCTTAGGATTATTTCAGCATTTCTCCCCATCCATACAACAGCCTGCAGCATACATCACAATTCCATCTCCCTTGTACTGAAAGGCACTTTCACTGTGGGGGGGGAAGTGGGGAAGAAGGACTAAAAACGCCCTGTCTCATAATGACTTATCAATGTAGCAGCCCGGTAAATTTTTTTTACAGTACAGTCAACCTAATTTATCTTTTTAAGTAAGGGAAGAAGTTACTTTACAACTGACATACTCTTAACACTTCTGAAGACAACTTTTGAAGCCATCAACTAATACTTTAAGTAGTTTCACATTAAAGCAATGTACAAGGAAGCCACTCTTAAAACTTCTAGCACAGATTAACATTTGGTATGTTCAACATCAGCTAGAGCAGACAGACCAGAAAGTATGCTAGTTCCTCAGAACAACACACTTTTCATATAGTAGGAGGAAACAGTGTATGGTTATGCTGTTGCTGCATTAGGCAGTCTAGGTTGCTCTGCTGCTGCTACGGGGCTGTTTTGTCAGCAATGATGAAGCACCATATTAATCTTTTAATAGTATTTCAACAGTAAAGCATGTAAGCTAGGTCTCAGTAGAATAGCACCAACAATGTTAACATGAGTTTTGCAAATTGCTGCAGCCACTTGTCTTTATGTACAGGCAAGCAGAGTCATGTGGGCTCTGCAGAGAGGTGACTTATTTTTGGCTCTTTCTCTTCCATACAAGCAGTTCAAATTGTTTCACCACTAGGTTGCTATCTCCCCAACTCACCTCTGCAACTCTCTCCCCTCACCTGTCTCACAACCCAAAGCATTGCTCGTGGAGTTGCTTCCCTTTGGTGACTGAAATCTCCATTAAATGCCCAGCCATCAGCTGCACATTTTTCCTCAACAATCTAACTTTAGCAATACTGAAACAGAACAAACACTGCCCCCTGCCAAAATAAAATTAAAAAAAAAAAAAATCCGTCAATTCACTCCGTATACAACCACCTTGCATACTGCCTCTGCACTCTGAATGCAAGAGTGCACATTCCCTTAGGGTTTCTTAACACCATGTCACCAGTTCAGCAGCAGGACCATTCCAAAGGTATTCTCATCCCTTCTACCCCCACTTACGCAGTTAATTTCCAGTGTTCCTTTCCCTTACCACCCACAGCCATGACAGTACTCTTGTTTGTGGGAACACACAATTTGTCAGACCATGAAATTATCCTGCTACAAAACAGCTTTCTCTTTTTAGTTTTTCTAAGCTACTGTTGCTCACTGAATCCTTTCAGAATCCAATACCTTGCCCATTTCCTTCTCACCTTGTAATTTCCACACCTGCTAAGTGCAGGTGACTTCCCTCACATGTTAAAATTCAGAGAGATAACAATAAGTCAGGCAGCAATCTCATGAACCAAATAGTTTTGATCTAAACTCCCAAACTAACCATAATCACTACACGAAGTTTCATTCCATCCCTCCCACTATATAAAATTATACCACTTCAATCAGTCTGCAGAAGTGATGGCAATGTGTGGTTTTCAGTGGAAACACAGAAGTAGCAGGAGAAGCTTCCATTAACTGGACATTTAGCAGGAAAACACTCAGGGAAGAAGTTCTACGGCTACACGTGATTAGTCATGTGTTCATTTGCATGTCAACATCCAAATCAGAGACGACAGTTGAAGTAATCTTTAAGATCTGGGAACAAACTCAGAAAAGGTAAAGAGTAACAACCAGTTGAATGTAACATACCCAAACCATGTGGGCTAAATCTGAATCTTTCCCATGCCAAAACACCACTTAGGGCACATACAAAGTGCACGCTGGTCTCCAAACTACAGCTAGGGAAACCCCCAAGCACTTGCACAAAACCAGTTTAGATTAAAATGACTTACTTATAAAAGAGGAGCACAAAACCTACTTCAGATGCTGTTTTAAAAAGGAAGAAATTGACCACAAGTCTTCATTATCTTATAGGTTTTATTTGGAAAAACTTGTTCAACAAGTTCCTTGCCTATGAAACAAGGCATCACTAAACGTAGCAGCATTAAAGCTAGCACATTCCAGACCTCAATGCCAATGCAGTTCTCTTATTCCTTGGCAACAAAAGTCTCCATATTATTCCCTTCAAACAAACAACCCTCCCAGCTGATACACCGCAGCAGAGCACGCTGATTTAAATATGTGTCAAACCTTTCTCTAAAGTAGACAGGCTGCTGAGCTGAGAGGCCTCTCCGATGAAGTGAACAGCAATGCAGAAAGTTACGTTACATGAATGTGCTAAAAGGAGCTCATGCCCTGCTTTTTGAATGCTCTACAGGCTCCCCGCCCATAGGTTTAGTGCCTTGAAAATGCCGTGCCAGAAAAGTGGGCTATTGTATTAACTAACTAGCAGGAAAAACAGCAACAGGCCAGGAATGTCACTGAAAAGCAAGGTCACGGAAGCTGAGTGTTACAGTCTAGCATCTCCAGCAGATAGTCTGACACTTCTCACAGCAAGCTGACATCATTTGGCTCTTTCAGGTAAATCTCAGGTATTTCAACTTCAGTTCTTACTGGATTAATAAATGGATTAACAGATTGAGTTGGTATTGTTCACGTAAGAATGATATAAACTAAGAGCAGAATCTTGCGTGGATATTCCTGCCTAGGCAACGTATCCTGGCAGGGTTATTTTTATGCTGCTGTAAACAGACACATTCCATTCCACCTGTAAGGTCAGCAGCAGCACCTCTGCGCTCCCTCATCCATTTGCTTCTCATAAATTTGCTCCAGGTTGGCTTTCATTTTAAATACCTTGCAAAGAGTTTTAAACTTTTCAGAAATTGGTGCAAGGAAAAAAAGCAGCAGTCGGATTTTATTGCGTAGCAGCCCCCAAAACAACAGACACCTTGCAGCTAAACAGTCTGCAATTCTGTTTAGCTAACTAACATTGGTTTTAGTCGCAGGTGCAAGAGAAGAAAAAGGAACAGTGACAAGTTTGCTAGTGTTTCCAGTTTTCACAGTCTGAAGATTTATTATGCTAGGTGTGTGTGATATTGTGCAATCCTCTCACAAGGGAAAAAGAAAGACTAAGTGCAGAAAAAAATATTAAAATTTTTCCTGTAACCCCAAAATTATTTTTCCTGTAACCCCAAAATAGTTTTCTTATTCTCATCAGAGTAGCTGGTAGTATTTGCAAGAAATAGTAACAGAAAAGGCAGTAAACGTGATGAGTTGGAATAATGCTTGCATTCACTTATTTGTATACAACTTTCTGAATGCCAAAAACTTTGGAAACTTAACTTACATCTCTTAAAAGATTCTATAAACTGATTGATTTAGAAGTAGGTGTTAAATGTTGTCATGGAAATTAAGTACTAATGAAACCTTGAGGAATTCCTCCTTTGGTATACTAACCTTACTTTGTGTTNGTTGTTACAACTATTTCATGCAAATATTACAACATCTGGAACAAGTACTCCTTCTGTTCCACACAGGCTACAAAACCCATGAACTATGAGAAGGTATCCTCAAACTCAACACGAAGGCTTGCTCTTTCACTTAAATAACTACTTTAACAAATGGCTAGGATTATGCAGAAAATTCACTGAATTCAGATAAAAATTTTAAGTTGTCCCAAAACCAAATGAAAAGGTGTCACAAATTTTAAACAAAACAAAACCAACAACAACAACAAAAACACATTAAAACTACTATCCACAGAAAAACTAGACTTTCATCCATACTAGCATGCCTTAAGCACATTAATCCCTCACCCCCCTACACTCACAAAATTCTTAAAATATCACTTCTCGATCTGCAATTATTGTTTGAGCCTTGGGCTGCTTGCTCTCAAACTTCATATATCTGCGCTCTAGAATTAATTCGAAGAGTCAGATGGAACAGCCACAGCTCCCTGGTGGAATATCCCATTCTTGGTTAAGCTCGCTTTTTAATGTTTAGCTTAGTGCCAATAGCACAACACACCAGAGACCGCTTTACAGCTGCAGTTAGTCGTGGGCCAGTTATACTCCTGGTAGCTTCTTCCAAGGGGCATAGACTTGTCTACAGAAAAGAGAGTGAAGAAAAGCAAAAACACTGTTACCAGGCTTAGCAGTGTTTTCCCTGCTGGAGGCTCAGGTATCCTTCACACACTGAAGTCCTACAATATTGACTTCAACACCCTTTCTTACCCTGCAGCAATCCTGCTTCAGCAGAGCCACAGCTTCACTTCTCTGCTGCAAGATGGAGGTGAACCCAAGTTGGTACTTTCTCCAAAGACACTATCCATCCACAAAACCCTCCCATGTGATGATGTATTTGTCCACTGTTCGTATCTCCTGCCCTCCCAACCTCAGGTATGAGCATGAGAAATAAAAGAAAACCCCAAAACTACCATGGCTCTGAGATTCACAGCTTTGATAGCTATGGCCCCTTCTTCTCAGTGCTAAGCTGCTACCTATAGCATTTGTAGCGTATTTTGGCAACTACAGAGTGTTGGAAAGAGCCTTCTTCCATCACTGATCAAGGAGAGACAATGCAACAAAAACAGCATTCAAGATACAGGAATCACAGGACTGTGAAATTACACATAGCAGCCTGCTCCATCCACTACACTAAACAAGAAAACTTATTCCTCTCTGAAGCAATAAAACATGGACCAGGTACTTCCTCAGCCATTTCAGAGATGGAAACATTTAATTACCTCACTGTAATGACCTACACTAAAATCAACCCAGGACCTTGGAAGAAAGCTCCTCTTTAGGGACAAGATAATCACCTTTGCTCTTGAACACCAGGGAAATCTGTCCTCTGAAGTTCACACCATCTGCACCTACAGGAAGGGATGCCGTAGAACTAAATATATTGTAAGTAACACATAATGAATACGAGCATCACTTTTAGAATAAATAACTTAAATAGGAAAATTACCTTAAGACATTTCAACAGCTATTAGACAACATTTCAGTGACTCATCTTATTATAGCAGACCACAGGAGACCAGTGTTCCATCATTAGGAAAGCTATAATGATTCACAGGCACCACAAGAGGGACAACTGTGATTCAGCTGTAGGCCCCTTAAAAGAGGAAAGACCCCAGGGGAATCTCCATGTCCTGCAGAGCACTGCTACTTCCAGGTTCACTGCTGGCAATGTGGCAGCTAGATGTCAAGCCAGGAGTGATGGAAAATTCAATTTCACATCCTTCCACACTGCATATTGATCAACTTCTCTCAGTTAAAGCAAGATTTTCAGAAACATCCTTGTCACTAAGCAGCCATTTGTAAAAGAGGCAGGGGAGAAAGTATTTGCTTTTCAAATAGCGAAGAACAAGGGAATGAAGAAAGGGTGAGGAAGAACCCCACGGATCAACAATTGCTTTTCATCACACCAGGAAGTGCATAAGGACAACTTGTAATTGGTATAATCACTGCTTCTGCTTCTCATAAAGGATTAGTTTTTCTAATTACCGTAAATATTTTTATTGCCACAGCTCACACTGAAGAGTAAACAAAGCTGGGGAAGCAGTTCTCACAGTCCAAAGGACAGAAGGAACGTATCTCATGGTGCAGTCATTTCAGACTGCAAGGAAGCCGCTGGCCTTGTGTGAGCCAGCCTCATCCTCACTCCTCTTCCTCCTCCAGCCCTCCCTCTAATAGACTGAGAGGCAACGGCTTGGTTCTTAATGCCAGACGTGACTTCTCCCCCACTACTTCTAAATCCAGCTTCTCCATAGCTGACTGCAACAGTACTCCCACCTTTCCCTCCTGCTTCCCTGCAACTTGCCTTCACTTCCTTCCATTAAGTGAATCCACACTTAATCAAGACCAGAAAGCAACACAGCTGCCTAACAAACACACCTGCCTCACTACGCTTGTCACTCTGCTTGTTTACACTTGCTTGTACTGCCTTGGTTTTGTCTTGCCTATACTCAGATCTCAAGGGCAGGAATTAGTATTTTGTACAATGCCTAGCATTGCAGGAACCCAATCCAATTATTCACAAGCACTCCTGCACAGTATGTTATTAAATGTCAGCTTGCCTATGTACCAATTTTATTGTTTTTAACATTTAGGCAGGAGCTACATTCCTAACTCTGATTATTGAAAAAGGCAGCTTACACTTTGAAGCTTGAAAAAACCAACCAAACAAAACACGAAAGGAAAAAAAAAAGAAAAACACCACCACCACCTCGCCTCCAAAAAAAATATTTTTGCTCTGAAGGTTCTTCCACCTCACTCCCATCCTACACCTCTTCCTTCTATCAATGCTACTGAATTAGAAGAAATGGAAAAAAAAGAAAATAAAAAATCAGGAAAGGTCTACAGCACTGGAGGAAAGCCATGCTTTTTCCTAAGTGAACTAGGTATTTAAGGCCTTCTAGGCTGAAAAACAGTCTTTAAACATACTGTTTTATGAGATGATAAAATAAGCCCATTCATACCGAATCAACTTGTTTTTAACCAAAACAGATGTAAACTCGTCGCTCCAGAACCACAGATCTTTTGCATGCACAGTTGAAAATGGTGATTCTGCTAAAGACTTCTAGCAAGCTTTTGATAGCTTCTTCATACTGTGCAGTAAAATACTATGAAATCAACTGGTCAGCAGGCCATAAAAGATGCAGAAGGCTCAAAGTGAGCCAAGTCTCCTGAGGGCCAGTAGGGATGCTTTCAGTGACAAGCGTAACAGAAGTCAGAGGGAGCAGCAAATAAGTGAAGGCCTGGTCATCAATACACAGCCAACTAGATGAGCTGCAGAGGATGAAACCATACACCAGTCAATGTTTAAAGGGTGAAGGCATGAATGATCATGTAGGTTCAGGTAACAAACCAGCTGACACCTCTGACAGGCATCAGAGGCCAGCGTACCAAGGACAGCCGTAATTGCATCTCATGAACTTGTAAGTGATTTCCTTCCCAGCAGCTACTGCCACTACCTTGATTGGTGACTGTCAGTTTTGTGACTGGTATTTTAAGGGGAACTTCACTGTAAATCCACAAAGAGGTGTAAGGAAAGTGATCCTATAAAGACTCTTCTTGAAGAGAGTTCAGCAAAAGAAAGTCATGTGGTGCCAGTGAAATATCTAATCAGGTGGCAGCTATGAATGGAGGGGAGGAAAAAAAAGTTAGAAATTGTTTCTCACAGGATAAGTTTACAAATAGTTGAAAAAGACAATTCTGCAAAAGAGACCCTGGCTTCCAGAAAACTATTAATGAGCCTAGATGAAATTCAGATCTCTTTGGCTCAGTAGGAATGGCTAGCCATCAGCCAATACGTGAAATATTTTGAAGCCATTTAATTTAGAATGACCTCTTTTTACTTCTAGACAGCTGGGGAAAACAAACAAACAAAACCCCCCACAACAACAACGAAAAATACATTCAGCATGTACTTGCAGTAGCTAACCCAAGACACACATGTCTTGACAACAGGTCAGATTTGACATTCCTGTATAGCAATTTTAAACACATGAGTCTGGTCTGTTTTCCCACCTGAATCAGAAAAGCTCCATGCTGCTAGGTCAAAAGGGCTGACTTCATCCTTGAGAATATAAATAGACAACAGTAAATAGGATTAAAAGTGTTGTAGTACTGGTACAACTACTAGTTAAATACTGTGGCCAGCTCTGAATGCACAGTTTAAAGACTAAAATGAGACTTGATAAAAGAAAAAAAAAAAAAATTGAAGATCAACCTTTAAGTGAAATCCATGAACAGTGGTCTATTTAGTTGATTAAAACGAAAAGGAGCAACTCAGTCTTCAAGTCTCTTCTCTGCTAGGTGAAAAATTCAAGAATTCCAGTCTGAGAAATATATAAAAATAGATAGTGATGAAAGCTGAAATTATGCATGTTAGACTATGAGACAAAGCAAAGTCAGTGCTTTCTTAATAGTGAAATAGCTTAGAAGTTCCCCTAAGAATCCTACAGGACACAGGAGTACATTTTCCACACACACACACACACACACACACACACACAGACACACACTGCAGTTTTGATTGGGTACTAGAAACTTTTCTAAAACAAAAAGTCTTTCCAAACAAAACTTCATGTAAAGGACTTGTAAATCTTAAGCAAGAAGCTGGACTATCCTTTCACCATGCAGTTGATCATTTGTTCTTGCAGGCTTATGGCAGAGAACCTTGCTGATCAGCAGGGAGCTGAAAGTATATGAAGTTTTGTTACACCAAATCTAATGTCGAGTCCAGGCACTCTGCAGATCTTCAAAGGCTGGGGTATCAAAAAAAAAAAACCCCTCAACCTAAGTCATTATCAATCAAAGCAATAGTTTAAGTTGTTACAATGATTTCCACCACAGATGCTAAAAAGACTCACTTATAGAGGAGTGCATCCTCCCAGATGTGTAATGCCTCAACACCAAAGCTTCCAGTTCTTGTAAAAACTTCAGAAGAACAAGAAACCAGATGTGCTTTGCTAATAAACATTTCCTTTCAGGAATCTATACCACTAATGGAAACAGTAGACAGATATCATTTGGAGCTACCGAAAGGAACCTATCCAGGAGATCATTCTGAAATTTGGAAACAATTTGTCTTATCTGTCCCACCTGCATGGCTGATTTTCATTTTGCACTTGAAGATTTTTTTTCCCCCTACACTCAGATTTGAACTTAATACTCTACCTGAAGAAAAAGCTGATACTCATTCTTAATGTTTCCCACTTTTTCCTTTTTCTTTAAAAAAACAGACTCATGAAAATCTTTTTGGACAAGATTTTTGGACAAGAACACACAGATATGTTGTTAGAATTTAAAACACTTAACCTTCTTATTGATGTTATTATCTAAGCAGCATACAGAGCCCTTTCTGTTTCTTGCTCCAGGAGGCAAAAGACAGCAGTATCCCCTCTGCTCTCATACCAGACTGGACTTCTGCAAGAAAAAATCCAGTCCCTTCCAGATGTAAGCAGAATAGTGTCTTTCATTTTTTTCGAATTAAGGACATCTTAGGGGAGCAACGTCCCACACAGACTTTTTTTTTTTTAAATCTGAATTAGAAAACAAACAAACCAGCCTTAGCAGAGGAAAACAGAGCAGCAGAGCCAGGTAACCGAGACAATGCACAATTAGTGCTGAAGGTGCCTTCAGCCATCACAGAACATTCCAGGTACAACTAATTCAAAATTAATATGTTGCCTTCCCTTACCATCACGGAACTTATGTTCAGTCTTCCCTTCTTATATGAAGTACTTTGCAAGTTAAAAGCATGCAAGAATGCCAGGAACACAAAACAGCTCAAGGGTAGTCTCACACCTTTGCATTGTGTTTTGTGAACCTACCAAACAACACTCTTTGCCATGGGGAATAAACTTCATTGATTTTCTTCACATGAATAGGCCATTCTTGAAAACTGCTGTGACTCTGAAAGGAAGGTCAACAGAGTTTAGAAGCATGGACTTTCTACATGCAGAATCCCGGAGAATTAAGTGACTTCAAGTGAGTCACTGCAGACCAGCTCAGAACCCTTCTATCTCTTTAGAGAAGCAAAAAAAAGGAAAAAGCCATGTGCCAGAACTGTATGATTAAAGATATTTCACTACTCTTCTCCACCATGCTGTCACCACATTGTTGATGTCTCCTTTGTTCTCAACAGCTCTCATCTAAGCCATCTGCTTTAACTGTTTCTGAGTACTCACTTCACTTTGCAACACCTAGGAATCCTCATCATAGCACAGGAACCCACTATGCCAGCTGATATTTAAATACAAGCAGCAAATGTACACCCACAAAAAAAAAAACCCAGACAAGGCACACATGCACACACGAAACACATGCCTGTCCCAAACAGCTTACTTCTTTCAAGGACACCGTTCCTCTGAATGCCTCCATCTTCCTGTGAAGAACATGACTTGAGCCTTCATGTGTAACACAACTAACAAATGAATTGTCAGACAGAGTGAATCTACTTTGTAATTACTGGTTTTACACCCTCTAGCCTCAGTCACACTCCAAATGCAGTCTTCTCAGAAAACAAGATTTTCACCCAACAACTACAACTTTCTGAATTTGATAGGAAGAGACCTTGGCAAAAATAAACTGATTTTTTTAGGATCTGGAAGTTAAGCTCATGTTACGAATATATTATGAAACTGGTGTGGACAACTGTCTGTCATCAGTTACTTGCTTCCCTGAAAAAAAAGTTTTGAAAACAATTTTAATTTCCACTCAGAGCATTATAATGAAAATTGTCAAAGCAGCACCCACTCAAAAGATATTCTAGATCAACTCTGTCAATACTAAGAGCAACAACAAGGAATGAGTTTTCCTACTTCCCAGATGTCAAGAGGACATGAAGAAATAGTAGAGTTCTTCTCACCAGGCCTCAAAAGAGGCATATGGTTCCTTCCTTTCACATGCATTATAGCTGTCATCTCCTGTTATACAACCATCTTCCTGTACTCAATGAGAGCTCATGAGCTCAAGCTTGCTCACAAGCTCTGCTAAGTATCAACAGAAGTTACTGGACTTGCAAATATTACTGTCGTATCAAAAAAATCCCATGCCCACCAACTCAAAAGGTGTTGAGGCTGCATCCGTTAGGCCTTCAAATTTTTTAAAGTATCAGTTAAAACTTAACATGAGTACACAAGGGAGAGATTAGAAAAGAAAGGCTGGAAGAATCTTCCACTCTGCAAAAGAACATTCACGCATCTGAAAAAGGGAGTTCACTTGGGTAAAGCACTAACCTCAGAACACAGGGGGTCTTTCTCTGGAAATAAGACAAAATTATTTTATCTTCTAGTTAGCAGCCTCTGCCTTACTTACTCCTTAGATGTACAGAACACTTCATTTCTCCAATATCAGATTAACTGTCTCACATGCTACCAATTACCACCACAAGACAAGTATCATCTTCATCATTCTGCAGACAGTTAAGAGAGACAGCCTTGCCCCAGGCCACAGTGAGTCAGTGGTAGAAGCAGGATCTCATCATCTCTCATTGCTCAGCTCCTTTCTTCAGACAGTGAAGTTTTACTACTCCCACTGTCTTCAGAAATGGTATCTTCATTTGCCAAAGTACAACTAATTAAAAAGAAAGATCTAGAAACCAAGAAACAAATAACTGCTAAAAACCTGCTGTTTAAGTAACTCAGTAAGTGCCTTGATAAAAAATAAGGATATAAACCACTCTGTTTCTACGAAGCTAACTACAAAGACACTCTCTTGCCTGCAGTCACTGCATCTCTAACTTCTATCACAAATAAAGCATAAACTCAGCAAACTATTTCCTTGTCATTACAAGCCTGATTTGTGCACAGGAAGTCTTCTATGCTGCCTACAAAAGGTGGACAATCACAATGCACGTCTCCAAAAAAAAAAGTCCTTCCCTTTCAGTCTTCCAAGTGTTGACTACAACAGTGGTAATTTTAGTATGACTTATGTAATAATTGGATGAAACTTGAGCATTTCAGGACTCGATGACAGCCATGGTTTCTTTCTGGTGACAATTTACATGCAAATCTGTTTCTGCAGTTCTTGCATCTCTATAATTCATTTGCAGTGGAGAAACAGGAAACTGGAAAACAAAGCAGCAAAGCCTAGTTCTGGGCAATACTGCACATTTAAAATGAAATTTTCTTTTTAAAAATGTAAAATATGCTGTTATTGAAAAAATGCTTTCAAGTCTTTGAAGATGACACTCCAACACACATTAAGATGGCAATTGCTTTGCATATGACTTGAGTTGACAAGGCTCTACAGTATTGATGTAGCACTAGAGCTTTTACCAACTGATTTAAAGCTTTGATGTGGCTCAGGCTTTATAAGCTACCCTGACAGTGCAAAGTCTCTGCTGACAGAAATAGCAAGAGTTCCTTCAGCAGCAGACTTTGGCTGGTCCATTTTAAACTGCAGTCTCCATGGTAGAATTTCCTCATCTGCATCAGACTGTTCTGCTAGCAGCTATTGAAGGAGTGCTTAGAGGGGATATCATACAAGTATTTAAAGCACTGCACACTGGACTACTTCCCTCTTGAGATGACAGAATGGAAAATAAGTAACATTGTCTCCAGAATAAGAGAAGAAAGCCTTTATCTTTTTTACTCATCAAGTAAAATACTGCAACTTAGATGAGACAAATAAGATAAATTAAAACAGTTTTAATAAATACTGCCTTGAAATAGTAACAGTTGCTTTCACAGCCTGTGTTGCTCCTGTGCTATGGAAATTGTGTACATTTAGTGCGAGTAGAGGAAAAGAAAAAAAAAACAGAGAAAAAAAAAGCGGTGGCAACTCTCAGCAATTTGTATGCTTAGGCATATTTTCCCTTTCATCTTTTCTGTCTGTTCCATTCCATACCCTTCATTGCAGTGTTCCTGCTTTCTAGAGTCCCAGCTGCTATGAGAGAAACACCAGAAGTTATCCTTGTGTTCCAGCTATGACTGTCAACCTTTGTTTTCCCCATCTGCTACCAGTACAGCACCCTTGCACTAAAGAACACTGATCGTCTTACAGAAGTTTGACTTGAGACTCCTGCTACTCCTCTAACATAATTTATTATTTACAACAAATAAAGTCAAGCTATATGTGTTAATAAGCAAGTAAGCCACACGAAGTCAGCTGCAGTGCTCCAATACTGATTTGCCTTTATATAAAGTATATTAAGTTTTTCCTTCATTAAAAGCTGTTCTACAAGACACAATGGACATACCAGCAACCATTTCCCAGAGGGCTGATGGCATTATAAAGGAAGAGTTTGTTTCTTTCCCTCAGCACTGGCCACGATGATACATCTCTCAACTCAAGGGTGCAAACACACACACACAGAAACACACACACAGAGAAACATGTCTCCTCCTATTTGCCAAAAAGCCAACCCAGCCCTGAACAGAAAGCCAGTGGCGTGATAGTAATCAGCCTGCTGCTCACTAAGAGGGATTTCTGTACAAGTCACTGATGCTTTGATACTCCAGGATCCCAGATGAAAACTGCCCTAGGAGGGGTGTGGGTCAGTGAAGAGAAAACTATTTCTGGTCATAAATACCAAGAGTAGTTATTTCATACTCTCCCCTTAAAAGGCTGGTGACCATTCAAAGTGTGCCTGCCACATACTAGTGGCCAGTTTGACAAAAATCTATGTGCTATCTTGCCTTTCAGAGCAAGCAGGTGACATTCAGACTGAAGCCTTTTACAGAAGGATGCACAAGGTTTCCTACTAACTGATTTCATTACTTCCATGAAAAAAATTCTATCAATCAAGCAATCCAGACAGATTACCAGGGGACAGAAGTCTCTATTAAAACTTAATATTAGAAATGTCAACTAGAGGCCCACTACTGAATAATTCAAGGCAAGAAAAGGTCTCTCTCGCCTCTTGTCACCTGCTTTGAGCAATTCTTCAGCAACATGTAACAATCAGTTTCAGCAAAAGGTGGCTAGGCTGAAAACAGAATGAAGAGGCACATAGGAAAAACAAAAAGAAAACAAAACCCCATGAAATGAGGAAAAAGAATCTCATCTGCACAAGGCTTATGTATGAACTCTATGGCTGGCATGAAAAGAAACCATCTTCAGACATGTCTGAAAAATTCCATGTACAACTAGAAGAGGACTAGCAAAGACCACAATCTTCTACCTTCACAATGCTCACCTGCCTTACTAACATAGTTCAAAGTTTCAGAAGTGAAAACATATTAATGCATTTTTTTGGACAAAAGCATAGATTGATTAGAACAACAAGCAAGTCCTGACATATTTTCATCATCTCTTCTGTAAGTGAAATATAATTGCAAAGTGACAGAGGAATATCAAGTACAAGCATCTTTTTAAGTCCCAGCATTTTCAGGCCTGAAAAAAATTATTCTTTCAACTTTCCAATCCTGGTCAGCTCACTAAAGTTTTTTCCTTCTCAGTATCAGCAGTATCCCCAGTAAGTAACAGAAAATGAACTATGAAGCAGCTTAAGAATTTGACCAATACTGGCTTAGTTACGTTGGCAAGTTCAGCAAAATCTGGTCTTCATATTGTGTCATAACAAAAGCTGAAGCAACTATTTGGTATGGAAGAAAACTTTATCTTAAATCTAACAACAGGGAGCAAATTAGGAGGAATTCTCTCAGATTTTCTCCACTCCCTGCTAAAGATTTTGCTGAGCTCCATCCAAGTTTCTCTCACCCTCCTCATAAAACACAATCTTAAGGACTCTCTGCGCATAGCAGTCAAGACGTCATTGTTGGCAAAACTTCATCTTTACGAGAGAAACCAGCATTCCAGCAGCTTGTGGTACTAACGAGTTCTTTAAGAACATTCAGACGTGGGTTTGCAATTAAATTTAAAAACCTGTCACCAGTCTTTGTAAGCCTAAGTAGGAAAGGTACCAATTACAAGAATTCCCCATTATTCTGTGACTGCTAACTTACCAAGAGAGCACACGCTAGTAAGAATTCCCAGGGACATGGAATACCATTCTTTCTCACTGAAGAGCTGCAGAGAAGCTGAAAGGAATAATTTTTCCCTGCATTCCTTCTCTTATTCATGATTTCATGACTTAATTTCTCAAAGCAATCCTATTCTATTTTTTAATTTAAGCAGCTATATTTGGAGAGAAACCACACAATTATTTAACAAGACCAGAACCATACATACATACCATACATCTATTCATTTTGTGTGTCAGGAAGAGTACAGTTACATTCTGAAGTGTAATCCACTCTCACTCTGGTTAAGACATTAGTACTTTTCCAGGTTTGTGTACAAAGAAAATTACTTCTGGAAGTTCCGCTGAGTACTACGCTATACACAACACAAAAAAACCACACTGTATGTTCATCAGGCCTCCCTGTCCTATAGAGGGCTGGAATCAACTGCTCTGTGCCTGAATTTTTCAATTTGCTTGAAAGATTTGAGACAGCAAGACAATTCCTCTTCTTCCAAATCTCAAACCCTTTCACAGCCCAAAAATCCCTACAACAGATTCTTCAGCTACAAATGAAGAGTCTCAATTTGAAACACCAGAAGCAATAAAAACCCAAGAATAGCCTGAAACAGCCTAGCTTAGAAAAAAATCTTGTTCAAAAAAATCATTCATCTGAAGCCTGCAAGTGACTTTCTTTTTTTGCAGTAAAGAAAACTAGACTTCAATTCCAGTCTTCAATAATAAATACCAAGGGACCCTCTTCCACAATAAAGACATGCCAAGCTCACTCATTTTGCAAGACTGCATTACGTATTCGGCCAGAAATCATGCACCAACAACTCCTCTTGTTTTAGGATGAAGTATCCCTTAGTCTACACTAAGTCCAACAGCTGGAGCATGAGAAGGAGTTTATCACTGGCACCCCATCTGAAGCCTTCATGAAGCATAAGTCACTTCCTAAACCTAAAATATGCATGAAAGTTAATGAGATTCCAATACGGGCAATACACAGCACTGGAGACACGTAATCCACGGAACACCGCAAAGCCTTTGCTGAATACTCAAGCAAAGATGAAAATACAGGGATAGGATATACACATTTGAGAAATGCAGATCTACAACCTGCCAATCAGTCCAGCAACGGAACACAGTCACAGAAATAAAATGGATATCTAAAAAGCCTCAAATTTAGGAGCAGTACAAAGTTGGTTTCTCATTCCCTTTTACAAGCAAGTCAAATTAGTAACCCCCAATACTGCCTTTGAAAAGCTAAAAAAATGATACAGGAAAAGGATATCCGTGTTTTCACTGGCATCCTATATAAAAATAGCATTTTTTGTATCCTATATGCAGTCAAAGTCCTCATCACATCTCAGGGGGGCCAGGAGCTCAATGTTCGACACAGCTGCTGTCTTCCAAGAATCCAGTTTCCAAACTACATTTCCTCCAAGTACGTGTACAGTAAGATTTTCAGATGCTTGAAAAGTGATACAGAAGATTGATACTTTCACTGAAAGAGTAAAATACACTCTGTCTCACAAATTTTTATTTCACCTGAATACCGAAGTGCTAAAACTGTTAACACTCCTCCCCTCACCATACACACATACAGCCCTACCTCTTCGACAGGAAGACAATTTAATTGCTTTAATCTTTCCTGAAAGTAGTTTAAATATTTTTCTTGAGGTTTTCTAAAAATAATCCAGAATGAAGCAGATACTCTGTATGGAAAATATAAACCCATACAGTTTGGCCATTTTACCAGCAACTGCACTGCTCTCTCTTAGAGACGAAAGCTGTCTGACAATGCAAACAAATGCAGGATCACTCACTACCAGTTTTGACTATACTGTACAAGCCATAAAATGGAAAAATTTTAGTCCTTTAATTGCTTCAAAGTCCCCAGTTTCTTTCCTTTCCACCTTAGCTATTTGCTGCAGAGGATGTAAATCCAGACATCATGGTCTGCGTTTTATTAAAAAGCCTTCTCCGTTTCTTTTTTTAACTTACAGGACGAAATCAATCAAAACAGAAAAAAGCAGGTATGAATCATACACCTTAAAGAGAGGGTCAGCCTTTGACTACCTAAAATAAAAGCAGAAGCATCTTTAGACACAGCAACTGCAGCTCATATACACCACTGTGGACACCTCAGCTGCCTCTAACACTGATCACAAAAAGCTGTGTAGCACAGTCTCTACAGGAGGGATCAGATCTGCCCTGATATAATACCCTCGCCTCCTCTCAGAAAGGACTTCAAACAACTCCATAGTGCCAGCCCGTGGAAAAGGAATAGACCTTGTCCAGCACTGTCCTCCAACACCTCCATCACAGCTCTCCCACAGTGCTCAGTGACATGGAGAACACTCTACAGTGCCTGTTCCTGTCAGCACCCTCACGAGAGCAATGATGCTTCCCCGCACTTGGATATCTGGAAAAAGCAGGGACCCACGTATGGAAAATGAGCCACTGTTCGGGTCAAACCTTTTATTTCCCCCATTGGAAAAGAAAGGCAAAAGAAAATACACTAGTAAACACCAAAAGTTCTTTTAATCCTTCTTTGCTAAAACCGCATCCATTTCTCAAGGAATGGGATTTCCAATAACTTCTCAGGATAACTAATCAGCACTTCAGTGCTGCTGTGAGATTAGAGACTACAGCCAGGGAGTGCCCTCTCAGTGTTCTCACCCTGTCACAAAGCAGTCTGACAAGGAAGATGTTACTTCCAGGAACATTTCAGGATGGGGAGAAAAAGAAACAAACAAAACCAAAAGAATCCCACACCTCCTAACTAACAAAAAAAAAATTCCCATTTAGCACTCCATCACAGGACATCTCTTTTACCTCTCAGTTAGCTGCTAGGTTGCCAAAGCCCACAAATAACTACCATCAAAAACCTAAAAAATACAGTTAAAAACCCCAGTAAATAAACATCATTTTAGAATCAGATCTACACGTTATCTTTGACCACCCAGGCTGGTGAGCAAGAACTAGATTACACCACTTTCTCAGCTTCAGTCTGTGGCCCAAGCCCTCTCTCCCTCACAGAGACAAACACTTGGAAGCTGTGATATTCTCAGGAAGCTGAGATTACACATTATCTTTTGGGAGGTGTGATGAAATATTCATTTTGGTCTGTGTAAGGCATCCGTCATGCCATATGGATGCCCATTAGCTCTTGCACAGAGTAACAACTCAGGAAGAAAACCACAGAACTGAAGCAGAGAAACCCAAATTCCCAACTATTATATCGCTATTGCAAACTCCATCAAGAACCATTCTCCCCTTGCCCCACACCACAGGCTATCTTGCAGCTCCAAGTACTACACAAATGAATGCCCAAGATTTAAGGTACCAAAGGAATGCACGGACTGAACATCCTGACTGTTTCTGGGAAGACAGATCCATCATGGTGTTGCCCAGTTACTGAGCAAAAAAGCGACTAGCAACATCCATTGAGGATCGGGAGTCCGAAGTCTGGATGCCCAACTGTCCCAATACAGAATTTTTCCAGATGAAACCACGCACCAGGGACACAGGGACAGAATCATTCAGAGAGAAAGTCAGTCCCAGCCACAGAAGGAGTTAAAATACAGCTTTCTACTGGCAATGTTACACACTATTTTTCACCTCACACACCTCCTCAAAACCACCAAACCTGCATGAGGTCCCCTTACTTGAAGGACTCTGCTAGACAAAGTGGGAAGAGCAGACTGGAATAAACCAGTATCGTACTCTTCTGCGTGAAGTGACAGCACAAGCACTCTCTACAGCCTGGATGACTGTTACCCAGGAAAGCAGCAGAAAATGGCTTACTTTAAGAACTCAGTGTCCTCTTTTACCCCAGAGTAATTACAGAACACAGCAGACATTCATTCTGGAGAGCAGAGTACAATAGCTGTTTGTTACCATCAGCACTACAATCTAGCATTTATCTAAGCCTATCACACACAGAAGAGACAGCACAAAAAGTGCTCAAGACAAAACTCAAAAGTACTATCTGTAAGAAATTACAGGTAAAAAACCCAAGCAAGCACCAGGACTAAGGCTTGGCCCACAGCTCAAAATTTAACATCTGGTAATCTATTAATTGAGCATACATTTATTCAAGCTTCATCTAAGAACAAAGTTACCCACATTGGGACTCAAATTGAGGAAACTGTTGCCTCACACCACCAGGCAGGTTTTACAAAAATCAGACCCTATCTTCTAAAACAACATGTAGCATTAAGAGCTACCTTGTTTACCTTAAGAACAAGGTTGAAAAACCCTAGCTAGATTGGTGTGAGCTCCCAGTTCCCTCCTTACTTGCATGCCCTTTAGCTTCTGCAGAAGAGAGCAGGACAACAACACTGATATAGTGCATGGGAAATAGAAAAAAGCAGCATCTGTCTCATGCTTGGAACATTCCTGTACTATCTTCAGAGGACAACAGAAACAACAGGATTTCAGAAGCTACTCTACTACATCCCTGAGTAACCTCCCACCCAGAGATAATAAAAAACTCAAATAACATCAGTAAATACTTCACCCTTTTCTCTATTACAGAAACATGCATAAAACATTAATAAATGTTATTTCTAAATATATTCTGTTCCAAATGAGGAGACTAACTGTGCTACTTAATTTACTGTGGTAAGTATATTTAAGTCTCTAATTTTTAAAGACTGCACATAGGCTGAAGGAATGCAATTAGCTGAATACAAATACTTGTTTGGACTCGTGCAGAACAGCAACACATACTTTTCCAGAAGGGCACACGGGATTGAACATGTAATTACAATCTCAACCGTAGCAGCACAAATAGACTAAACAAGCCCTGTTCAAGTTACTCATGCTCAGTTTCGAAAGTTTGACCCCTGAAGCCAGAAGTACATTCACAAAGGCGAACCAATTTTTCCGAACTGCCAGAAATACAAGCACAAGTTTAAGCAAGCTTACAAATCCTGAACAATCACAGTACCCCCTTAGTCAAGGCTAATTTCTCCATCTCAAAAGTTTCAACTCAGGCACAGAAGTAACAATTCTATTTCCCTTTCCAGTGCTTATACTTTTCAACAGATGGCTGTAACAATGGCACCAATAACAGACTATTATTTCATTTTAACGCTAAAAACATATTTTAAGTAGAAGTTCAAGCTTTCCTTCCACCAAAAATTCCAAGATCTAAGAACTCTCTTGCTTCGCAACTTTCTGCCAGAGAACACTCATAGCTTCAGGAGACAATTGTCTGTATTTTGGCTCTTCCTATGAAGAAATACACTTAGAGCCAAACGACCTGCAGCTACAGCTCTTACTAAAACCTCCTAAAACCAGGTACAATTTCCATTTTGTATTTCTAACAGAAGCTAGCATTTACAGCCATGTATAGATACGTAAGATCTTTAATCAAGTGCAGTCTCTATGTTTTATTGCAGGTCCAAAACAAACTACTTCTGTACTTAACAGTAATTCAGCTCCAAAAGTTTTATGAGAGAACTATGGCTCCCTACTAAATCTGTGTAAGGTTTATCTCCTCAGTGAACCAAAACACCATTAAAACGAGATGCTCAAGACTAGACGTCTGCTGCTCTGAAGTCATTTTACAGAGAAAAACCTGAGCCTAGAAGTGTCTGAGTAAGGAACCACACACATGCAATAATGCTCAGATCTGTAGGCTAGAAAGTACAGATTTTCAGAAGTTCTAGGTGCCAGCAGCATAAACTGCTGTTAGATAGCCAGTCCCAGGTTCACTGGCAATCCCACTGGATTAAGATCACAGACACAGTGGTTGGAGCAGGGCTCTGGAGGTCATTAGCCCCACAATCCTCTTTGGATGGCAAACAGCATGCCCCTCCGTAAGAAACAAGATCTGGGGGTCTGTCAGCACAACCGAAGTCACAACAGAGCCAATCCTCCTGGAAGCCATTTCTGGGCACCTGAACAAGGATGTGACTGGGATGAGCTCAGACTGCACTCAGCCAACCTGACTGTATTCAAGGGACACAAGTAGGCACACATACAGGCAAAGGAAAAGCAGCGCATGTTTTTCACTGCCATTTTTGCAACACCATTTGCTTGGTCTCCTGTAGCATCCTCAGTTAGTGATATGACCTAAGTAAGTGGACAAAAACACCAGGTTCAAGGCTTGTAATGGTATGAAGCTCAACTGCAGGCTGTCCCATTTCCATGGAAATAATTCCAAACTTCACCAAGTAAAACCTTGAATAACCTAATCTAACCAGACCTGACCTACTCTGAGTCGGAAGCGAGACAAGCTGAGACCTGGAGATCCCTTCTGACCTAAGTTATACCATGATCTCTCCTTTGGGTTTTTAATTAAAAAAACACTAAAATGTCTGTTGCAGCTTGGGTTTACGTTATGTCATGTTTCTGCCACCCTGCTGGTTTCAGCAGATAAAATGGACAAAGAGCCACAACAGAAATACTGTGGAAAAGCACAGTGACTATTCTGCTTCAAAGATTCACAAGTCTTTCTGAAACAAGCCTCAATACTGTATTCTCAAGTCAAGAATCTCAAACTTAGTTCCTACTAGGAGTTAACAACAACAAAACACCCAAACAAAACCCTCACAGACCTGCAGCTGAAGTGCCAAGAGGAGAGAGAATACTAAGTTTATTACTGGACTCTTGCAACAAACCCATTCTGGTAAATATGTCAAATACATTTAGACCGTGAATAATTTAGAAAAAAGGTCCCAAAACAGAGTTCATCCAAACAACAAAACAGAAACCAAACACAAAAAAGCCACCACAAAAAAAAATACCCATAACTCTCTGCTTACCCAACAGAAGTAAGTAAGCATCCTGAAAGAGCACAAATGAAAACAAGTTTCCATCTTGCTTTTTAAACTGACAGCAATGCCTTATCGAGGTATCTAAAACCAAATAGACAACTTCAGTTCACCCTGTGCTCTGCTTGCATTAATTCCCACAGAGGGACTCTGGTATAAGATTTTAAGCACCAGAAGAAAGAGAAGTAATGGCATCATTTGCTGGATGGAGGCCAGGATCTCACATATCCACTCAAGCTTGCATCTCTGGAGACAATGTTTGCTGCTACCATAATTGAGTTATGTTCTGCACAATGAGAAGGTGAATCAATTATGTTCACCACTAAACAGAAAGCTTAAGTATTCTCTCAAAAGCTTAAAAATTCATGCAACGGCACCTTCAAAATACTGTTTATTCTTCTTTTTTAAATAAATAACACCATTTTGATTCAATTTCTGCTCTTCCTGAAAATTCCTCAGCTTACAAACCCGTGAAGGGCACTCAGGTTTTAATCCAGCAGGGCCAGGCAGCTCGGACTCCCTGTTTTTATGTTTACACTAAGTTCCTGATGGAGTAATTTATGTTAAAGACAGCATCAGATCAAACTGCCACCTAAGCCTTTGCTAAGACATTAAGGAAATTAGCAGGGAACAATCATTATCTCAGACAGAGTCACATTTAAAAGGAAGATTTTATATATACACAGAGAAGTATTAATTCTGTAAGGTCAGTGGACCTATAGTATTTTAGAGGTTAATTCTCCATGTTTGCTGTAATACTGGCTCATTACTTTGGAATACAGATACAAATTGAACAAAAACACTGCAACAGGGCTTTGATTAGGTGCCAATCTTCTGTACTTCTTCAAATAGGATACACAGGTTGCCCTACTCAGAAAATAAATTAAAAAGCCAAACTGAAGATGGATTTCTGCACTCAGTTATACATCACCATTAAAATTGATTTTTGTTTAGTCACAGAAGTCAGTGAGCACCAATCTTAGCGTGGTTTCTGGCACCATCCCACAGACAGGAATCAAGCCTCACATACTGCATACAGATACAGGTAGGCATATTTTGGGACAACATTTTAGCTAGAAAAAGCAGGTACTCAAGTACTTCAACCTATGCATACTCAAGTGTTGGGTATGTTTTGAGTTTTTTCATAAATAAAGACTGCATTCACCTGTAATTAGATTAAATATCATTACTATAAAAACTATCAAATAAAGCCAGTATCTTTTCTATCACAGTGAATACCCAATTCTACAAACTAATGAAAACACAAGTGGTTTATCTAAGATGTAGTTACCACAGCTTACTGAAAACAGAGTGCTTACTCATGCTATCCACAGTAAGAGGAATCCTAAACATGTCCTTATAAAGATTAAAGAACCCCTTAATAAAAGTTGTGTAAGCTGTTTTATAGAATATACATAACATATGTAAGATAAAACAAAGAGTAACTACTTGGAAGTAAATCTCAATCCACATGGATTTAGCCTCCATTTCTGACAAGGATATTATTTACATAATAGAAAATCAAAATAAATGGCAATTCCCTACTAACCTTATGTATTAAAAAGTACCTGGACAGGGTCATCCAGAGAAGTCATATAATATGGTCTGCTTTCTGTAAGAATGCAAAGTTACTTTTCTAGATCATACAGTTGAAGATTCTGCTATTAAACTCCATCTCCTGTTTATGTTTTTAAGCAATAAAAATGAAGAAAAAGAACTCTACATGAGATGCTGCTACAGATAAAGTGTGGTGGACTTTAAAACAAATGACTCACAGCACACTGCTCAACTCCCTTACTTCAATAAAACAGCTGCAGAACAGGACAAGACCTACAACAGCCATGAGTTGGAGAACGAGCCTTGCAGTTCGAATTATTGCTGCAAAAGCAACAGAACGCTTTTAACAAGGTTTGCCAATGTTCCACAAAGTTATTTCAAATCTCCAAGGGATACTTCTTCAACTCTGAAGTAGTTAATATCTTTTAAAGGCAAAATACCATATTCTAAAAATATTAAGAAATTAATCCACCAACATAGAAAGTTTTGCTTAAAACAGCTTGAAAGCAATTTTGCACACACATGTACTAATTTGGACAGGAAAATATATTTCCACACAGAGTTGCTAATGAATCTTAACTTCTAATTCACAAGAGACCTAATTTCCAATTCAGCAATACAAACATTAGAAACCTGGAAAGAGATTTTTCTCACTAATATGCAGCTTTCACGATCTAAGTTAAGAGCTTTCTGTTTATTATTAGATAGCCCTTACACATATAAATCAGGGTAAAAGAGCCACCACTGACAAGTTCTTAGAACTCTAACAACACCTCTGAGCTAGATCTGTTTAATCCAGCATCCCATTTTCCATCAGCTCCACACATACAAATGGCATTTCTCTTGCTTTCTGTTCTTGGAAAAGCCTCAACAGTCTGGTCTAATTCTGGCTCCAATTCTTTCTGCACTATATTCAGCCAACTTCCACACAGACACACAGCTCATCTGTGAGAAGTTGGTCTATCTTCAAAAACCCGAGCACCATACCCATTGGCTTTTGCTGTGCAGTGCCCCCACCTCCTATGTAACCTCTGATTAGAACAATTTACTTCTTTCCAACTCTCGAGTTTTTCACACAGCCTCAGGATGCCCTCATCCCTTCAGCTGGCCTAAGTCATCACTCACCCACCAATTAGTTTCCTCCCACTTAAAACAATGTTTCATGAATGTAACAGAAATTTAGAATCCAGCTGGAAACATTTCTGAGTCTCTGCCTGAGCTGATAGCCTCAAGGATGCACCTGCTCTTGTCACATGGGTAACAAAGGATAACATTTTCAGCCCCAAGTGAGTCAAGCAGAAAAAAACCCCAGTAAAATGCATTTCACTTTATTGGACCTTTGAACAAAAATTCAAGAGCCTCATTAGAGACAGGTTTACTGCAAGATACCTGCCATTACCCTCTACAGACAGAAGATACCTAGATAAAAAAGGTAAACCAAAGTAGATAAACCATGGAGTAAAACAAAATCCAGAAACCACAAAGTATTATTAACACTGATGTAAGTATTTATGAAACTGAACCTTTTCACTCTTTTCCTACAGAAGAGGACTCTAGGTACCCTCCCTGAAGTCTAACATCCAAAGTATTCCAAGCTCCCCATTATCTACATAACTTACTTATCATAAAAGGCTGTGTCTGCAGCAACAGAAGAATTATGTGTTCCTGGGTGACTCAAAAAGGTCAGAGACCTAAGCATTAGTAAGGCAACCAAAGTTGCCTGATTTTAACATTGCAGTTTTACACTTGTATTTTTGCTCCTCCATAGAGATAGATATATACACACATAATTTTACCCATTCTAAGATAAATACAGTGGCAGGGTGCTACACATTTTCCCCCCTCCATTACTAAACTTCACGAAGTCACCAAATTTTCCCTCCTAGCACTGTTCTGGTACACTTCAATGGCCCTAGACACTGTACAAGAAACAAAAACTACACTGGGGGACAAGGGAGAGAAGAGTAAGTAAAACATGAAATTAGTCACCAATTACTTCCTGTAATTATGGCAAAAAGAAACAGAGCAGAAGTGAACTATTAAATGCAGGTGGTAAATCTGTGACAGTAGCTATAAGTTAAAGAGAGCAAATCTACATGCATATCTGATATTTAAATGCTTTCAGAGCTGTTTCTTCAAGCAGGGATATCGGAAACACCCACAAAGAACCCAAGATAAAAAATCAGACTTTCCAGGTTCAGTCACTTCAGGGAAGTTCTAACACACATTTTCCTATCCTTTACAGCTTGATCTGTTATCAGCTAAAGAGGAGCTGACTGGGCTTAGAGCAGGCAAAAGCAACTGTGCTTGTGGTGACCATGAGAGACTGGAGCTCAAGATCCTGATGGGAGTGAGGAAGCAGAGCAGCAGGGTAGGTACTCAAATACATGAAAGCAGACTCCGGCTTATTCAAGAAGGCTGTAGGAGGAACACCCTGGCAGACACCTCTGAAGCTATATTTAATGGGGTAGAACTCATCCCACTGACAGCAGAATAACGTCACATTCGTTTCTTCTCTAAGAGAAAAAACTTCAAAACCATGGTTTTAAATAGGAAATATCTTAACTGCTAAGTGGTGCAGCACTGAGAAATGATGTTAAGCATCTATGGAAGAGTATAATAAGCACAAACTAATGTCTCCTTTTCTCCCTGCACAGCTCATTTATCTCCAAGGCAGGCTAATTCTAAAAATCTCATTACAAGAAGTAGTTGAGAAACTTTGAGACAGACATACCCCTAAAAAATGCTCATTTACAGAGTAAAATCACATTTATTTTCCTTACATTTCAGTTCACAGTTCAGAGATGGCTGAAACAACTTTGCGTTAGATAGGATGAAAACACTGAGTTTTGGATTGTACTCAACCTCAAGTGTTTAGGTGTAGATCAAATCCTCCCCAAACTCCATTTTGCTAGCATCTAAAGTCACCTCCCCACCAACTTTGTAAATTCCATTCTCAATTACTTGAAGCAGTCCTTTTCTATGATAGTCACCCACATTCAAGGAGAAGAACATGGAACTCCAGTATATGCAGTACTTTTGAGGGGATCGGTACAACGCGTGTTTCTTTTCCCATTATATATAAACACCTTAATATAGCATTAGGAGAGCACTTCCTTCTAAAAATAGAGTTTATCATGGAGACCAGTGAGAAAGAAGGGACAAGGTAACACATACATCCCTTTCTCTCCTCTCTCTTTTCCCCCCCCTCCCCCAACTCATCTCTATGCTTAAACATGTTTCTCTCTTAGCATTTGAATCTTAGCATAAGAACAAACAGTCAACGGTCACCAATTCATTTTGCCTATAGTCTGAAGGTGAATTTAAAGGCAATAAAGCATTGCTCCAGAAATTCAAACAAACCCAGCTTCTTCCAAAACAGTGTCTGAACGCACACAATCCTCCTATTAAAAAACAGCTGCCCAAGCTACCCTGTTGCCCTGTTAGCCAAGTAGGCTGTTCTTCAGCCATGACTCTGGGAGAACACACAGCTCAGAACACATCCAGCAGTGTTGTGTAAGGACCACTACAATGCAGACAGAGAAAAAGAAAAGACCTTCTTGAATCTCTCATAATACATCTGTCTTAAATATAAGCAAGCACATCTGATTACTACAACAACCACCTGTTTTTAATTTGTGTTTTAAAATCCGTATTTTACAGACAACATGTTCTACTCTGGAAGTCAACTCTCTGTGTGAGCATTTCACACACGTCAACAAAACTGCTGCAAAAGAGGTTACATAGCTATTTCATACAGCAACACTAGTTAGTAACTGGTCAACTTAATCAGTAAGTGGTCAGCTAACACAAGCTGATCAATTTTAGACAAACCTCAGCAAGGCAATACTGCCAAAAATAAGGCTCTTTTAATCCCTCCCCAAAAAGTCCCCATGCCACAAATACCACCCAGACACCTAGAAGAAATATGGAACTCCAAAAGATCTAAGAGATTACTTCTTCCCACTGCCGTTTTCTCTCTGGTGCTCTGCTTTTGTTGTCAGCAAGGCAGGCCACAAGAACCTTTTTCCTCAAAGGGTCTCCCAGGAAAAACAAACACACTCCACAAAGCAAAAGGACTTCCCTCCACATATTTTGGCCATCTGCACAGTGGAGAAATTGAGTGGGGAAAAAAACACGTACCAGTGCAAAACGCTCAGTTTCAATCAACCTCCTAATATCATACCAGTTTCATGGTGTCGTGCCACTAAATTCTCCTACCTCTGAATCCTTTCTACTGACCTCTGGATCCAGTGGATGCCAGTGACATGTCAACAGGATACTACCACTACCGTGCAAGTTGCCCTCAAGCAATTCCCTAATCTGCACCAAGTGCTACTTTGGACGGATTGTTTTGTTTATGCCTGGAGCTTAAGTCTTTAAAAGTTATGCAAGTTAGGGCATCCAGGCTTAACCTTCAATTTTTGTGTTCAAAAGTGCAGTCTTCTTGATTTCAAATTCTTCCACATCACTGGTGGACAGTTTTTACTAGTCATTTGTAAGTTTTGAAAATGTTTTCTTTAGCTGTAACCCATCACAGAATATAGTAAGAAAGCTTTCTGCAGAGTTAAACATATTTCAAAACGCCAATTACACAATTAGCAAATCTCTGCAAGCTGACAGCCCAGCACCTGCAGGGAAAAACAAAAAAGATCAACTTTCCCCTTGTAAGTTTCTTAAAAATAGAAAGACAAGTTTCCTTTACCTATCCTACTGATGCAGTTCCCTTTGTTTTGGAAAAGAAGTTTAATATGTGCAGCCTTTATACACATTTTATGATTCCTATACAAAAAAGCCTAATTGACAGAAAGATCTCAAACTTCAAGAAACTAGACACTACAGATTTTGTGTTCTAGCTTTGTCCCTTTGTATCCCTACAAAAGCTGGTCACTGAACTGCACACAACTTGTCTTTTTTCTACATTCAGACATTAAAGTAAACAAAGGTGAAAGAGACTGGAGTTTGAAGTTTTTGATTTATTAGTGCTAAAATTACCTTAATATCATACTTAATATAGAATAACAGCAGAGGGTCAAAATATTACTAACTATATTCTGTAATAGGTGGATTGGATGGTATGCAGCAGGAGTCGTGGGAGGACATTCACTGAAAAAGGTATCATGTAAATATTTACACATTTATTTCTAAGAAGGCTTAAGTTAGAAGCCTGTGAGAATTCAACAAATGTTAGAGATACAGGCAAACTCCTCATTTTAGATACTTATACACATTTTATGATTCCTATACAAAAAAGCCTAATTGACAGAAAGATCTCAAACTTCAAGAAACTAGACACTACAGATTTTGTGTTCTAGCTTTGTCCCTTTGTATCCCTACAAAAGCTGATTTTTTCAGATGTTATAAAAACAATGTCACATCAGTACCCTCTGATTTTGCAGTGACCATTATACCAAACCTTTTTAAAAACAAAATGCTCAAGAGTGCACAGTGAGACAGCACTACTCCTTATTCAGCTATTAAAAAAAATGCCCAGAGACACAGGTAATGGTACTGACATTCACTTATCTTAAGACTTTTCTGTAGCCCCCAAGTGCCAATAGGGCAAAAAGCAGATAATAATAAGCACTGCCTCCTGAAAGCTACAGATCTGACCCCCAAAACCATGTTTTTCAGACTCAGTGTCTTACAGACATTAGGATGCAAAAACTTGCCTATGGAAGGCAACCCTAAAAGTGGCACGTCCTAGTGAGCAGCGTTAGGCCCATGCAAACTGCACCAAGCTCAGAAGGCATCACTTCTGGGTGATGTCAAAGCAAGGTCTTGTTACTGCAGCTGAAGATAAGAAATTTAAAAACAAACAAACAAACAAAAAGACTCATCAAAACAAAATTCATCCATTATGAATATTAGCCAATCTTGAAAAAAAGTACTGCACATTATTCCACAGGGAGGAGTAAAAGAGACTATGCTAACAGAGCACAGAAGTGTTACACATACCGCAGTAAAAACCACGCCAGCATGGCTACATACACCCACCTACTCAGCCAAAGCAAGATTCCCCCTTTCAAAAATTTTATCCCATTCCCACTTATTTCCATGGGCTGGAAAAGATAGCAAACAATAACTATCCTTTCAAGGCACAGACTACATCCATTTTACTTAACCATGCCCAGCAGCCTAGTAAGAACACGACAGGGTGTTCTTTAAATGCAGATTCAGAAGAGTTGAGCACAAAGCCCTACCTAAACCCAGGACTTCTGACAGTGGCTGCTTCAGGAAGCTTTCTAGAAGAAACATAATAGAGCGCTCTCTTCAGCACAGAAATCCCTGGCAAGGAAATAGATTTCGTTTTCGTTCAGCCCAGACCAGCCCTTTGGCACTCAAGGGTCAGAGTTGCCTGAAGCTGTGCAAGCAGTGACTGACTCCCCAGAGCCTCCAAGAACAGTGGTTCAGGACAGCACATTATAAACCACCGATCGAGAACCCTTCCCTTGCTGCAAACAAATCTGCTTTATTAAAAAAAAGGATTATGCGTTCTTCCACACTAATTAATAATTAGTAATTTTGAACAGGCAATAGGGCAATGGAGTTGGCAGAGCACTCTGTACCGTCTTCCCCCTCAGGAAATTCTGTATTTGCTCTTTGCATGCCCCACTGCCTACCCCTAAAACCACTACAACAATGCCCTTGCCCATGACTGCATTTTTTTTTTCTGCAGTAGAAAGTATACAAAGCCAAAAAAAAGCTGAGGTAAAACTCCAAAAATCACAAATATTTAATCTCAGTTATCTACATAACTGCATCTGAGTTTGAAAGCAACACTCTGAAGTCTGATTAAGGTTTAAAGTGTACAAAAATTATAGTAATACACTTGATTGGTAGTGTTTACCTAGCCTGTTATGAAGCCAGGCAGAAATAAAGCTTAAAGATGTTAAAAGATAACCTGTTTTCTTTACATTTCATTAGGGACCAAAAATAATTTCTGCCTTTCAAACCCCTCCCAGCCCCTCCATTTTTTCTTCTACATTTTACATTTAGAATCTTCAAATTCTGACCTTTTTTTTTTTTTTAAATGGAGAAGTGAAAAAAAAAAAGGAAGAGCTGAGTCCTTCATGCAACAACTTGATTCCTCAGCAAATTAAGTTTCTGGAAAAGCGTTCCAATGACTTCTTGCAACTGGATTACAAATTAACAGGAAAACAAGGGATTTGTGGCTACTGAAGTTTTGGATGATTTAGCCCAGCAACTTGCTAATGCAAACTATTATATGTTCCAACATCAGGGCCCCATGAAACACCTGTGTTAGTACTCACAACCCGAATGCAGCTCTGGGACTGTCCAGTCACTAAAAATGGAAGAGAGCTTGACTACTTTAGATAACAGTGTGACAGCACAGCATCATGCCCAGCCAATTTGTTGGAAGGTTTCCTCAGAAGAAAGTGCCCACCCGCACACTGCAGAAACCAAAAGGCTGCTGCTCTTGTGACTTTTCACAACATTAGAGTCATAACATAGAAGAACAATCTCCACCTTGCAAGCATCCAGCTTCCAAGAGAGAACACCCAACAGAAGGACAAAAATCCAGGGGTTTCTGGGTGTGCTACAGAATACCCCAGCCAGGAGAAGACTGAGGAGAGCTCAGAGGCAGCAGGAGCCCCAATGCAAAAAGCAGCTAGAATGAATATGACACACAGACACCACCCACCCATGCAAATACTGCTTGGAAAGGGCAAAGCAGCTGAGGAATAATGTGCTTCCACCTTTTCATGTGTGGCAAGGAAGTTAGCTTTCTGCTAGTACTCCTGACATGCAGGAAACCTTGTTCTAAATGCAGAAAGACATCACAGATAGACTGGGTGAAAAGCTTCAGTACTGAATGAACTTTGCACTCAAGCACTCTTGGGACAAAGGATTTCACTGCTTGCACTTACAGCGAAGTTGAACAGCTTGTACAGCCCAGAGAGATTATTCTCTCATCACACTCATGCTTTACCAACACCATCTGGAATCTACCTTGCTTGTGGCTGCCGCTGATCAGTCAAACCACCATGCTTCCCCTCTCATAGGCAGCCATCAAAAAATTACCATGTCACCTCATCTTTTCCTACTATTCAATTGCTCAAGGAGATAGCATAACCTCATCTTTATTTTCAGGAATGCTTACTGCTAGAGATGAAACAACAAAATGAAAGGGAAGAGGAAAAAAGCAATTCACCATTTCCCCCCGTAGTTTTAAGATCAAAACTATGGAAGAAATAAATGTGTGTTCTAAAATGTTTCTCACCATTATCAGAAATATGGAGGGGAAAGGATCAGGTACCACAAAGTTTGCCATCTTGCCCAAAGCCCTCCTAAATTTTTCATCTCAAAATACTTAAGTTAAACATAATTAAAAAAAAATAAAAGCAGACAACATGATGCATCCACTAGAGTTGCCTACACAGTTTTTTTCCTCACAAAAATATGTGAGCCGAAAGAAGAACATGGTACTGTTGTATTAGTAAGATTATACAGTTTTATCTTGTATGGACGTAAGAATCCTAGAGGAATTTTGAGTCTCAGCTAAATCAGTGTCTTTTATAGCCATCATAAAATGCAAACACTGAAGACCTGTGAATGAATATATGCCTGTACTTTCCAACTTCCAGGGCTTGAAGTAGAAATATTAAAATATTTTTGAGAAAGGTGCAACACAACGACTACAGCAGTTTTTAAACTCACAAGGAAACTGAAAAAATGACAGAAGCTTGCCAGGTGACAGAACAACATAACCTCCATCTGACTGTCCTGATTTGCCCCAACTGATACTAGTTTGCATGTTATGCTCTTGCAAAAGACAGTGCAACGTTGACATTAAAGTGAAACAATGACAGATAACTATTATCACTGTAAAAAAATGTCTAAGAGCTGGCTAAATTAAACAGGACCAGAGGGAAATTCCAAAGCCTAATTTTATCCTCTTAAGTATCTAGATATATAGACATGTTTGCAGAAATATTTTCCATTCACATGATGGCTACAATGTTAATTACTATCTTAAAACATTCTGCTAAACACGCACACACTGACAAGTTTAATCTTACAAAGGCATATGTTTAAACAGAGTAAATCCTACACCACTGATGGTGGGGAAAGGAGACAGTCAAAAAGTGGCTTTCAATGAAAACCAAGATGGTAAAGCCCATCCACACAGTAAGCCTTTGACTCCTAGTTTACCTGTGTGATAGGTCCCCGATACCAGATTATAAAGGCAGAGGGAACAACACAATGTTATGGAGACTGGTACTTTCAGGTGATAGTATCTTGCACAAGGCATCTTGTGGCAAGTGCTCAAGTTGCTTATATAACCCAGCAGCTAAACAGAAAGACTTGGCATCACAACAGAACAGGCAACTCTGGAGCATTCATCTACTCACAACACTAACAGCTAGGAGGAGCAATAGCATAACTACACATTCCAACACCCCATTTTGTAACAGCAATCATGAACTCACCAGAACATACTATAATAATTTTAAAAGTATAGGAATTAGACTTTCTATGCAGCCCAGCTCTCCTCTTACTCACAGTACTGTCAGGCTTTCAAAGATAGTTACCTTAATATCCTGTATTCTGGAAGGTGAAACAAGCTAATTTCAAAACAGTCAAGTTTCTCTTCACACTATCTCCATTGTCCAGTCTGCTCCAAGAGCAACCCATAATTTGCACTCATTTCCAAGTGATGCCAACTCACTTCTTGGGCTGCCTGGCAACAGGAGTTTTACTTGTAAACCTCCCTTCAACTGACACACTCCCCTCCTCCAGTACTCAAGAATGTGTGGAATAGCTGAAGCTATTTATCTTCTTTTTGCTAAAGACTTTCACAAGGTGTTGAAAAAATACCAGAAAACCAACCTTGAAGCAAATCTGTGCTTGCATGCACTTTTTAGTCTTGTTATGAAATTGGGTTCACAAAATAAGTTTAAGTAGTGACCTTCTAACTCTGAAGAGATTAAAACCTTACATATAATGTGTTATTTTATACATACAGGCAAGCAGAAGGTTTTTAATATAAATCTGTAAAAAGTAAAGCTGCCACAGGACTTTCAGAGCTTAAAATGGTAAGCTGCTCTAAAAGGAAAGCTGCCATGGATATTCAGCACCAGTATTTATAATAGAAAACAAAAATCAAAACTCACAGTTTGAAAGTTGGGGGAAAAAAGCAATATGAAGAGGCTATCTAACAGCAGCAATTTTTCACTCCTTGCTTCCTTGTTTTTCCTAGAACAATCCAGACACTTGGCATTACTTTCAGTTGCATGTGTGGTAACAGGTGCCATAACCCATACGTAAATGCCCTTAAGAGACCACGATCCAGAACCAATGACACCTTGGGAAAACTACTTCATTCACAAGGCTTTTAATCTCATGAAGAGTAATTCAGACTGATCTCTAAAACTTGCAAGATGGAGCATGGAAAGAGAAAAGGACAAAAAGAGCCCAAATACTCACTGGCAGAGTATAAGCACAATGCTTTTCCTTACAGAAAGTATGAAGGAACAGAATGAAACTCAAAAACATATTTCAGTTTTCAAGAGAACAGGAAGCTGTCCTACAACAACATTGGACTATCAAATTAAGTCTCATAGGAGGGCAATCCTTAAGTCCTTTGCATGCCAGGATCCCAATAAAGGTGGAATCTTACAAAGGTGATTACTTAGCCTTAAGGTAATCCAAGTTTAAAACACTGTGTTTTAAGGGTACATTGGCTTGCAAGCTTTATACCCCTGCATAAAAATGTGTACTTCACCACATCCTATGAGCCAGATACACTAACTTTGGGTTCCCCACCTCCAGTTCAGTTTCCAGATGAAACATGTTACATGTAGCCCACCTCATCTACATAAAAAGCTTTTCATCTATGGACTTCCCTGACATTCAGGTACCAAATCGTGTACATCCACTGTTCCGTCAAGCGTTTCTCTCTCTATTTTGCAACAGACAATCCAAAGACAGGTTACCAAGCAAACACCAGGAGAGTCTGTACCACCCCAATTCTGTTTGTTTTGATGAAAATGGCAACTTGCCCAATACCTGCTATACTCATCCTAGACAGCTGCGTGCTTTCCACAATGCCTCAGCTAGCAGCAAAAAACCCACACCAATAAGTCACTCTCCCTTTTCCAAGGCCCTTTACACATGTCAGTAATGTCTACCACTGTGGTATCTAGCTATAAAGATTAGATACCACAGATCAGAGATGTGAGACTGTTCCCGGTAGTGAAATGAAGGCTTAAGTTTGCAGAGCATTTTGTAGTTCCTGACTACTAGCTTTGATTTAGTCATTGTTTTCTCAGTTTTGTTTCACCTTCTTGTCCCCTCTCTCTCTCTACCCTTCCCTGAAAGCCACTGTTACCAGCTTTCTTCTCACCAGGCTGCAAACACACTTCCTCATCCCCTCCTTGAGAGAGCATTAGTAACCGTCTATGGAAGAAGACAAACATATTGGCTAGAGCCTTAAAACTCAAATAGAAAAAGAATTATTTAACTTGAGCAAGTTAAATGTAAGCAGCCAGCTACCACATGCCAGCATAAAGTTTTCCTCATCAAACTCAGCACTTCAGAATATCTAAGATTACATGTGCTAGCAAAAAAAGTACTAATCTATCACTGTTCAGACAAATCCGAACATACCAAAGGATTCAGCTATCTTGGGGCTGTGGACTGTGAACTGCTCATGATTCTCTGCTCTTTCTCAAGAGCTGCCAAGTGTATAAACTGTTCCCATTATTTACTCACAGATTAACAGTTGGTAAATTGGTCCCAGGGAATTGCTGAAGAATTTTCCTTATAACCATTTCCCTTGCTTACAAAAAAAAAAAGCCAACCACACAACGCCTTCCACCCCCACCCCCCCAACCCTGAATGAATGTGAGAACTTCCTGCACTCAGAACAGCATGAATAGACCTGGCAAGTAGTCAGGGAGATAGTACAGGCCCATGAATGCTCTGAATTCAGCTTCTGTGCTGCCGCTAAATTAAAGGAATTCAGGAGCCTCACAAAGGCTTGGTTATTTAATTATATTATAAAATAAAAGGCTGAATCTATTAGACAGCATACGAAAGAAACCCTTTCCCGAGTGCCTGCGCAGAACAAGCAGCCCCAGTGACTCTGCCTAACCTTCTCCCTCTCCTCAGGGTGATGTCACCACCACACTGCTGCCAGATCCAGCAGAGCTGCCGATGGTGGCAGAGCACTGCTCTACCTGCAGGCAAGAGTCCTCACCAGCTAGTCTGAGACAAGCCATGCTTCTCTACCACACGGGGTTTTTTACCTTTGCTCTTCACTCACCACGAGACTCGTGACACTTGCAAGCTAGCTACACGTGTATTTATCTCTGCACCTTCAACCCCTAACCAGATGAATGCATACATCAGCATTCAAACCCTCTTTTCACTTCAAGTGCCTTCAGTAAAAACCAAAGCACACACATTAATAAGAGTAACAACTACCAGTAAACAGCGAGATGCAAAAACTCTACTTTTTTTCCCTGATCATGCGCTACCTTCCTCCCCTCTCTAAGTACCAAGGAACAAATGCACTCAGCAATTTGCCTTACATGTCATTAGGAAACAAAGTCACAGCAGCTTCCTCTTACTGAGGACTCTGTTGCTCATCAAATCTCTCAACAGCCTCACACACATAGCAGAAAATGGATAAGGCAAGAATAGCACACAGAGGGAAAGATCAAAATGACCCATGCAGAGAGCACCATGCACTCATTTTTACAGTTCAGCCGGCCATGCCTGCGATTTGGGCACCCAGGCTGCTACATGTGAGACACCAGCACCTCATCCTTGTGCCTTGCCAGAAAGGTGACAGCCCTACATCTTATCAAATCACAGTGAAATACTCAGGGTAGTGGCCTGCTGGCATGGCTTAATGAGACCTGCAACCAGCTACCACCACACTTTTCACTAACAAGAAGGGAAGCAAATATTCACATCCAGAGCAAAGCCACCAGGTGCGCCTGCCTGCAGACACCCACAGGGGTGTAGTCTCCTAAGCATCAGTTGCCAAAAGAACAACTGTAACTCCAGTGTAGAGAAGCAAATGAACAAGAGAATCCAAAAAGACAGAACAGGATGTTCATGTATGAATGATAAGACAAGGTTTGTCTAATATTTCATCAGGGAAATAAGGATATTGCACTATTGCCCTGCTACGGATGAAGACATTGTTATATTCAGACATTTCTGCTACAAAAAGGTTAGTGGTTTTATAAAAAAAAAAGTGGGCATAAAAAACTTTAGGCCACAGCATTTGTTTTGGTATGGACAGCATCTGCATTAGGTATGAAAGTTAGACATTAGTCTCCAACCATCTTTGGACAACTACATATTTTGCTGCAAAGCAGTATAGTCATGTTTACAGAGAACAGCCCAAAGGATTTCCAACTGAGAACATGCTATACGTAAAAATTAGTGGATATGAGCTAAAGTAAAACCTGAATGGGAAAAATGCAAAGAAAATATGAAGAAAAATGCCAGTGCAACCAGAAATCCGTAGTGCCGAGGCACAATGGCCAAAGAACCTACTGAAGAGCACGTTAAAATACCATCTCTAATTAAGGATTGCCGATGTGCACAGCAACAGAACAAACCTGAACTAACAATACCACATCTGGAAAGGTAATTCCCCAACTCCAAGTGCAACATGGTTAAGAACCTCACAGAACGAAGAAAACATAGATGCAAGAACAGTTCACCTCTATAAAAATTACAGTTCTCTTGTGTTCACCAGTGACAAGGACACATAGAATCATAGAATATCCTGAGTTGGAAGGGACCCACAAGGATCACTGAAGTCCAGCTCTTGAACCAGCATACAACAGCCCCAAGAATCACATCATGAGTCTGAAAATGTTGTGCAATCACTTCCTGAACTCTGGCAGGCCTGGTGCCATGACCACTACCCTGGAGAGCTTGCTCCAGTGTCCAACCACATTCTGGTGGTTTCCTAACATCCAGCCTAAACCTCCCCTGAGACAGCTTTATGCCATTACCTCAGGTCGGGAGGAAGCTGTAGGCTGCAGTGAGGTCTCCCCTCAGTCTCCTCTTCTCCAGGCTGACCAAACCAAATGCCCTCATCCACTCCTCATAACGCTTCCCCTCTAGATCCTCCACCATCTTTGTAGCCCTCCTTTGGACTCTGTCCAACGGCTTGAAATCTTTCTTATATTGTGGTGCCCAAAGATGCACACTATTCAAGGTGAGGCTGCAGCAGTGCAGAGCAGGACAATCCCCTCCCTCAGGTGTCTGGTGATGCTGTGCCCGATGCACCTCAGGACGTTATTAAGCCCTTTTGGCTGCAAAGACACTGGTGACTCATATTCTACTTGCCATTGACCAGGATCCCCAGATCTCTTTCTATGAGGCTTCTCTCCAAACTCTCGTTCCCCAGGTTGTATGTGCATCCAGGGTTCCCACATTCCAGGTGCAGAATCTGGCACTTGCCCCATTAAACTTCCCATAGTTGGTGTGCAGTCGTCTCCTGGACAGAAGCTTGAACACTGAGTTCCCAGGACCTGCCTGCCAGGAATCCCACCTTTTTCGGGGCTACAAGAGGAGACTTGACTTGCCCTGTACAATACTCCCTACTCCCTAGCAGCACTTTCCTCCACAATTCAGAAATGACAATGATTGGTAACTGCATGTTTCATTTAACTTGTCTAGTTGATCATGCCTAGCTTAGCTGGTGACAGCAAACATGAGAGCAGTGCCAAATGCTGAATCTCCTCCATGTCTGCTGTACACATTCCTAAAAAGCAGAAGCTTTAAGGATGTGCTACATGTAATACCACTGTTTACAAGTCAGATCTAATGCCAAAGAATCAGTACATCCAATTCTAGGTTCAAAAGCTATAATAGCCTGAACTCTTCTACCATCAGCCATAATTCTTACTACACAAAATCAGCCTGTTTTTCCTTTGTTTCAAAGAAGTTTGAAATAGTTTACAAATTCTTCTAATAGACAATCCAGGCCACAACCCGTGCCTTTTAAAATCCTACATTTGCTGGAGCTGCTCTCCTGGATGAAGAACATACACGTGACACAGCATTTTTTCTTTAAACAAAAAAACCCTAAAAACTTTTCAAATGCTTATTCCTGTATTATAAAGGTACAGTACACCTTAAACTTCTTTAAGGCTCTGTTCTTTTTATCTCTTTTGACTACACTGTTGCCTGATCCTACATTGTTGACATATACAGACAGCAATTTGTTGAATTTGTTATAGCCATGTGCTGTGACTCTCTGTAGGGAATTTTACTTACTTATTTTTGCAGCCCTGTGTTAGCCAGGCTACAACAAATGCTCTTCTCCACAAATAACGTAGTGGTACTGTTTGATACACAGCCTTACAGATACAGGCACAGGAGAATGAGGAACACACACAAAGAGGCCTGCTGATATACGCATGTTGAAAAGAAACCCTTCAAAATCTTCAGTAAGAAGACTCAAATTGTACAAAATGGCTGAGTTGGTAAATGCAGCCAAGAATGTCAAAAAAACTTCCAGCAGAAAAAGGAGAAGGAAAGGGAAAAAAAAAAAAAGGAAAAAGGAAAAAAGGGGGGAAGGGGAGAAGGGAAAAAAAAAAGNAAACATCCAAGAGAAAAAAGGAGAGGAAAAGAAAAAAAAAAAAAAGGAAAAAGGAAAAAAGGGGAGAAGGGGAGAAGGGAAAAAAAAAAAGACAGAAAGGAAAAATAGAAAAAGAAGAAAAATAAAAGCACCGCAAAAAAAGACAAATAGGAAAAAAGAAGGGAAAGAAAGAAGGCAAAAGGGGTGGGAAGTATCTAGCTGCCTGTTCTAGGCTGAAAGGATCTACAGTTGATCTCTGCTTGGCAATCTGCTGACACTCTCAAGACAGTGCTGTTCACAACTAAGGTGACAAATCTGCATTCCCCATTTCCACAGTGTAAGTAAGTAGTATCAGTTATTTGCCAGGAACTCAAAATACATCTCCTATTAACACAGAACTGAAGCAGCAAGAGGTGCTGAAACTGCTCACACTCCAGTGGAGCACTGTACAAAGGATCACATCCCACCCAGTGTTGCAAATTAAACACCATATATATCTCAGGCTCTAGCAGACTGTTTTATCCAGAGAAACATTTACTCAGACACTCACAGAAGAGTATGACCTAGTCCACTGCAGGCTACAAGGCGTCTTAACCTCCGTACTACAGTATCTAGTGATACTGATCAATATATTTTCATTCTAGGTTTCAATTACAAGAAGCTGCAAAGTTGCAAAATAAACAGGACCTTTTATCACAAAGATTTGGAAAAGAAACATTCTGAAGCATTTTTCTTACAAGAGACACATCCAATACGCAACCTGTAAAGCAAAATAATTTAACATAGTCTTCTCGTATTAGCAGGAATTAAAGTTGTCATTTGATTAAGGAGATTAAGGACACACACACCAAGCAGTTCTCAGCGCTATAGTCTAATCTTAGCAGGGATGAATATGCTTATACAGATGATACCATTGTTCTGGAAGTCATAAAATGGAAACACGTTCTGTATTTAATAGTCTGAAATGTATCCCATTAATCTTCTGTTTATTCACAGGGAGTATACAGACTATAGGTTCTAATTTAATTGATACAGACAAGGGACATGTTTTTCATGCCACCAAACAAACCCACCAAAAAAACAAAAACAAAACAAACAAACAAGAAAGAAAAAAAAATAAGACGACACATCCCCTGCAACTTCCCAGAGCTTGGACATGTCAAATATTTTCAGTCAGTCCTTTCTTTTATTAGCTAGGACATCTAAGACAAAAAGGTTAACTGCTTGCTCTGAAAGGAAATAAACTCCCATCTACTTCTAATTAATGAATTTTTAATCCACACAACCATACTATGAGCTCCATGCTTTTATCAAGACAGTACATTAGAAGTCCTCAACTCAGGAATAATTTTGTATAATTACTATTACACAGTTTTCAACAAACTCCTGTTGGTATTTCTGAAATATTAAATTGCATCTCCTACACATTATGTGATTAACTTCTCTTTGAGACACATCCTGTTTGCAGCCTTCAAAGTATCATGCTTTAGTGTTTGTGGCCACAAAATACTGGTACCAGAAGAAACCAAGAGCTCTTAGACTGTTAACTTCAGTTCATTAGACATGCTAGTCATCTTCCAGATATTCCACCACTTCATTCTTAACACTTTGTCATTAACTTTTTTATTTCAACAGACAAGCTTGATAGCATAAAAGCAAACAGATGTAGACGCAGAAAGTCAACGGTGACACACAATAATTGTGTCTGAGACAACCTAGGAAGTTTCATAAAGAAAATGATTGCTCACTGATGTCCCCTAGAGGTCTGTCTGTCCCACTAAGTAGTGCACAGAAGAAGGAAAAATACTCTTCCCTCATCACTTATTAGTCCTGCGCTTCGGTCACAACAACCCCACGCGGAGCTACAGGCTGTGGGCAGGGTGGCTGGAAAGCTGCCAGGTGAAAAAGGACCCGCAGGTGCTGGCTGACAGCAGCTGAACACGAGGCAGTGTGTGCCCAGGTGGCCAAAAAGGCCAATGGCATCCTGGCCTGGATCAGCAATAGTGACCAGCAGGACCAGGGCAGTGATTGTCACCCTGTACTCAGCATTGGTGAGACTGCACTTGGAATCCTGTGTCCAGTTCTGGGCCCCTCACAGCAAGAAGGACATTGAGGTGCTGGAGTGAGTACAGAGAAGGGCAACGGAGCTGGTGAAGGGTCTGGAGCACAGGTCTGATGAAGAGCAGCTGATAGAGTTCGGGTTGTTTAGCCTGGAGAAAAGGAGGTTCAGGGGGACCTTATCACTCTCTAAAAATACCTGAAAGGAGGTTGCAGCCAGGTGGGGTAGGGCATGGTCTCTTTTCCCAGGCAATAAGTGACAGGACAAGAGGAAACGGCCTCAAGCTGCAACATGTGAGATTCAAGTTGGACATCAGGAAGGATTTCTTCACTGAAAGGGTGGTCAGGCATTAGAATAGCCTGCCCAGGAAGGTGGTGAAGCCACCATCCCTGGAAGCATTCAAGAAACAACAGGACATGGCACTTAGTGTTTAGCATGGCGGCGTTCAACCAAAGGTTGGATTCAATGACCTTGGAAGTCTTTTACAACCTTAACAATTCTATGAATTTGAGTCAATAGTCATAAAATAACTCATGATAAGGAGTCACTTGTTCATCTACCAATCATCTAATAAGCAAGCAGATTGCATACATAGTTAGCTCTGCTGCTTGTAGGACTCTAAGCACAAACACAGTGCTCCTACTTACTATCTGCTGTAAGAAAAAGGTTAGTGAGGATCTGACAGTAAGACAAAGCAAGTGCTCGAATGAGAACAACAAAACGTCACTGTACACATTCTGATCAGAAAACTCACTGTCCACTTAGATACTTAAAACTTTCAAGGCAGCTTTAAAACTGATGAGAGCAGCTTAGATAGAGCTCCTTCATGGCATGTATAAAAGCAAAATTGCTGCTGGTAAGAACTTCCAAGCTTTTCCATACCATTTATATTAGAGCCAATAATAGTTTGAACTAGGCACAGTTATTGTTTAAAGAAGCATGCAGCTTTTTCAAAGGAAAAGAGTCAGTATTATTCTCATCAACTGAAGGTGCCTGAATCACAGGTTTTGTTCTACCCTTAATGCTGCATCTACAATTCTCTCCTCCCCAGAGCACATATTCAGAAAAGGAGTGCCCTGCTACTTATCTTAATTACAGGTCTTACTATCTCTTTCTCTTTGGACACAAAGCTTCATAAATCGAACAAACAGGAAGAGAAACTGCATTCAGATTACATAATGAGGTTTATGTAAATCGCACCTACAGCCCAGGGTCCTGAACTTCAAAGGCATTCCAGCTCCTCGTTACCCCTTGGACCAAGGCCCATTGTTTTGTCTTTATTTAAATCAGTTGGCATGGCATTTGGAGTGCTTGCAGATGAGAGGAACTGGTTCAAGTGGCTATTATGGGGTTTTGAGAAATATGACTACAGTCCAGAGCCTAGTAATGTTGAAGATTCCCATTGCCACTGCACAAGACCAAAAACAATTAATACCCTGCAGAGGAACAAATTTACCTCTGGCCCACAAAACCACGTTGAGTTAAACTCTAAAAATCTTGCTCACTTACACAATTTTCCTTCTACTAATAACTACATAAAACTGGATAGAAAAATCCCCTGAAACTCAGTATTTTGCATCAATATGTAAACAGCTATTCTTAGCTGTCAAATCGAGGAACACAGAGTTAGTTAAGCAAGGAGTATCTTCAGCATCCCCCCAAATAAGTCAAAGCCAGCTGGAAAAAATTTTTACTTCCCTATCAACAGAAAAAGCTTCAAAGAATAGCACGCTACGTTGTGAAATTAAATGCCTTCACTCAGGAGGTCTTTCTTCCTGATTTTACAGTTGTCATTTTTAAATGCAATGTCCTCCAAAGAATAATTTTTGCCCCCTAAATAATGGGGGGATGGAGCAGGAAGGGGGCTACAAAACCCCCAAGAGATTATGTACCGTTCCCATTCTTTCACATATTTAACCACATCCATGGGAGCAGAAAGTCTCAGCCATCAGACCCTGAGGGTCAGAACTAGCCAGCTAGCTAACCAGGGAAGCAAAAGGAATCCTGGTTGGGGCAACTGGCATAAAGAACCTGGACTATCCACTTACATAATGAAATGATTTTACGTGGCAGTGGCAGGAGTACAGAGGGTACTGACCACATCCATGGTGAGTAACAGAGAAGACCCCAAAGGGCAATTACTGACAGTGCCTTTTTAATAAAAAGCAAACACCACAGCAGCTGTGCCAGCAGAGACATCACAGAAAACTAGTTCTACTATTAATTTTGCCTACCTGAAATCCTGAATGGAACTTCAGCAGAACACAGCATTTTCACTCATTTAAAACCCACATACTTCTCTCCCTGATGGTACACGACAGCTGCTGCATTCCAAACAGCAAGTGATGTCTTCTTCTTTACATGTAACAGTTTATCACATAGCACACATATGATAAAAAGTACACTAAGAGTTAAATAAAATGTATCATAAATAATATTTAAGTTTAAAATCCTCAGATACCTAAGGTGACTTCAGTATATAACAGCAATCAGTGGGAAAATGTTCAATTAGAATTTGCCATGAGTTATTTTTAGAAAGCGGTATCTATGTTAAGATACCACAGTGGATAAATGCCAGCCGAATTGAAAAAATAACTAATCTACAATGAATACAGGTTATTTTCTAGTGAAAAATGAACAGATTATACTCACAAAAAAAGGCAACGCTACAGCTAATTCAACTGTCCAGAAAAGCTATTTAAGGACAAAAGTTACACAAAGAATAAAACATGGCACTTTGGAATGAAGCACAAAAACTGAAAAATCTAGGATTTTCGCAGAAATTTTCTGCCATAAAATTTATAGAGCTTAACTACCTCAAATCTGTACATAACTCTGACACTACCATGCAGTTGTAATTTTAACAGGTTTCCAATCTCTCAGATGATTTTCATAAGCAAGATATCATTGGGGTTTTTTTTGAATGAGGACAATTGTCCTTCTGTGATGTTTCTTAAATATCCTGTGAAGGGCTTGGTGTTTCAGAATTCCTGTCTTAGAGGCAAATATAGAAAAAGAAACATTCATTTTTCAGCGAGTTTAAAACATTTTTAGTTGTTTATGAAGGTTGGTTGCATTTCTCTTAAAACATCTTGGAGAAGGAAAAACTAAGATAGAATCACATGGTCAAGACAGTGAAGTTTACAAATCTGAAGATATTTTGGTACACCCCACCCCACCCCTTTTACTGAAGTCTCCCTGCACAAACTGCAACTGACTTCAAGCATCAAAATCCATTCCATTTGAATACACACACACACACAAAATATTTTACCAAAATACCCTCAAAGGTAACTGCAGCATTCAGTTCTCTGGGTTAAAGAATACAGTTATTACAGAGCTACTCCAGACAAACAGCTTCCCAGAGTGCAAATCCTCATTTGAGCAAAAGTTCTAAAACAGAGCAATGAAACTGACTCAAGGGAAGCTGAAAACAAGTACACGAGCACTTTGATCTGCTCTAAAATGCCAGTGTGCCCTATTCCACAAGCAGTGAAATAACGAAACATTGAAGACTAAGTCAAACTATCTTTGCTTCTGTCCAAGGCAAATAGAAGGTCAGTTTTTGGTTTCTTTTGCTTTTTTCCCCTTAAATTAATATACTAATAGCTTAAATAGCTGTTCAAAATGATCAGCCCTTAAATGCAGAGGGAAATGAAGCTGTAAGCATATGAGGTACAGGTTCCCTCAAAAACAAAAAGCTAAGTATAACAAGTAGCAGTCTCCAGGATTTCCATCTCTAAACTTCTATTCTATGGAATTCTATATGTGTATATTTTTCAAACTGACCTGCTCAAGCAGGCTGTCTTATACTTGCCTCTTTTCCACAGGATCACTTAAATAACAAATCAATATCTCTTTATATTGTTTTATAAAGAGATTTTTTAAACTATCAAAGTAGGTTTTGATAGTTAAGAAGCACACACCAGTTGCTAACACTGGTTCAAATGAATCCTTTTTTTTTGTACTATTAAGCAATACCTTCCCAAGAGCCATGTAGTGCTTTAGGTGCATAGCAGTCTGTCAGTGTCCTTACAGAACAGATGGATGCGTTAATTACAGAAGGGCTCTTAGGTATATCAGCAATTCCATCATAAAGAGGATGTTAATGTACAGTTAAAAAAAAAAGAGGGGGAAATAATTGGTAAAAAAATGCAAGAAGGACAGTATCAAAATACATTAAGAGAAGAGAAAAGAAAAAAGAATACCACATTCTGTGCTGCAGCAGTGAAGAAATTCAGCTCCTGGATGTACCAAACTAGGTACTACGTATTTAGTATATATAGTAACTGCTATGTACATCACACTAAAATCTCCCGTGTCGGTACTTAACACGTACTTAAGTTATGGATGCTAGCCAGGAGTACAACAGAATTTAAAAGTTGCAAAAACCATTGTACTTAACAGCTGTCACATACCAAAGCTCAGCTGCGGCTGCACCAGCATTCCAGCATTATCTGCACGGCTCCTCCTGCGAAGGAGCCCTGAGAGCCCCCCTGAAAGCTGCCTACCTCAGAAAGACCCCATTCCAACAGGAGATAAGCAAATGGCTATGCACATGAACAGGTGGAGCCAGCAAAGGCACTGCAACCATTTTAAACTTTCCTGCAGAACAGGACTAGAAATGTCATTACCTTGGGACCGACACGGACCAAGCCTGGATTTAAACTGCTATGTAGCTGAAACGTGAGAGTTTCCCGAAGAGGCAAGTTTTAGGTATTACTTCTCTCTGCAGGAGATGCCAACACATAAATGATTACAAGGTAAAAATGTTCATCCGAATCACGTCAGGAAGAGAAAAAAATCAGGATCATAGCAGCCCTAGGTAGAAGTGTTTTTCCTTTCGGTTTCAGACAAGATCACGGAGACCTCCCCTGTCCAATCACACCTCCAAAAAGACATCCATTCACATTAACTTGAATTAATTCCTTTCATGTTAAAGATATTAGATGTCAGAACTATGTCAGTACTGCAAAAGCAGCTCTTTAGGGCACAACTGTTCTCCCACACTCAGTTAATAACGAAGAGTGTCTCTGTCATGCTTCCCCCCCCATAATGGCACTTAGTCACCTTAAATCGAGTTTATCAATGTATTAAATAGCTGAACTGAGTTATTCACCAAGTAGCACAACAAGCAGCCAGCAATTCAATACATTTCACATTCCACAAAGCTCTGCATTGCCAGGCCTCTGGCACCTTCTAAACTAAGCATCTGAAATCATGTTTCCATCCATCTAGCTGGAAGTCTTAGTACCACCCCAACTAAAAGGTGTACTTTTTTTAAAGAAGGCAAGCAAATGCAATTGCTCAGAGCACTACAACTGATCCTGACACTGGATCTTCCCACCCTTTTCTTCACTGGACAGAACAAAATCCCTTATGATGTACTTCAAGACCAAGCCAGAATCATTTTTCTTCACAGCTTTCTAAAAGGCCACGTGAGCCAAAAGGATCTCTTCCCAAATAACATCTGACAGCCAGATGCAAAATTAACACCCCTAATTACATCTGGCATTTCTTAGCATTCTGCCTATAGGCAGTCATCTACTGAAAAAGTGATATATTTGATGACACCAGCAGGTCTAGAAGCCCTATGTCGCATCAGAGGGCAGAGAATTTAATGGCGGCCAAGTTCCAGAATCAGAAACAACATCACCTTTCAGCATTAAAACAAAAAAGCCTCAAACATCCATTGTACTGAACCAGTCTTCAAGACCAGGATCATGTTACTCACACCCTTTGCCATGCAGAAGCTCCAGAACACAGCACCGCATATAATTCCATGCTTATTTTTGATCTAAAACAAATAAGCAGTTTTGCAGCTTTAAATGAGATTGTTGTATCAGCCTGGTTTTCCTTCTACATGCAAATTATAGGGAAGTCAAGGCTACTGGGACAACAATTATTTTTACAGAGCAATAAGGAATACTATAACTTGTTTGCAAGAAGTCTTCTGGATCACAGCCACTCCTGAGGTTTTAGGAATAGTTTAGGAAGTCTGACCTGATCGATCTCCCAGTGACAATATCACGACTGTAATTGCACTATGGATTCTTCCACAGTTCCGTAACTCAGTCACACAGTATCTCAGCAGAAAGCTATTTAACCATATCCTTTTAAATAAAGATTAAGTATTTCAAACTTTGAGGACATTATCTTTTGTTAAGATAGATTTCTACAGAGAGAAAAACTGACATGCCTAGCCAATCACTAATGCCCAGTTTTGCTCAAACTGATGTTACCAGGAGCAGGATCAGCCCCTTAAAGCTGTAAGGGATTTTGTTTTAGCAGTGGTGTTACCCGTTTAATGCTTAGAGTCAAGACATTGAAGAAATCAACCACATTCACGCTCTTAAGGAAGAAAATGAGAGGAGACCCAAGAATGAACATGCACTAACCACATTTTGTAACAAACCAAGGCAACGTACAGGAAGCACTTTTACCTTCTTAGTGTCCCATTTTGGTTTTGAGGGTTTTTAAAATACCAGATATTTAATTTACAGAATATTTGTGGACTGCTATTTATTAAGAAAACTGTTTTGTCATAGCAGAAAAATCTGATTCTCTGCAGTTCTCCTAGCAATAATTTTTTTAATCTGTGTTTTCCAGATTCCACAACAGGAGAAATTACCAGCCTACAGCAATCACTAAAACTATCTGCTATATTGTCTTATTTGGAATTTGTAACGGTAAGTTTCAGTACAGTCATCTTCCAGTCTTAAAGCTGTCTCTCCTCAGAAATAAAAAAAACCCCAAAGTCATCACTTTGCTCTCTTCTTCTCTCCCCACTCCAGGGGGATTAGGTGAAAGAATTCCTTTTAGAAGCAATGCAATAAATCCAACCTAGGTTTATGCCATTTCACATCAGTACAAGACCAGAATCACCAAATCCTACTGAGACAGCTTACAGGAAATTACAGGGATAGAGATGCTAGTGGTTCTCTATCCATTGGGACAAGCCAGGCCGCTTAAATCAACGAAGTCCTAGGCAAACAGGAAATCACTGTTTTAAAGCTTTCCTTAGGGTATGATCCTGGAGGATCATTTATTAAAAAGGTATTTCTCCTAAGCAAAACACTTAACTTTGGGGCCAAAAAAACCACTCCACTTTCCAGTGTAATTTGGTGTGTATTCTTTTTAAGTGTCTCTCCTTCCCTCCCTTTCATCTTCGGGTTGCGTGTGTATAAAATAAGGAAGCAGAGATAACTTGCCAAGACAGTTACATAAAATCAGTATGATTACATGTCAGTAATATTTTCTTAGCTGTTTTTGGCTGGTCTGGTACGTTAGATGCTTCAAACTTTCTGTTACAAGCACCTGATCACAGGTGTTTTAGATGTTGATCACAGATCCCCTCAAAGAGATAAGGATTTCAAAAAACGGTGCACTTTTGAAGTACAGAGGCATACTTCTTAGCATGTGAACTTGCGTAAGAAATTTGCATTAATTTAATCCTATGTACGCTCACAGAAATACCCTTCTATCCGGTAGTTTTGTACAAGGAAGTCTAAAATGTATGAGCTACGTTAGCAGTCAAGTTGAGACACTGAAATAAAACAGAGTTGGAACATCCTCATTTAGCATGTATAATTAATCATTTAATGCATTAACACTACATGCAAACAGGCTTAACTGTGTCTAAGACTTCGCTGTGTTTCCTGATTGTATTTTCTTTAGAACACATCCTGTTAGAAAAGGAGGCACACAGCTGTCCCAATTTAAAATACGTGTGTGCATCCCCATTTAATGGTGGGGTGGGACTGGAAATAAAGGAAGCAACATCCCTCCCAGCATCACCTGCTGACTTCCATCCTCAACAGCACAGCAGAGAAACACAAAAGACCACAATCATCATCTGAAAAAAATTATTTTAAGCTACTTTCTAACCCCAGTGCATGTAACCTATATCTGTCAATTCCTTTAACAAATACTACTTTTGCACTCGTTATGCCAGGGTCATTGTACAATCAGAAAAATCTGAAGAAAAGCTGAATCGACCACTTGCCACCACTCCCACATTCTCTTCTGAATAAAGAAGGGCACTTATCCAGCGTACTGTTCTCCTTCCCACCCCACCATTACCGACTCCATTTGACATTCAGCGGAATTCACTCGAGAAAAGAATCTCTGTATTTTTCAGAGTTAAAGCGCTGAATTCTCACGGTTCACTGAAGGACCATTCTGCTCAGCCAACCCAGACAGGGGATGGATGGCATGTACTACTTTGCTAGCATGACCTCATCTTGGAATATCACATTTACCTATTTCACAGGAACACTTACAAGGTATTTGAATGCATACTTGGACATTAAACAGTTCCTTCTTTTTGAAGAGATGTACAGGACAGTTAAAACCCAAGGAGTTCCGAGATTACAGTAAGTCTTTTACACCAACCAATTCAACTGACACACAAGGTATTTTTAAACCTCCCTAAAACTGCAGAAGGTTGCATAATTACAACGTGGGAGCTAACTTTTCCACCCAACACTCTCCAAATTTTGTACTGTATGTTGTAACAGTAAAGCTCTATTACAGGGCTTCTCCCTTGTCATTATAAAGGTTTTGAGCACCCCACTTCAAAAGACCATGACCTGTGCTTCCCTACTTCTCTCGCTTACTGCCTCAGTCTCTCAGTGAAGTCCCACCACTCTAACGAGAAAAACTGATGCCAACAACGTGGAAAGCCAAGTGCAGCATTTTGTTTGCAGGAATGCACCGCTCTCAGCTCAGGCATCTGCGTGCCCTGTACTGCTGTAACCTATTTCAGGAGCAAGAACTGCGCGGGACTTCCCCCTTGGGAGCGAGCCGGCCGTGCCCCCGGCTCCGCGACGGGGCGGGTTCGGCGCACCCCGGAGCGAGCACGCAGCTCCACTAAATCGTGAGCGAGCTGCCGGCATCCCGCAAACACTTGGAACAAGTCTCCGACCTCCCCTGCCCGGCAGCGGCACCGATGCAATTCCTCGTCACTAGGGAAAGCAGTAGTAGATTAAGGCTGATTTAACCTCGAACGCCCAGTGCCGCTGCGGGGAAAGGGAAAACAACACAAGCGCGACCTCCATTACCGAGGCGCTGAAGGGAGGGGAGGCTGCCCTGGGCACAGCGCTGGAGCAGCCTGAGCGCCGCTGACACCGCGGCTTCTCCCGGCAGCCGGCTCGGGGCAGCGCTTCCCGCCGCCGCCGGGGACCTCCCGGCACGGCCCCTCCCCGGCGCGGCGCGGAGACACCCGCGGGCCGCCTTCCCCGTGGCAGGGGACAGCCCGGCGGAGGAGCAGTGCCCAGCCACTCGCACGCCCTCCGCTCACCCCGGCGCCCGCCGCGCCAACAGCGGGGGCAGTGGGCGCGGCTCCCGCCCCTTCCCCACGGTCGTCCCCCGGGCCAGCTCACCGGCGTAGAAGCGGATGAGGCAGCCGGTCTCCGAGTCCATGCCCTCCTCCTGCACCCGCCACAGGTCCCGGAAGCCCAGCTGGGAGAGGTAGTCGTTCTGGATCTGCAGCGGCTTCTCGTGGGCCTCCAGCGGCCGGCTGGTCTCCCCGTGCAGCTGTACATACAGGGCGGGCGGCCCCGCTGGCTGCTCCCGCCCGCCGGCCGCACCCGCCGGCACCCCCACTGCCCGCCCCGGGGGCAGCTCCCCCGGGCAAGGGGGGTCCCGGCCCGGCCCCGCACCTGCTTCTTCCACCCCGTCGGGGGGCGCCGGCTCCACCTCCAGTTCGTCCGAGGAGGACGAGCCGNGTCCAGCCGGTCAGAGACGCTCTCGGCGCTGGGGCTGAAGCTCTCGGTGTCGGAGCCGGCCGGCCCCAGCTCCCCCAGCAGGGAGGGGCAAGAGAGCGGCGGCCCCGCAAGGTACAGTTCGGCCGGCGGCGCCCCGGGGCTGAAGTCGGAGGGCGCCGGGCTCGGCCGGCCGCCGGCCAAGTCGTTCTCCTCGGCGCCGCTGCACAGCGGCAGGCGGTCGGGCCGCGCCGCTTCCCCGCAGCCTCCTCCGGACAGCCCGCTCCGCGTCCCCCGCCGGCTCCTGGGCTTCTCGTCCGGCTGCGGCCGCAGCCCCTCGGCCGCGGGCT